>JAVGWX010000016.1:71443653-71921153 GCA_036924085.1 Ariolimax columbianus
CTATGACCCGCCGTCTGACATCACTACAGTCAATATGCAACGCTCAAATGTGGTACACATTAACATCCGCCAGCACCTGGGTGTTTTACATGACTGTTTTCTTAACTATTCCATTGAGCACAAGAAATAAAGTGTGACACACTTACAGTGTACAAGTTTGTCACGCGTGTATTTTTCAAGTTACACATCTGACGTCCACGTGTATATGAACACCCGTTGGTGAATAGAAACTATATAAAATCACCGAATTGCGGACATACTCAACGGGGACATTACGTGAATTATTTGATACTGAATAATCTCCCTTCATGTTCGTGGGGAAAAGACGAGACCCAATACTAAATTTTAGCTCTACACATGTAGTAGAGGGCGACTGAAGAGGAGTGTGTACGTGGCTAGCAGCTTCATCGTGTAAAACAAATGGCTACATGCATGGCCTATGAAAGAGGGGTACAGGGGATACATTGCTCATTGCACATGAGCCCTTGAGTCAAAGTATTAACTTAACATATATTATATGTTATTGCACTACTACTACACTACTACTGCGTCAATTACTACTACAACTACTACTACAACTACTACTATGACTAATACTACAACTACTACTATGACTAATACTACAACGACTACTACTATTACAACTTCAACTATAACGACTATTATTACTACTACGACGACTATTACTACTACAACGATTACTACTAGGACTATTACTACTACTTCCCCATCACAGCACCGGCCGTTACCCCGGGGAAGCAAACCCTTAGAAAATGCAGGAAGAAGCAGACCCTTACATAAAATGCATGCTGAAGTCGGATGCACTGAGCAGACAGGCGCAAAAATAAAAAACCACAATACAACGTGCACCGCCTTAGAGATTAGAGAAATAAGGCTAACGCAAAACAAAACCAAAAAAACAAAAACACCTACTACTACGACTACGACTATTACCACTACTTACTGAAAGACCCGTTCTTCAGCAGCGGTAACACCGTTGCGGGTCCCAACTACTCTTTCAACGGTCTCTATCTTGGGACACGGTGGACCAGTGGATAATGAGTCGCCCATCTGTGGCATCGAAAATGTTGTTGCGGGCTGCAAGGGAGCCAGACCAACGTGTTGGTGGTCGTCCCTGTGGTCGTGTCTTGTCTCTGGGGTACCATATTGTTGTCGCTGTGCTCCATCTGCCATCCGTCCTTCGCAGTAAGTTCCCGCTTTCTTGTAGTCGATGAAGGTGTAAATTAGTGGGAGCGGGTACTCTCAGGCTGTTTCAATCAGTCGGCATCAGGTTGAAACGTGATCCATGGTGCTATATGCACGACGAAATCCAGCTTGTTCGATGGGTGCATAGCGTTTGGGGTTGAGCGGATTCTAGCGAAGACACATTTCGTGAATATTTTGTAGGTGATCGGGAGGAATGTTAATGGCCGGTAGTTGCTGAGGTCATAATACTACTACGACTATTGCTATTTCTACTACTACTATTACTACTACGATTATTACTATTACGGCTATTATTACTACTACTACAACGACTATTACTACTACTTTTACTACTACGACTATTACTACTACTTTTACTACTACGGCTATTACTACTACTACAACGACTATTACTACTACTTTTACTACTATGGCTATTACTACTACTACAACGATTTCTACTACTTTTACTACTACGAACAGCAGGAACACCAACACCATGTACAGACTTCGTCTGTCAGTTATGCAGAAGATGTTTTTGTGCCCGCAGTTGCCTGTTCAGCCACATGCGCACCCACACCCAACATGGACATCTGTGACAAGGATGATGTTGGTGGTCCTCATCGACAACGATGGACAGCTATTATTATTATACTACTACAACTATTTCCACTTTGAACACTAGGCTACCACCACCACTTCTACTGCGACAGCGCCATATCTGTTACGTAAAAGTATAGGTGGTAATAGTTTAAATGCTTCTTTGCGCGTGTACGAAGACTTTTCCCAGGTGGGACATTAATTAACCCAGTAAGTACGTGGGAAGTAACTTAACTTAACGTCTTTACACTGATTTAGAAGACTCTGCAGAGTCTGTATACAACCAGTTTTATTTACATTACCCTACTCTAAAAGCTATGCGCATCCATATTATTCTTAAATGCTTTAATTGTCCCTGCCTCCACTACCTCCTGTGGCAATGCATTCCAAGTATTCACCACTCTCTGACTAAAAAAATATTTCCTAATATCTAATCTGGACCTCTCTTTAGTTAATTTGTAGTTATGCCTTATTGTTATTGTGGGTGGTTGTATTTTGAAAAAAAACAACTTGTTATAGTCTAATTTATCCGTTCCTCTGATCATCTTATTAACCTGTATTGTCACCTTGAATTCTTTTCTTTTCTATGCACTAGGCCGGATTTTCTGAGTCTTTCCTCGTAACTGTAATTCTAGAATCCCACTATCAGCTTTATCGCTCTTTTTTATATTTTTTCCAGCATGTTTATATCCCCTCTATGATAAGGACTCCATGCCTGTACACAGTACTCCAATCTAGGTCTAACTAATGCTTTATAAAGTTTGACAATCACCTCCTTGCTCCTATACTTAATATTTCTTTTTATCATACCTAACAAGTGCATTTGCCTTTTTCACTGCTACCTGAACTTACTCACTCACCTTATCTGTATGATCTATTATAACCCATAGATCCCTTTCCTTATCTATCTTTCTAATATTGTTCTCGCCTATTCTGAAATTATGTTCCATATTGGATCTACCCATGTGGATGACTGTACATTTATCTACATTATTAAACTCCATTTTCCAGCTTACAGACCTTTCTTAAATTTTATTTAAATCCGACCTCAGTATATCCACTTCTGCTTTAAATGAGACACTACTGTAGTAGTTTATAGTCTGGACTGCTTTTATTCGGGGAATAGGAGTAACGCTTGATTATCATGTTAACTGTTAAGGTATTTGGTTTTTGTAAAATATGTACTAAGCCTGGGATAATTAAGTTTTCTTTCTACTTATGCCGTGGGCAGCTTCAGTGGCCACCCTGTGCCATATGCCTTGTGTCGGTCACTGTGAACCCGTGTCGTTGCACAATCAATCCAATATCATCTTTCCATCTGCCTCGTACCCATCCCCGGTCTTGGTCTGTAGCCAGATCTACCAGTGGACATTGATGAGTGTGCATTCTCATGCGATGACCGATCCAGCGTATCCTGCGTCTGCAAATGTACTCTACACAAGACGTAGTGCCGACCATACTTCGAATGTCGTCGTTTCGCACTCCATCTGTCCTGGTAACACTGACGACCTTCCTCAAAACACGTAATTTCACATGCCGAAATTATGCTCTTACGCGTCGTGATAATGTTTGATACTGGCAACACAGTCTACCAGGTACACATCTGGGTTTTTTTTAATATGGAGGGGGATTTGTGTGGGTTTTTTTTTACTTGTTACTAATAAGTATGTGTTCTAATGATCTAACCTGTATTGCAATATAAAATTATGTTTTAATGTGAATTCTTTCTTATTATCGTTTTATTATCATAAACAAACGTGTGCAAATCATATGTATGTTTCTATTTTTGTAATGTTAATATATTTATAATGAAGACAGCAGTATAGAAGTATATGACATCACATGCAGAAAATAATCAACGTTCTTTTTTAATTTCTTTCTCGCCTTCCATATCCTTTTTGCCTTACAGGCTTCATGGCAAAACACAGAAGTGAATTGTTGTTGTTGTTTAATGTACACAATGAGTAAGTGTATTATTTTGTGTGCTCTGAAAAGGGCGTTAAGTGGTAGGTTGTAGTTGCTTTTCTCACATCCCGAGCGTGCTGATGAAGGTGCACCGTGGTCCTCCGGGCGGTTGTGCTATGCTTGACTTCATCTGCACGATGCTCACTACTACGTGGATCACGTCGATCCACATCTCGTCAGTGAGACTGCCTTGAAAACAGCCTGTTTCCGGCGAACGCTTCATGGAAGAGATATAGAAGCCTTGGTCATTATATTGTACCGGACTCTGACGCGACGTTGTGTTCAGTATGTTGTGCCTGACCGGACTAACGTCTCAGTTCCCAACAGAAGTAGATTTTTTTTTAAACAGATTAAAAAAATAAAGAAGTTGGAACTTTGCACTTCCTGACAAAATGCGTCCCGGAGGTCTTGAAAACAGAAAGATCCACAATACGGCTGCAAGTTTATTTGTACAGGCCTCTGTCGGTAGTCAGTATACAATTTGCAGTGATCACCTTATGCTCCGTTGGGGATTCACCAGCATCCGGACTCTCACCCTTCGACCCAATGCCATGTAATGGTATCTGCATGTGTTTATCAGTGCCATCCATACAAAGTGTTCCATTTATCTGACCTCGGAGGAAGAAGTATTTTCATGACATCGCTGAGCACTCCAGATGATCAACGGTTTCAGGAGTGTGTTGTGGTTGGATTCTGATCAGGTGTTTGTTAAGCGCGATGTGTTCTCTCTCAGTCGAAAAATGGTGCTCTTGCCCTTCCCTGTGAGTTGATTTATACTGTCATTTGGATTGGGGATTGCCATACGTCTGTAGAACTCTCCCTCTGCTGTTTCTCATAGCTAATATGTTCAGCTGATTTTCTTTGCTGGTCTTACGAGCTGTTTGTAGGCTACCTGGACAGCATGTATCAAATATGAGATAGATAGTCTCTGTTCTAGAACCCACAGGGCAGGAGAAATAGCGGACGACCGTGACTCTAATTGAAGAGGGAGCTAGAAACCAACATCAAGGCGGCAGGCTAGACGTGGACTGAAATGGCAAATGATATGAAGACGTGTGTATTTGTTGAAGACCCGTGCTCCGCAAGGAGAGGTCACTTTTTTAAATTGATATATGATATCGATATTACACAATACCGAACCAACTGGTATGCTAGGGATCAATATAGCTCAGGCTACTAAGTCGTATCGTGTATTTGGTGAAGAGCAGCACAAATGGTGCCTAACAGGCTGCGGGACTACTTTATTCTAGTGTTCGAGTCTATTAAAATGGATTCAAACATTGGTTAACCACCCTCCACCACATTTGTCCCAACGCAACGAAGTAATAAGCTGCTCGAGCCTAGCCCAGGAAATCTATATCCCGGCTACATCCACCAGCTCATACCAGAACTGGGACCTGCATAGCGGCATCCGTCCCTGTAGAAGTACAGATCGACTAAAGACTTAGGCCATGTTCCGCAAGGTGCGGTCACTTTTTTGATTGATTGAAATATGATATAGTTATTACTTGATACCCAATCAACTGGTATGCTGGAAACCAACAGAAAGTCAGTAGCAGGTCGTGATAACAACCGCAACATGCATGTATCCACCTAGATAGGTCTCAATCAATGGTTAGACAAGCCAAAAAGGCAAAAAAGAAATCAGTTAACTAATGAACGGAAGAAAAGCCAGCTTAAAGATACTCCCCAATGCAGACACCGACGTCGGAGATGAAGTGTAACAAACTCCGTTGTACTTGATCTCAGCTGTTTTAAGAAGTGGGATGACAAGTTCTCTTTCTCGCTGACTTGCCTTCCCTGTGGAACACATGTACAGCTGGGTAGTCAGAGACGTGTCAAGGTAAGTTAAAGGCGGGTCCCATGGCAACAATTGCCATCGGGGATGAAGATAACTCTTCATGGACTAAGCCGCAGCCTATTAGAGGTGGGTTGACCAGTTCCCTTCCTTGCTGTTTAAACGTTCCCTATCCCATACGTCAGGTACCCATCTACAGCTGGGTAGAGTGGAGGAGCGGTCGTACCAGGAACGAACCACGTCCGGATTTTGTTTCTATTCGTCCGTGATTTCGAGCCCTGGCAGGTTTAATCCCAGTCTTAGCAAGCCAGTATATTGTCGACTATGCTGAACGCTCGACGTGTCAAGACCAGATATTGAAGCCGGCACCTTTGTAGCGAAATATGAACGCTCTAACTGTTCTGTCAAAACTAATTGACAAAAAATACCACAAAATCCGCCCTCTTCCCCATCTACGTCTCCCAATGCCTTCGCCAGACGGCCGTGGGGCGGAGTGGGGTAAAGAGATAAGGAGACTAACGTCTGGTCAGGCAAAACATTTTGATCGACAATGCTAGTTAGGGTCAGGTGAAAATATTGACTAAGCCCCCATCTCACTTCCACGAAGTTCTCCCTGGAAATAGACTGGCAAGACGACTGGAGATAGCACGGGAGTATACAATGCTCTAATTTCAGGTAAGCATGCCAGGAATGTTGAAGATTATGTGACTACTTAGAAATGTATCTTAGGCCGGCATGCCAGTTATAAACAATATTGTTGTGCCTGTTTTACTTTTTTTTTAAACCAGGGACATGATTGCAGCCAGACCAGGAGGAAAACATTAGATAGAGTAGTCAAGCATTCTTTCTAGCAGACCTCTACACCCCAGCCACCTCTGTCCAATTTTCAAATGACATTACACATGGCGATATCATCCGTTCCTAGTTGGTCAGGGTTCATGTTTCTTCTTCTTCTTACGCTGTCAGACGTCAACTTGTATTTGTTCGAAGAAAGCAGCGGTCATCCCGAGGCTGTCGACACTGCCATAGAGCTTGTCTATTGTTTCCATTGGTGATGGCTACATGTGCTTTCTCTGGTCCTCGTACGTCGGGCAGTTTTGCAGCAAATGTTCAGCGGTCATTTTCCCTGTACCACAGGTGCATTCGTCAGTATCACCTATCTTCAGTTTATTGAATAGGTGGTACCTCAGTCTGTTGTGGCCTGTGCGGAGTCTGAAGACCACGACCTGCCCTCTTCTGTTCAGCTGGTAGTAGGCATCATTTTTTGTGTAGCCAGTGTGTTCTGTTTCCCATTTGGCCATGTATCTAGCCCTAATAAGCCTTTTGGATTCTTCGTAGGTCACACTAGAATCTGGTTGTGTTAGTCTTGCACCTTCTTTTGCAAGTCTGTCTGCCTCCTCATTGCCTTGGATGTTACAGTGGGATGGAACCCACTACTTTTTTTGGTGCGGACTGCTGGCATAGTTGACAAAAGTACTGCTCTTAAATCATCAAGTTCAGTATTTTTCTGGCTTTTTAGTGCTTTTACTACGGCCAGGGCATCTGTAAACAGGCATTGCTTTCGCCTGTCAGCATTGCTTCTACTGCAGCCTTCAGTGCCTCTGCTCTAAAATTGCTAGAGAATTTTCCAGTTGCCACTGACAGTGTTATTTTTCTACCATTTGGTAGGCTCAGGAATACCCCTGCCCCTCCATTCTGTGTTGTGTTTGTTACAGAACCGTCGGTGTATGCATGGGTCCAGTCCATGCTTGGGTAGTTTTCCGCAATGTACCTTAGGGTTATGTCTCTTCTTTCTTTTTCAGTCTGGATGTTCTTGTTTCCAATACCCGGTATATTTTCTACCACCTCTGGAATGATATGATGCTTCCATGTGGGTTTGCGTACAGTAGAGATGGGCTTTGGTTTTGTTACGGTGTTCATAGGGTCTTCTCTCATCTTTGCTTTGGCTATTTCTGCAAAGTTTCTCCGCTTTAGTTTCCCATTTCCAAATCTATTTGGTCTCTGATGCATTGGATGGTCTGTCAGTCTTCTGAGTTTCTCTGCTTGCTGCTGGGCTCTGCAGTCTCTTCTGTCGGTCATGGATTGCAGATTTGTAATCTTTTCAAGTTCTACAATTGGCGTTGACTTCATGCCTCCTGTTATAACTCTCATGGCTTGGTTTTGGAGTTTGCTAATTTTATCAAAGTTCGCCTTTGCTGCTGTTGTCCATGCCGCAATGTCATACTCGAGAACTGGTCTCACTCTTCCAGAGTAAAGTTTCTTTAGTATCTTTTCGTCAGGTTCATGTTTGATATACACAGTATGAACATATGGAATTCGATTTCTGACTGCAGGCGTCATCATGGCGACTGAACTGCAGATATAGCATGACCAAGGAATATGTAAAGAAAATAAGATTTCTGTAAAAAATTGTAACAGCAATCGGGTTGACACCCACAAAAAAAAATGCATTGTGATATGCAAAAGTGTTTACTGTTTACTATTTAGCCCAACCAACATCACTGCACTCCGGGCAGACCAATATGTGTCACGTGTCTATCAGTAGTGTTGAGTATGTAATTCTTGTAGTCTAACAGCACAACATATAACTAATTCTTTACTTCAGATACACTTATCCCACCTGCTCCTTCCATGCTCAATTCAAAACTCTTCAACTTTTACAATGCAGTGCAATGGCATCGTGTAAGTAAGAGGTCGCTATTGTTATGTTGTCACATAGGAGGTGGATGTTATGTTGTCACATAGGAGAGGAGACGGGTGTTATGTTGTCACATAGGAGGTGGATGTTATGTTGTCACATAGGAGGTGGATGTTATGTTGTCACATAGGAGGTGGATGTTATGTTGTCACATAGGAGGCAGGTGTTATGTTGTCACATAAGAGGTGGATGTTATGTTGTCACATAGGAGGTGGATGTTATGTTGTCACATAGGAGGCGGGTGTTATGTTGTCACATAGGAGGCGGGTGTTATGTTTTCACATAACAGGTGGGTGTTATGTTGTCACATAGGAGAGGAGACGGGTGTTATGTTGTCACATAGGAGGTGGATGTTATGTTGTCACATAGGAGGTGGGTGTTATGTTGTCACATAAGAGGTGGGCGTTATGTTGTTGTCACATAGGAGGTGGGTGTTGTTCTGTTGTCACATAGGAGGTGGGTGTTGTTGTGTTGTCACATAGGAGGTGGGTGTTGTTATGTTGCCACATAGGAGGTGGGTGTTGTTATGTTGTCACATAGGAGGTGGGTGTTATGTTGTCACATAGGAGGTGGGTGTTGTTATGTTGCCACATAGGAGGTGAGTGTTGTTATGTTGTCACATAGGAGGTGGGTGTTGTTGTGTTGTCACATTGGAGGTGGGTGTTGTTATGTTGTCACATAGGAGGTGGGTGTTGTTGTGTTGTCACATAGGAGGTGGGTGTTATGTTGTCACATAGGAGGTGGGTGTTATGTTGTCACATAGGAGGTGGGTGTTGTTATGTTGCCGTGCATAATGCAAAAAGTGGCTATTATTATGTTGTAGTGTAATAATCTAAGAGCTGACTGTTGTTATGGTTATGTCATCATCTAAGCGATTGACGTTGATATCTTCTGTTTATCCATATACGAGTATTATTTGTTTTTCATTCGTCTTGTTGCCTAAGACAGAGTCAGTGTACTGTGTTTTTGAACTTTATGGACCAGTGGTTTATACTTTAGTTCACCTTTCTAAAGTGAATTTACTTCTCCCTGTTTACAGATGCCCTGTCCGTGGTTACAGTACTAAAAAGCTAGAAAAACATATAGCTTAATGACTTAAGAGCAGTACTCTGTCAACTGTGCCAATAGTCCACACCCAAAAGAGTAGTGGTACAGTGGTCCACTGTAACATTCAAGGCAACGAGGAGGCAGACAGACTGGCAAAAGAAGGTGCAAGACTACCACAACCAGATTCTAGTGTGACCTACACAAAAAATGATGCCTATAACCAGTTGAACAGAAGAGAGCAGGTCGTGGTCTTCAGACTCCGCACAGGCCACAATAGACTGAGGTATCATCTATTCAATAAACTGAAGATAGGTGCTACTGACGAATGTACATGTGGTACAGGGAAAATGACCGCTGAACATCTGCTACAAAATTACCCGACATACGAGGATCAGAAAAAGCACACGTGGCCAACACTAGACAAGCTCTATGGCAGTGTCGACAGCCTCAGGATGACTGCTGCTTTATTCGAACAAATTCAAGTTGACGTCTGATAGCGTACGAAGAAGAAGAAGATTTACTTCTCGTAGGGTCACTACCTTGCTGAATCCAAACATATCAATGTTTGGTTTATGAGCGGTGTTACTGACCACCAGTATCGAAGCGCGATGATAATTTTTAGGGTAAGCTGAATCATGAACATTAAGGGACATAATCATTCACCTGTTCTAAAAATAGAAATCCAGTCAGGCAAGGCTAGCCTATTTTGTGGCTATTGGGCTGTGAGAAAAAAAAATAGTGAGCTAATGACCGTCTGTTAACTACCAATTGACCTGATTCCTACGCTGTGTTAGGCTGGATGCAATCAGCTTTGCCGCTTCGCGCGTTTGCTAACATGTCACTAATCTTACATAAATGACCATTTTTAATTTCTAATTTATTTCACATCTGTTTTATGCATACGCTGGATGGCTTGGCTTTGTTCATTTTCAATCTCCCACTACCAAACCTTTAAACGGGCTTAAGAAGCAGAATGTAGTCCAGAGAACGGAATGTGTTGTGTCATAGTTTACATCTTGACTGCGATATTTGCACCTTTCGGTCAAACATGTCCGACTTCAGCAAACATTTTTTTTAGTACCGGGTTAGCATTGCCTCTTCGATCCCTTCTCCTTAGCCATTTTACTCTGTTGCAGCCTGTTACCCAGAATCACCGTGTGGAGGTGTAGAAGGGTCGTGGCAGTTCTAGTTCTTTGGCCCTGATGCTTGCAGTCAGCTATGGATCACTGACAGCTGCAATCCATACCCTACATGCAAAGGGATGTCTTCTCTAAATCTTCCCAGATCTTTCTGGATAACTGGATATTGCTTTGCTACTTCTGACCACCTCGTTACACAGACCCCACAACCGTATATTTATGTCCCACTAAAGGCACTGCTGAAACTAAAATATCAGCTCAATCATTACCATGAATCACAGAATAATGAGGGCTGCAAACATTCACAAGTCCCTGATGGTTTAACGCCTCTATCCTATACACATTTGCTGCAATCAGTTTTGAGCATTATGAAGCACTGGCTGAGATTCCAATGAGTTAACTGTCCTGATTATAGGGTCGCAAATAGTCACATCAGGGGGGAATGAAGGAGCTGAGCAGCCAAGACCCTTTTCCACTTCCACGCGGTGATCCTGAATAACAGGCTGCAACAGGGCAGACTGGCTAAGGAGAAGGGACCGAAGAGGGATGGCTAAGCCCAGTACCTAAAAATGACATGGTGAAATCAGATGTGTTGGACCGAAAGGTGGAAATATTGCAGTAAAGCTATAAACTACGACACAGTGCATTCTGTTCTCCTGACTAAATCCTGCTACTTGCTAAGCCCTTTACATGGCCTGGTAGCAGGAGTTTGAGAACGAACGATGCAGAAAAATTTCCCTCAAAGCAGACAAATCATTTATTACATTTCTCATTCAGATATATATAAATATACAAAAATGAAAATCTGTGAAGTACAGGTCTTTACCAAATACATGACACTGCTAAATATGCAGGCAGAAAAATATGCAAATAGAAAGTGTACAGTACAACAGTAACTGCAACTGTCAATTCCCAATGGAAAGTTTAGATGAGACCAGACATGAGCATTCATGGACCTAATTTCTTTGAATGAAAAAAAGATCTTTAGCTCAGACTTGACTTAATTGTTCATTTCATAAAATCGGGTGCAGTGGCATGCTATTCTTTTTCTTGTGGCTTATGGTTTATACAGGTAATTGGCCCCACGCCCAAACCTTGTTAAGTTGTCTTATAGTAACAATGTTATTCTTGTCTACCTCTGAAGCACGCTGTCGTGATCAGGGACTATTGCTGACAAGCTGGCTAATAGAAATGCAAAGGCCAGGACAGCTTTTGGCTGAATGCACTCAACAGTATGGGGAAGTAGAGGAATAAGCATGATGCCATTAAATACAGTCATGGTTGCTGATTATTTTTATATGGTGTAACCAAAATTATACTTAACGTGATTGAAAGATGTGTTTTGCCAATAAAAAGGAAAACTATTTCAGAACAATGACCTACTTTAAAATAATAATGTTCTTGTCACTGCATTTGTTGAAACATTAGTCCGACATTGCATTTCATCTACCCTTACCAGCTTGTCAGAAAACTTCATTCCACTTATTTCTAGTTAGTTTTATTATAAGGATTTTCACATGCTGATGTTGCCTGCCCAATGCATAGCCCTCTTTTGTCGCAAGGAAAGAAACTTGATCCTTAACTTGACATCTTCATTTAGAAGGCTCTAAAGAGTCTGTATACAACCAGTTTATTCCATTCCACCGTTACTAAAAATAGCTGTGAGCATCCAATCTATTTTTGACTGCATTAACTGACTGCCTCTACTTCATCCTGTGGCAATGCATTGCAAGCATTTACCACTCTCTGGCTAAATAAATATTTAAGAACATCTAATCTGAACCTGTCTTTAAACAATTTGTAACTGTATCATCTTGTTCTTGTAGCCGGTTACATTAGAAAAATTTGGTATAGTCATATTTATCCTTTCCATTGACTAATTTATAAACTATAAACGTGTATTAAATCATCTCGAACTCTTCTCTGTTCTAGACACTGCAGACCAGTATTTTTGAGTCTTTCATCATAACTATAATTCTGAAATCCCATGATCAGTTTTGTGCTTTTTTTTTTCTTTATATCAATTCTAGCATGTCCTATTCCATTTGCCCTTTATACCCTAAGTAAAATCTATTTGAACAATTGTCATTCACGTTCTTGTCATGTTCATACAATATGAGTAACTTAATAATAGCAACACTAACGGACATATAACCCGCACTCACACCATTCCAAATTCAAATACAAACACACACATCAGTGATTAAGAGTAATTCACAATATGAAGATTGAAGTCTATTCAAATATTGCAGAATTGCTAAAATTGCGCTTTATTAGAAAATTCGTAACCATAGGGAAACTTAGGATATGGTCAAACATATACGAATCTAGCTAGGTCCTTTCCACCATTTCCACAACCTCTTTTATATCGTCTATGGGCAAAGCGCAGGCGAGATCAACAACAAGATTGCGTGTGCAGTCAGTAAGCATTTACTGTTATGCTGGTTGAAGTGGTTGCGTGGCCGGTCATGGCTCATGAACACACACAGCATTCACAGTTTGTTCAATGCATTGTAGCATAAATACTCCATACTTTCACGATCGCAAACAATAGTGAGTATATCAAACCTACTTACGGTAGAATCAAGTTGGAAGCTGCAGTGACAGGATCAACAAAATGCACAAAGTTGCTTCTCCACTCCAAATCATCAACTTGGGCAAGCACAAACACCGGAAGTAACCCCGAGGCGTCAACATAATAAGAAGGGACGTCATTCTGCAGATTCCACGGTGAGCACATAATGAATTGGCGTGAGTAGTGTGTGCTATATCTCTACTTGCTATTGCTACATATCGTAGAGAATGTGCGTGGTGAACGACACACTGGAGAATTGAATGTATGCCGGGATCAAGATGCTGAGCAGCGCAAGAGCTGCAGTGGTCAGCGACCCATAGCTGACTGCTAGTGTCAGGGCCAGAGAACCATAGCTGACAATACCCTTCTACACCTCCACGCGGTGATCCTGGATAACAGGCTGCATCAGGGCAGACTGGCTAAGGAGAAGGGATCGAAGAGGGAATGCTAACCCGGAACTCAAAAAATGCTTGCTGAAGTCGGACGTGTTGGACCGAAAGGTGCAAATATCGCAGCCAAGCTGTAAACTACGACACAACACATTCAGTTCTCTAGACTACATTCTGCGACAAGCCCTTTCTGTGTTTGCTAGTGGGAGATTGAGAACGAACGAAGAAGAAGAAGAAGAAGAATGTATGCCTTTGAAATGAGACCATAAACAAAGTGGAACAATGGATTCACACTGGAGATAAAAATTACTATGACAGGGTCATTTGCACTCACTCTGTGGACAAAATGCTTTGACTAATGCAGTATGAAAACGAATCTCGAGGTTAAACAACTAATAATTAAAGATGTCCAAGATTCTTATGTTGTCATATATACAGATGGATCTGTGCTATGCGGTAAGAAAGCTTCTCTGCTAGATTGAGAAACAGGGTCGTTGCTGAGAGGAGAGGTGCAAAACGTCCAGTGTCAGAATTGAGGCAGTGACTTAGGCTTTGAGTTTGCTATCTAGGACTTCGTTAATGAGATCCGTCACTGACTCTCATGCCTGTGGTATGAGGGGTTAGTGGGTGTATAGGCCTCGAATCGTCACTCAATAATACAATCTGGCAAAGATGGCGCCGTAACTGGCTGCGAGTCTACATTTCTCTACTGTTTTTGATCATTATGGATGCCGCCAGACCACGGATTTGCCTTGAATTCACACTAGTCGACGACTTACACTTGTGTTCACGGATATGTGGAGTTGTTTTCTGTCTGGACTTGTTATTTCGTTCTTTTTTTGTGATTTCTTCCATCCGTTTATCCTGGTCTGGACGCCGGCTGAATGGCGCTACGCTTAAATTAGTTATACCTGTGTCGTATCTCACGTTTTAGTTCTGCCGGTTCACCTTCACGAATATGGCGTGTGGGAATTTTAGATGCTACTATGATGAACTGAATACAGCTGGGGAGAGATGCCAGACTCACTCACACGCTGAGTGTTGTCCATACGACCTCTTGTGGTTATCGAAAAGGCACGACAAACTGCGTTAGATGCCTTCCCACCTTTCTACCCTGCGGGTTACATGTTTACGGAAAGGATTCGGTGGTAACCCTGAGGCAAAATCTGCATCCTATGCTATCTCCGGTCGTCTCGATGAATGTCTTGCCACTGGCAAAAGGTAGCTTAGGCTCTGTGAGTGAGGTTGACAAAAGGCGCAGTTTCTTCCTCACTTTAATCCAAATCTCCGCGCAAGTCACCCATTTCAGCGGACACAGCAAGAGATACGACTGTCCACACGGCTGAACAAAGAGAGTGGTCTTCATCACTTGTGATGGACAAAACTATCAGGCCTCAAATCTCCAGGGACTTCTGTAGATCTCCTGTGCTGGTCATGCTACGATAAACGGGAACGAAAGAGCTAACATCCTGACCTCACGAGCACTCTCAGTGGTGAAATTGACAATGCATAAAGGTGAGATTTTTAAGTTAATCGCCGGTCGGCTTTTGGATGAAGACATCAGTCGATAAATAACAATGCCGAGGTTGCAAGATTGTGAAGTCGTGCTCGGGTCCAGCATAAAGCAGCGCATAAGAGGGCGGAGCAGGAAATCATCAGTACTTACTCTATACTCTTGGCAAGAGATCGGGACGAATACAAAATGTTGTTGACTCCTCGCATACGGCGCATCTGCCAGATTGAAGCCGAGGACAACGTGAATGTGTAATGCGTTTTTTCATACTGGACTATGTCAACAGCTCTCTTGTAAGCTATGAACACATGTACATGTTTATCTCTACTTTTGTATGTTTCTCTGCTAGCGATCTTGTAACCGAATATGTCTTCCATTGTTCCGCTATTGTTCAGTTCATGTGCCATCCACATCGAAGGTCGTCTGAAATGGATCTCCAGTGTACTCTATCTCTTGCCCTAATTGTGCAATCTGAGAGACTTTTTCCAGTCCATCTCTTTATGTTATCCACCCACTTAATGCGTTGTCTGCCTCTTGAACGACTGCCTTCCACCCTACCCTCCAGTATGGTCTTCAACAAGGAGGTATGTCTTGTTATATGACTAAAATAATGTAACTGTCTAATCCTGATTTCGGTCATTAATTTGTCTTTTCACCCACAACTTCTCCAATGCCCCCAGATCTGTTTTCTTTTCTTTCCAAGAAATTCGACCCAATTTTCTATACCGGTTTTCACATTTCGAAGCCTTCAATACTCTTTTCCAACTTGTTATTCATTGTCCATGTTTCTGCGCCATAAAGTAGTGTCGATTATACATAAACAATTCTCATTTTCAAATTCTGATTTATCTGTTTGGATGTCAGTATGTGTCGCATGTTGTCGAATACCATCTTGGCCATACCTATTCTCTTTTTGATTTCTTTTTCACACCTGCCTTCTTCCGTTATTATATGACCTAGATAGGAGAAACTCTGTACCTGTTCAAGTAGTTGATCTTTTATTGTTATCTGCATAAATGTTTGCTTGTTACTTTCCCCATTTACCATAGTCTTTGTTTTCTTTATGTTTTCCGCTGTTGTACAGTAATCCAAATTGTTTGCCAGAAACTTCGACACCTACTTGTACATGCTGTACCTCGGCCTCCTTTACTACTAAAGAACTAAAGAAAGCTGTGGTCGCAGTGGTTTCTTTACATACAAAGGCATACTTGAGGTGTACCCTGGTCCTCCTAGCTGTAGTGCGATGCAAGGTTTCTCGGTAAGCTCACCCCTGTGCGCATTAGAATGTTGAACTCCAGACTGTTGTGACACCGCCTGTTTCCAGGAGCACAAACAAGGATGTTAAGTGTGCGATTGGTCAATACGCTTAACATGAACCTGGCTATTCTTCGCTTTAATCTACAACTAAAACTAGGGAGGAAAACTAACGTCTGGTCAGGCAAAATATACTGGCCAAGACGTCACATTGACTTCGCCGCAGTCCTCCCTGAAAACGGGCTGTTTTCACGGCAGCCTGGCTAACAAGGTGAAGGATCGACGTGATCCCCGTAGTAGTGAGCGACACGTAGACTAAGCCGAGCATAGCACAATCGCCTGGAAGACCCCGGTCCACCTTCATCAGCATGCTCGGGATGTGAGGAATGCTACAACAACCCGCCACTTAACGTCTTTTTCGGGGCGCACAAAAAAGTAATCCAACTCATTGTGTGCATTCAGCAACAAAACTAAAACTAGACATGCTCTTCAATGAAACCTACAGGGAAAGAGAAAAGCATGGAGAACATAAAGAGTAGCAACAGTAAAGGAAATTCACGCAACTTGAAGCTCACGAACAAAACTGATAACACAGTCTCAAACGTCGACCAGTCGTTCACTTTATCTTCTCTTTGTCCTGATTCCACTTCATCCTCATCGTTGTTATTTGCGAAAGCCCACAATGAGTAGGTTACTATTTTTGTGTGCCCTGAAAAGGACGTTAAGTGGCGGGTTGCAGTAGATTTCCTCACATCCCGAGCGTGCTGATGAAGGTGGACCGGGGTACTCATGGCGATTGTGCTATGCTCGGCTTCCTCTGCGTGTCGCTCACTACTACGAGAATCACGTCGATCGCTCACCTCGACTACCATGAAAACAGCCCGTTTCAAGGGAGGGTTACTAGGAAGCCGAGCTGAGGGTCTTGGCCAGTATGTTTTGCCTGACCCTGAATAACATGTTTGATCAGTATATTTTGCCTGGCCAGACGTTAGTCTTCATCATCATGTGTCAGACATTCGGTGGCCTAGATATTGTCAGCTTGGTTTACAATACCAACACGGGGAACTGGGACGCTAGTCCGGTCAGGCACAACTATACTGACCAGGACGTAGCGTCATGGTCAGGTACAATACACTGACCAATACCACTTTCTCTCTTCCATGTAGCGTTCCCTGGAAACAGGCTGTTTACAAGGCAGTCTGACTGACGAGACGTGGATCGACGTGATCCCCGTAGCAGTGAACGTCACGCAGATGAAGCCAAGCATTGCACAACCGCCTGGAGGACAACGTTCCACCTTCATCAGCACGCTCGGGATGTGAGGAAAACTACTACAACCCGCCACTAAACGCCCTTTTCAGGGCGCACAAAAGAGTAAAATTACTCATTGTGAAAATTAAACATCAACAAACAACAATTCAAACATATAAGTCCTTCCTTTTCTTCTTCTTCTTCGTTCGTTCTCAATCTCACGCTACCAAGCCCTGAACAGGGCTTTGCAAGCAGCAGGAAGTAGACCTGAGAAAGGAATGCGATGTGTCGCTAATATAAAGTTCCAATCATGTTGTGCTCAGTTGACAAACCTGGAATGTCGTTGGTTTTCATGGCATGACTCCTTCTTCTAGTCGAGCCAGTTGTACATGGGTATCAAATCAGGAGCTATGGAGTTTGTACTCTGTCGTCGGAACTTTCAGCAATGAAAGTTTGTAGTCTGCATCTTGGCTTATCGTGCCTGCAGGGCAGCACACAAACCTGCCTCCAGCCGGGTCTGTCTTCGGAAAGTTCCACGTGTTTATATTCAATGATTTCAGGTGACACTTGCAAACATCTTTGTAGCGGAGGAAGTGTCTACCTTTGTTACACGTGCCCGTAGTCATATCTCCGTATTGCATATCTTTTGGTGTTCGTCCGTCCTCCATTCTGTACACGTGACCAAGCCACCGCAAGCGGCGCTGTCGGGGGATCGTAACCAAACTGGAAATCTTTGCATTGTCCAACTTGTCGTTGTTTGCCACTGTTACTCCTTTTGTCCTACTCTCAGCTTAATACTGTTTACGGCAATGGCTTCGGGAGTAAACCCTGAGAAAAAATCAGCATCCGGTGCTATCTCCAGTCATTTCGATAAATCTTGCCACTGGCCAAAGGTAGTTCAGGACCAGAGAGTGAGGATGACAAAAGACGCAGTTTCTTCCTCACTTTAATCAAAATCACAGAACAAATCGCCCATTTCAGTGGACACAGCAAGAGAAATACTGTCCACACGGCTAAACAAAGAGAGTGGTCTTAATCACATGTGATGGATGAACATCATGGACACAGCAAGAGAAAATACTGTCCACACGGCTGAACAAAGAGAGTGGTCTTAATCACATGTGATGGATGAACATCATGGACACAGCAAGAGAAAATACTGTCCACACGGCTGAACAAAGAGAGTGGTCTTAATCACATGTGATGGATGAACATCATGGACACAGCAAGAGAAAATACTGTCCACACGGCTGAACAAAGAGAGTGGTCTTAATCACATGTGATGGATGAACATCATGGGCACAGCAAGAGAAAATACTGTCCACACGGCTGAACAAAGAGAGTGGTCTTAATCACATGTGATGGATGAACATCATGGACACAGCAAGAGAAAATACTGTCCACACGGCTGAACAAAGAGAGTGGTCTTAATCACATGTGATGGATGAACATCATGGACACAGCAAGAGAAAATACTGTCCACACGGCTGAACAAAGAGAGTGGTCTTAATCACATGTGATAGATGAACATCATGGACACAGCAAGAGAAAATACTGTCCACACGGCTGAACAAAGAGAGTGGTCTTAATCACATGTGATGGATGAACATCATGGACACAGCAAGAGAAAATACTGTCCACACGGCTGAACAAAGAGAGTGGTCTTAATCACATGTGATGGATGAACATCATCAACTTAATATATCCATTAAACTTTCACTTCCACACAAGAAAAATCACTCGTACATTTAGTATAAGGATGTTTATTATGCATTCAAAGTTTAGTTTTTTTACTGAATGGAATGTAAATATAATGATATTCATAATGTCTAATACAAAAGTAATACTTTAACACAGAATACAATAATAAACATATTTTTAAAACATGGAATATATTTTTCACATGGCCAAATCAATTTTTTAAAATAAATTCCCTTGTAATCTTCTGTCCTATTTTGTTTGCTGCCAACTTTGTTGTTTCTATCAACAGTTGATTGGACATTCACTAACAAAGATTTGTCCACATTTCAGAAAAAGCAACGCTAGATGTCCTAGGCATGATATGAGAAAAAAAGTGATGGGAAATTCTGGAACAACAAATAAAAATGAACTGACAATTAGGTTTAAGGGTGGCAAAGCAAGACACACTTGAACAGCTTCACATTATTTATGGAAGAGAATCAACTGTAGAATTTATTTACACCACTAGAAAAATGTAGTTGTGGAGATTCATGAGGCTCTATACCATAGCTCATGATGATGGTAATATCATTAACAAAATGTGTCACAGATGTTTGACTTGTACTGTCTCCTGAGCTCATGGCATTCACAAAATGTGTCACAGATGTTTGACCAGTACTGTCTCCTGAGCTCATGGCATTCACAAAATGTGTCACAGATGTTTGACCCGTACTGTCTCCTGGGCTAATGGCATTCACAAAATGTGTCACAGATGTTTAGATGGGGATGGCGTGGGCTAGTGGTTATAAGTGAATAGTTCACAACTCAAAGGTGTTGGGTTCGATCCCCATCACAGCACCGGCCATTACCCCGGGGAAGCAAACCCTTAGAAAATGCAGGAGGAAGCAAAGCAGATCCTTACATAAAATGCATGCTGAAGTTGGATGCACTGGGCCGACAGGCGCAAAATAAAAACCACCGTGCAACGCACACCGCCTTGGGGATTAGAGAAATGTTTAGCCCTGGATGACTTTTAAGCTTGTGACATTCAAAAAAACTTGGCACAGATGTTTAGCCCTGGCTGTCTCCTCAAGCTCATGACATTCACAAACCTTGTCACATATATTTGACCCTTACTGTCCCCTGAGCTCATGACATTCACAAAACTTGTCACATATATTTGACCTTTACTGTCCCCTGAGCTCATGACATTCACAAAACTTGTCACATATATTTGACCTTTACTGTCCCCTGAGCTCATGACATTCACAAAACTTGTCACATATATTTGACCTTTACTGTCCCCTGAGCTCATGACATTCACAAAACTTGTCACAGATATTTGACACTTACTGTCCCCTGAGCTCATGACATTCACAAAACTTGTCACATATATTTGACCTTTACTGTCCCCTGAGCTCATGACATTCACAAAACTTGTCACAGATATTTGACACTTACTGTCCCCTGAGCTCATGACATTCACAAACCTTGTCACAGATGTTTGGCCCTGAAAGTCTCATGGAACTTCATTCATGAACTCACTAGAACCATCTTTCTCTACACCCTCAGGCCACATATTGATCCTTACTCTATGACCATAACAGGAGTGCCTTCACAATATATAATAAGAAATAATAGAAGAGTAACGAAAATGACATCAAACTACCAAGAAATAAGTCTACATTTCCACAAAATAGTAATGACATTTATAATAAAAGCAAATTATATGTTAAACATTTCAATGGTACACATTTCTAAATTGCAGAACAGTTGTACATATGTTTATATGTTTAGACAGAGAAAAACAGAATTGAACAAAACAATCTTTATGAAGTATGTATGCAGTTTTGAATTTGCTGCAAACTTTGGACCAATGATAATTCCATCAAGTGACCCTTTGTTCCATTTACTTGACGTGTTTAACCATCTAAGTGCTTCAGTTTGTGGCCCTTGCTCGGGGTCAAAGATGAAGCACAGCAAATGAACTGACGACATCCATCCGGCAACTCATATCTGAACCAGAGCAAACATAAACAATACTCCACCTACAAACGTTGACCCTGGAAACAGGTCAAACTCATGTAGAGAACTAACTGCTAAGAGCAGTGGGAAGGCAAACTCAGTGTATAAAAAGGTGAACTTGATGTCTTGTGCCAAAACGTGCAGATATCGCAACCTCCCTATAAGCTATGACACAATGTTCTTTTCAGGACGCACACAGTAGAAAAGGATCCTAGCTTGAATTGGACTTAATGAATTATTTTAAATTACTAAAATAAAAAACTGAATAATTTTGTAAAAATATAAGTACATAATTGTATGTTTTGTATTCTACTAAGGATTATCTTTATTTTCTTCTTGAGAAGGAGCATGAGGTTCCCACTGTAGTTGACCTCCTCACAGGAAGCCTCTGTCAAAACATTTATGTTTTCTTGGAATGGTGGCTTTAGTAGCATGTTGAGATTGCCCTCCCCATGAGCAACCCTGTTCAGTTACCTTTTATGATATGCATATTGCCAGATTCCACGTTGCCTTTCCTTTACTCCCAAATAATGGGCCTCATGATTCATGCAATGACCATTATCATTATTCCCCGTAACCTTGAAGGTCATTGAGGCCGTTGTTGCAGTTTGTCGAACCAGTTCCCGAGATCAAGATGCTGAGCAGCACATGAGCTGCAGTGGTTAGCGACCCATAGCTGACTGCTAGCATCAGGGCCAGCGAACCATAGCTGCCAAGACCCTTCTACACCTCCACGCGGTGATCCTGGATAACAGGCTGCAGCAGGGCAGACTGGCTAAGGCGAAGGAGTCGAAGAGGGAATGCTAACCCGGTACTCAAAAAATGCTTGCTGAAGTCGGATGTGTTGGACCGAAAGGTGCAAATATCGCAGCCAAGCTGTAAACTACGACACAACGCATTCCGTTCTCTGGACTACATTCTGCTACTTAAGCCCTTTCAGGGTTTGGTAGTGGGAGATTGAGAATGAACGAAGAAGAAGAAGAACCAGTTCCCGCCATACGCTTCGATTTGTCACCAGGGTCTTTCCCGTCCACTGTTTAAATGTTGTCCTCCCATCTCTTTTTCGGTCTCACTCTCCCACGCTTTCCAGGTACAGTGCCTTGCAGGACAGTTTTGGACAGCCCTAGCGATCTTGACACATGTTCATACCATGATCATTATAAGTGAACAAAATTATCTGGCTGAACACCATTGCCAAACAGCAACTTAACTAGTCAACGCTGGATCTGGTCATGTCATCATAAGAGACTGATATCATCACCTGAACTGTCATTCTATTGACCCCTATGGGAAGATGAAATTGGTATAGACCTATATGGCAACTTGACAAAGAACCATGGAAGCCAAAATGGAAATCATGAATAAGAACTGGGACATCAGATAAATGACGGCTGTAGATTGAAGGAAGATTGTTGCTGCCCTAGAAGTCACCAAATTTGTGATGGTTCATGATCACTTTGCCAGTCATCGATTACGGATCTAAGAAGATGAGCAGAGAGGGATGTCTTAGATCAGGGATCGGCAAACTAAGGCCTGTGGGCCAAATTTGGCAAGCCATCTCTTTTTTTTACGGGTCGCAAGCTAAGATTGGATTTTACATTTCCAAATTCTTTAACATTTCAAAATAGGCACCACTGTAAAAGAACAAACTTCCCACATAAATATTCTTGAGTTAGTCTCTTGACCTGCAGAACCTAAAATATTTAATTTTTGGCCCTTTACAAAAACTATTTGCCGATCCATGCCATAGAGGACGGAGCAGAAGCATGTACAGTCAGCGAGCTACAAGAACATCAACATACATTAAAATTTTTTGTTAAAAAACAAGTAAGGCAGCCAATTTGAAAACATTGTAAAAAACAATAAAAATAAAGGTAGTTCCGCAGCAGACACTGCGGTCTAGGATGAAGTGTAGAGACTTCATTGTACTTTTCTGATGTAGTGGTCACCAGTTACCTTCCTTTCCCTAACTGTAGCTCATTTGCCTGTCTACAGCTGGGTAAATTGTAGCCTGGTAAGACCACAGACTGAACTCAGTCCTTTTGTCAAGACAGACAAGTGTTCTAATCACTCTGTCACTAAGAAAATGGAGAACAGACATAAAAATGAAGTAAGAAAGAAGCAAGAAAAATGCAGCAATAAAATTAGTTGGTGAGAAAAAGTGTGGAAACTTAAATGTGCAGGTAGAAGTAAAACAACTAGCAGACAATTGCACTAAAATATAACATTCTTCTTAAAACTGTCAGCTTCTGTATCACAAATGAACAACAAGTGGACAGTGTGGGTTAGTGTTTAAGTGACATGGCTTACAAGCAGAAGGTGGAGGGTTCGCTCCTCAATCACAGCACCAGGCGTTACCTGGGGAAGCAAACCCTTAGAAAATGCAGGAGGAAGCAGAGCCTTACATGAAATGTGTGCCGAAGTCGGATGCACTGGACCAACAGGCGCAAAATAGAAACATACTGCAACCGCACACAACAAAAATAAACTATACATATCAATGACCTTCATGTAAAGTCTGCTGTCATGGCTGAAACATGATACTGACCAATAATATTATGTTCCAGATCTTGAAGAACAGCATCTTGCAAATTCAAGGTGAGCAATCTCAACTAGGGTAATTTGCCACATCTGCAGAATTTAAGATTACCAGCAGACGACTGGGATGTTCATGCACCCCCAAGTCATGCTGGCATTGTAGGGGTCTGGGCTTGTCATTGGCCAGCTCTTTTCTGATCAGAGGGGCAGTACTGATCAGGTCATCCCATAACCAGTGAAGTCGTTGGGGCACACATGAAGACATCCTCACAACCCCATGCCATCCTTTTATGTCAGCGGCCGCTGTCTGTGTCTCTTCTGGTCGGAGATTGGTCCATTCTTTTATGTCAGCGGCTGCTGTCTGTGTCTCTTCTGGTCGGAGATTGGTCCATTCTTTTATGTTCTCCTCCCACCTCTCTTCGTCGTCTGCCTAGCTCCTTTCAATACAGGATCGTATTTGCGAGACCATTTGATCTCGTTATGTGACTGTACCAAGCAAGTTTCCTTCTTTTGACAGTTGCCTAAAGGTATTCAACAGGCCCTATTGCTGTTGTAATTCTATCTCGTATTTCCATATTTGTAACTCGATCTTTGAACATGACATTTAGAAGTCTTCAGAAATATCTCATCTCCAAGGCCTGTATCCTTCGCTGAAGGGCAGCTGTAATTGTCCATGTCTCACAAGCAAAGACAAATATTGACGGGACCAATGTACGCATTCATCTGAGTTTCGTGCATAATGCAACCCGTTTATGTTGCCAGATTTTGTTAAGCCACTATTGTGTGCTACTCTGGCCAACACCTCACATTTTGATCCTTCGTCACTGACAATCGACCCCAAATATTTAAAACGGTCAACCACTTTGAGTTCCAAGCAATTAGCTCTCAGCGTTGTTGGTCATTAATTTTGTCTTTCCAGCATTTTTCTACATATCATAGTCAAGAGCTGTTTCATTGATCCTTCTGACCCATTCCTGGAGTTCTGCTTCGGTGCTTGTCATCTGCAAAATGAAGGTTGGTAATCGTTCGGCCCCTATCTTGACAGTACCACCATTACCTCCAAGTGCCTCACTCATAATAATTCCTTTAAGGAATATATTGAAAAGAGTTCTGATTAGGGATGATGATTTCACTAATTCCGCCCGGCTGCACACCACTCCGTCTGCCACCCTCCACTCTGTGTTGTTTACTTGGAAATTACTGCTACTTGAGATGTGTATTATTGATGTTGCTTTATTTAATTGATTTCCCCTCATGATATCTGCATGATAACAGAGAATAAGAAAGAGAAGGAGAAGAAGATCGCCAGAAAAACTGAACATTGTAGCCAACAAGAGCAAGATAAAACAAGTGCAAGAAATGAAAGTACTTGGTCAGTGTTTTCACACAGAATGGAGGTTTAGACAGAAATTGAGATCCAGTGCCAAAAAGCAAACACAATTCCATACCAGCTGTCTCCTTTATAACATAAACATGTTCACAAAAAGACTACTGATCAACTTCATGTCAACACCCAGATACCAGTGCCAAAAGTGGACTTCAACAACATCTCTAGAGAGAAAGATCATGACATGTGAGATGGGATCCATATAACTAGGAGAGCTGCCGAAGGCAGATGTGTCAGACCAAAAGATGGAATTATCGCAGTCAAGCTGTAAACTTGTGACACAACGCATTCCGTTCTCTGGACTGTTTCCTACTGTTGTCAAAGTTCTGTTCAGGACTTGGTAGCGGGAGATTCAGAACGAACGCAGAAGATGAATGGCCAGGAGAGACAGAATGCAGAGGTACAAAGCACCGTTGTTTAAAGATCGCGTGCTGTGTATTGATGGAGAGAAAATTAAGGTGTTCGACTACCTTACGAGAATGCAACCAGACCAACTATCCCTGTGCGCCTATAACACACGGTGATTGGGTTTTTGTAACCATGGCAGACCGAGAAAGAGATGGATAGGAAATGTTGTGGATATTCTTAATCGTCATGGGATGATGACTACTTCAGTGACACGACTGGCCCTGGACAGAAAACTGTGCTCCCCCCCCATGTGGGTAAGACATGACAAGAGAGATCAGGAATAAATCTGTGAAGAAATACCCACTGCAAACTTCCAAGCAACCTGTGAAAGGCAGGTAAAAAAGAGTTGTGCATGGGGCTAGCAAACTCATCATGTAAAACGGCTGCCATGAAACCAACCCTGTTAGAGCATAGATACAAGCAACTATTAAAGGAGCCAGCTGTAGTAGTGGTCCTATGCTTCAGCTGAAGCAGAAAAAGATAGCCAATCAATCATTGGCAAAAGACCACATTCTAATGTTTTAATATTGTATAATAAATTGCCAATTTGAACTTCTCAAATGAACAAAAACGTATCAATGACCTCATGCAAAGTTTGTATTCACTGTCACAGCAATAACATTATACGGCAAACTGTGATAGATAACCTGAACAAGCTGCTGGGTAGTAAAGTTTATCAAACTGTAAAATCTTCACATAGATGTATATATCACAAAAGTTGATCAATAAAATGCTATCAAACATCCTTATATATTTATCACAGTAATTACAACCACAACCATACAGAACAGGTATCCAAGCAATAATACCAAAAATATTTCTTTTAATCAGTCACTGCAGCACTTTTTCTGTTACTAGACCCTGGGGATTTGTAGGACTGAAGAATAAAGACTGCCTAGCCTGACAGACATCGCACAATATGCCAGCAAGGTTTTTATACTACTCACTACCAGATAACTTTAAAACCAATGAAAAGGGGACGGCGTGGGCTAGTGGTTAAGTGACACGGCTCACAACCAAAGGTGCTGGGTTTGATCCTCATCACAGCACCGGCCGTTACCCCCGGGAAGCAAACCCTTAGAAAATGCTGGAGGAAGTAGACCCTTACATAAAATGCATGCTGAAGTCGGATACACTGGGCCGACATTTGCAAAATAAAAACCACAGTGCAACGAAGACTGCTTTGGGGAATAGGTAAATAAGGCAAACACAAAAAAACCATGTAACAAATTATTTTTGTCGTTTTGCGCTTGCCTTATTTCTCTATTCCCCAAGGGACGGTGTGCCGTTGAACTTCAGTTTTTATTTTGCTCTTGTCGGCCCAGTGCATACGACTTCGATATGCATTTTATGTAAGGGTCTGCTTCCTCCTGCATTTTCTAAGGGTTTGCTTCCCCGGGGTAACGTCCAGTGCTGTGATGGGGGTCGAACCCAGCACCTTCTGATTGTGAGCCGAATCACTTAATCGCTAGCCTACGCCGTGCCCCAATGAAATTTGACAGGAACATACCCTGGTGTGTGAGCAACATGATAATGGCCTGTGAACCAGTTGGACAAAGAAGAATTCTGTGCTGGTTATTTTCAGCAGGAAATTGCTTCCTACTTTGAAGATCATGTCATTTCTAAGGGAATTGAACATCAAGGTCCTTGACCTTAACCGACCTGTTTTCTTCCTATGGGGGATTCTGAAAAGGAAAGTGTATCGCAACAATCCAAGGAATATCATGGACTACATGAAAACTGCGGCAAGATTCTAATGCAACCGCTTTGAACATTTGCTATGAACTCATTATGCTTCTGACACACCTAAGGTAGGTCCATGTCAAACTTGATTGAATTACGTTCCTGGGTTAAAAAGTTATAAGAGAAGACCAGGGGACGGTGGTGATTAGGACATCTTGTATCATCCTTTTGTCTTTCCAAGATTCAGACAAGGGTAACCAAACTAGGAAACTGGTATATCTGCTCGGATAGCTGAACTCATTTAAGCGGTAATAGAAGTTATAAAAAATACATGCAACAAATGGAATGTTTGTAAAAAATACAAATAAGCAAACAATAAAAATAAACTAGGAAGTTACAAGGGGCATTCCAAGTCAAACCGGGACTTTTTTTTAAAATGAAAAAATATTTTTTTAAGTAGTCAAAATGCCATTTATTTTTAGATATAATCTCCTGCAACGTATACGTACTTATTCCAGCATTTAAGAAATACTTAAAAAGCTTCAGCGTAAAAAGATTTGTCAGTATGTCTGAACCAATCAAGGACAGCTTGTTTTACTTTGTTATCAGTGCTAAAATGCTGACTTCACAAGAATTCTTGGGTCCAAACAGGTGAAAATTGCTTGGAGAAAGGTGGATGTGGCAATACCTCCCAGCCGAGTTGATGCAGATGGCACATAGTGTGGTAAGCCATATGAGGTCGAGCGCTATCATGCAGGAGCAGGACGTCCTTTGTGATCCAACCAAGCCGAATTTTCAGCAGATGGCCATGCACATCGCTCAAAATGCGTATGTACTGTTCATTGTTGATAGTGGCACCACAGAGTAGAAAATCAACATGAAAAATGTGAAGTTTGTCCCAGAAAACACTCGCCATCATTTGTTGGGGTTGAGAGCCACTACGGCTAGGATCATCACTGACTGACATACAGCCTTCACTAAAACGTTTACACCATTCAAATGTCTTACTGCGGCGGAGTGTCTTATCACCGTATTGTGATTGCAGTCTTCTGTCAATTTCCGTGTTCCGCGCCTTCTTTCACACAAGAAACTTCATCACAACACACTGTTCTATGCAAGCACTAGCAGTGCTGTTCGCCATTTTTATTTATCTATCACATGACTGGCCCATGGCAAGTGAGCCACCTAGCAGTAACAGGACACAAGTGCCCCTAACTAATGATAGTAGTTCCAGCATGCTATAACCAATTCAGGTAGAACTAGAACAAAAGATCCAGTTTGATTTGAAACGACCCTCATATTTAAAAATTCTACCGCACCCTTAGAAAACACACAGAAAATTTTAGAACGTTATGCATCAAATTTACACACAAAAAACGTTACTGGAACTGTGAAGACAAAAAAATCCACATACTTTAAAAAAGATTATGCCTCCTAATATGACAAATCACTCACAACTTGTCTATCAAAGCGACATCCACAGTGCCTGGAATAATATATTATTTGATTCAATTCAGTTCAAATGCATCGAAAGTTGGTTGCAATAGATCTCCAGTGTACTCTATCTTAACTTAATGTTTTTATACTGGTTTAGAAGGCTCTACAGTCTGTAAACAACCAGTTTCCTTTACATTTCCTTGCTCTAAAAGCTATGTGCATTCAGTCTATTCTTAAATGCATTAATTGTCCCTGTGGCAATGCATTCCAAGCATTCACCACTCTCTGGCTAAAAAATTTTTCCTAATATCTAATCTGGACCTTTTCTTTAGTTAATTTGTAGCTATGCCCTCTTGTTCTTGCAGGTGGTTGTATTTTGAAGAAAACTTGTTATAGTTTAATTTTCATCATAGTGGAGTGTGGTGGTCCTGCTCCTACCTCCCTAAATAGTTACCATAGAATGGAATCTTGCAACAACAAAAAAATACATAAACTGATTACATTACAAGTACTTACTACCATGTAAAAAGGAGAATACATTTAGTAACAAAACACTATCATATGTGTAAGGTCACTCAAGTTATGGTGGTGGCAGTTGATCTCCTTGTAATAAAGCTTACATACAAATATTGATGCTCTTGTAGAGATGGTTCTGTCAAACTCTTTAACATGACAAAGTTGTACACTCCATTCACATAACCCTATTTAATTGTAAAATATGATATGTATTATATGGTGAGGTGGTTCTATCCTTTCTTCTTCAATAACAGTGCACATGGAGCCAAAATATGCAGCAGTGCATGCGCTGACAGAAGTCAGCGAATCATAGCTGCCTAAGACACTATTCTGCCTTCGTGTGACGGCCCTAGAAACAGGCTGCACTACTCACTAGTGCAGTCTGGCCATGGGATAGAGATTGCAGTGGAAAGGCAAACTCCATACCCAAAAAAAGCCAGCTGAAATCGGATGTCAGGCAAAAGGCACAGATATCGCAGCCTCACTGTAAACTACAACAAAACATTCTTGTCAGGACAAACGCTGAAGAAAAAGAGTAACAACAATGCATTTGATCCACTCACAAAATGTAACAACATAACTCACAAAAATTGAGACCACACAAAAATAAATGATAGAAAAAATTCAGCAGAAGGCTGAATGGAATTACTGCAGTATTTTACAAAGGCCATTACGGTAAAACAGCTTTCCTTAACATCGACAACAACCCTGCACTGCTAAACCTGAGCCTTATAATACAATAGCAGCCTAAACTTAATGCCAGTTACATGCCTTGTAAGGTCACATAGTAGATCATTCCAGATACTCATAATTACAATATTGAGGAACTGTCATTAAGTAACCGCAATTTTATTATAAAGTAAGGGGACAGCATGGGCTAGTGGTTAAGTTCCCCATCACAGCACCGGCCGTTACCCCAGGAAAGCAAACTCTTAGAAAATGCAGGAGGAAGCAGACCCTTACATAAAATGCATGCCGAAGACAGATACACTGGGCCGACAGGCGTAAAATAAAAACCGTAGTGCAACGCACACCGCTTTGGGGAATGGAGAAATAAGATGAACGCTAAACAAAAAAAAATTATAAAGTGCATGGAATAGTATGTATAATGGAAAATCTTATTTCAGGACACAAAACAACTCTTTAGGAGTACTTCATGATGGGATTGTGACGACCTAGCAGTATGTGTGCATGCAATTTGGTCGCACTCACTGTGGACTTGTACCGTGCAAGAACAACGCGATGTTATTAGTTGTCTGTGTTCAAAGGGTGTGAAACCTTCTGAAATCTATAAAAGAATGAAGGGTTCAGTATTGAGACAGTTGTTTAAGTCAGAGGAGAGTGTATGAATTGGTAGAAAGATTTCAAAACGGAAGACAAAACATCACTGATGAACCATGTAAGCAAGGCAAATGACACAGTGAAACAGCAGATCAACCCGCTAGGCCGTGGCTACAAGCGAGTCACTATTGATGAAATAACAGTGGATTTCAACATAAGTCACAGAGCTGTGCACAAAATTGTTCATGATGACCTCAGTTATAGGAAAGTGTAGGAGATGAGTCACAAGGTAGCTGACAACGAGGTAATGGATGGGGTGCAAAATTGGTTAAAGGTCACACCAGAAGACTTTTCTAGAGGTCATCTACAAGCTAGTGGACAAAGTGTGTTGCCAGCCACAAAGAATATGTAGAAAAGAGAACAAATTTATGGTTAGCACTCTTGTAAAAATGGTATTAATAGAATTGCTGTTCCTTAATGATTGTCCCTTGTATTTCGGAAGCCTTGTGGTATAGAAATAACTCCATTATAGATAGCTGCGCAAACAATCAAAGCTCTGAGTTCAATAGTATAACAATTCTTGATATAAAAAGGTTTCTATAAAAGCACCAAGACAAAAGGTAGTATGTGCACCATTAGCAAAATTCATAGATTGTATGTAAGATCTCAAAGTTTTGTAATAACGAAATACACTATTTTAAAAATTGAATGATAATATTCAATAATTGGGGAGACGTAAAGAGAAAATTTGGTATGTTATTACAAATAATGCGGCAGGCGAGCATGGGGGATCAGTGGTCTCAAGATAAGGTGTTCGCCTCGAGTGATGGATGTCGCTGGTTCAAATCACGGTGGAGACCATTATTTTTTCATGTGGATCATTCAATAAATATTTCCACCGATTTCCACCTGTGTGTAGTGGCGTGCACGTTTAAAAATACCTTAGCAGTTAGAAACCGAAAAGAGTAGGCCTAACAGCCGCTGTTCGAACAAAATTCAAGTTAAAAACCTACTAAAATTATTCTAGGGATTCTTGCCCCACAGAAAATGTGTTGCAGAAAGGGTACTGTGTTGCTATAACATCAGGACTTGGTTATGTGGTTTTGTAGCAGCATTGCAGGTCTATCTTGCTTTAATTTATGCTTCCACCGTCATCAGTTCCAGAAATAGACGATCGTATTAATTACATCTCTAATATCAGATATATTTTATTAATTACATTTTTAATGTCACCTATATATTATGATTAGCATCTCTAATGTCAGCTATTATTAATTACATAGCCATAAATCTCTAATCTCATGTTCATTTACTTACTCTCTCCTCGTTGTTATGTCACTTAACACTGAGGTCCAGTCACAACTACCAATTATTATGTATATCACATTGACAGTTTTGCAGCAGATGTTCGGCGGTCATTTTCCTATCTTCAGTTTATTGAATAGGTGGTACCTCAGTCTGTTGTGGTCTGTGCGGAGTCTGAAGACCACGGCCTGCTCTCTTCTGTTCAACTGGTAGTAGGCATCATTTTTTGTGTAGCCAGTATGTTCTGTTTCCCCTTTGGCCATGTATCTGGCCCTAATAAACCTTTTGGACTCTTCGTAGGTCACACTAGAATCTGGTTGTGGTAGTCTTGCATCTTCTTTTGCCAGTCTGTCTGCCTCCTCGTTGCCTTGGATGTTACAGTGGGATGGAACCCACTGTACCACTACTCTTTTTGGTGCGGACTGCTGGCGTAGTTGACAGAGTACTGCTCTTAAATCATTAAGTTCAGTATTTTTCTGGCTGTTTAGTGCTGTGACTACAGCCAGGGCATCCGTAAACAGGACTATCTGGCTTTCATTGCTTTTGCCTGTCAGCATTGGTTCTACTGCAGTCCTCAGTGCCTCTGCTCTGAAATTGCTTGAAAATTTTCCAGTTGCCACTGACAGTGTTATTTTTCTACCATTTTGTAGGCTCAGGAATACCCATGCCCCTTTGTTCTGTGTTGTGTTTGTTACAGTACCGTCGGTGTATGTATGGGTCCAGTCCATGCTTGGGTAGTTTTTCGTTATGTACCTTAGGGTTATATCTCTTCTTTCTTTTTCAGTCTGGCTGTTCTTGTTTCCAATACCTGGTATATTTTCTACCACCTCCAAAATGATATGCTGCTTCCAGGTATGATTGCGTACAGTAGGGATGGGCTTTGGTATTGTTACGGTGTTTATAGGGTCTTCGCTCATCTTTGCTTTGAACACAGAACCATTAAAAAAATTTAACGTCTAGAACCGGCCACCAAGAAGATGTCCGTTTCTATCCGGTACCAGATTCTGGACACTTTCATTAAGTTCTGTCATTTAGTTTGAGGAATTCACATTTGAATGTAACCTACAAGATGGCTAACAATTCATGCATGTGTAAGTTGTCATTTACCACAGAGTTATTACCAACTGGTACACTTTTAAGAATGTAGTATGTTTTCACAAAGTTGATGAATTTAGTGTGAGGAAAGTGGATTTCAAGACCTGACTTTTTGATCGGACTAATGATCATGCATAGGAATTACACATTGATAATCAACATACATCAGATTCAGACTATGGCACAGAAAACGTACTGGCAAATGTAGCAAGGGATTCACAGCAAAAAATACTCATGACATCGTGAGTACAACATTTGGAGGGTTGCCATATTTTCCCTTTCACGTTAATCACATATAAAGCTCCATGCTAATATATATTTTAAATAGGAATACTTCATGTCATAGAAAGTTTAACTTAAAATCCTTATATCTCAATTGTAGCTAAGTTTGTTTAATTTTAATGAATTTTATTTTGAAAGTAGCTATTTGCCATACGGAGTTGTGGCACTTGCCCGGATTGAAAGCCAAGAATCGAAAAAATTATTCAGGTTTAGAAATGATTAAGCAAGAAATGTAAAATGCTACAAAAGACAAACCCAACCTAAGTAAACTATATATATATATATATTATAGTCTTAGTTGACCTGTACTTCTACAGGGGCATAAGCCCCTGTGCAGGTCCTATCTCTGGCGTGAAAACATTTATAAAACACAAATTACACATATAAACATATAAAAACACAAATTTTTATATATATAAGTGAGTCTAATTTTCTCAATCAATCTGATATGATATGTGACCAAATGTATAATCTTCCATGGCACATACAAGTTTATGTGACAGATAATCATTCAAACATAGCCTAGATATTCACCATCTGTTACAACTAGTAAGCAAGACTTAAAGGTAATGTAATATTCAAGGCATAATAACATAAACAATAGAAATCTGCATTAATAAATAATAATTGTTGAACATGAATAAGTACAATATTCTGATGAAGGTTAAAATAACATTCAAATCATCACAACCAGTCATGGCAACAAATACATAACATCAAAAGAGTGAAATGTAAATTTGTTGCCTGTGTCTGAGTACTGGTGTTGCACAGATTAAGAGTAAGATAATCGGTAATATCTGCCATTTTTGTAGATTGATTAGCATCGGCTTTTCGGCTGATTAATCGGTTTTGATAATGGTTCATTTTTGTTTTTCTATTATTACTGCTAAGCACATATTCTGTAGCAAGAAAACAATAAAATGCCAGAGAAATTTGAAAAACGTATTGGATCCAACATATACAAAAATACAAAAAACATTATTTCCTAAGACACATAATCTAAGCCCATCATACTAATTGAACTCAATTCAAAGTGCTTGAACGCTAGGATCTACGCAACTGGAAATTATTTGGGACTGCTCTGGGGATGTAACTCCTCATTGATAAAAAAAGTGTCAAAGTAAAAAAAAACACAAAAAAACCATATTACTATCCTAAGAAGATGTGTTTTATTATTTTAAAAAAAGAATTAATTAAAAAATTATAAAGATTCCGATTACAAGTTTATTTAAAGCTAATCAAGAAGTTTCCATCAATAATCATTCCTGTTATCTTAACCTTCTCAAACAAAAAAGTACAATTTAGTAGATGAAATGTAAAAAATCAAAATTTCTCCATTTTCAGGACATGTCTTCTTGCAGGACTGGATGTTACCTGCTGAGCTGAACGCTTGGATGTTACCTGCTGAGCTGAACGCTTGGATGTTACCTGCTGAGCTGAACGCTTGGATGTTACCTGCTGAGCTGAACGCTTGGATGTTACCTGCTGAGCTGAACGCTTGGATGTCACCTGCTGAGCTGAACGCTTGGATGTTACCTGCTGAGCTGAACGCTTGGATGTTACCTGCTGAGCTGAACACTTTCATTACTCTAATTACAATACGCATTTCATATCACAATATATAATTTCTGTATATTATAAATAATCAGCGGCCGATTAACTGGCAATCTGCCAATTTGCTTATCGGCACAACCTATGTTGTGTTTTTATCTTGGTTGGTGACTATTTATGTCTCATTGCCATTCCATGCTTCTGTCTAGGTTGAATTTTTTCTCAGTCCCATGTATCTATATAGACTGTAGCCTGTCTGTCTGAGAATTGTTTCATGTTTTTGTCTTGGATGTAGTTTGTCTCTGCCTCAGTATTGTTTTTATGTTTCTATCTGCATTATTGTCTGTCTAAGTTTTAGTACTGACCTGTGTTTCAATCTAGGTTGTAGTCTGTCTCAGTATTGCTGCATGTCTTTATCTAGGTTGTAGTCTACTTCATTACTATTCTATGTTCTTATCTGAGCATTTTTTGTCTCAGTACTGTTCCATGTTTCTATCTGGGTTGTAGTCTGGAGTCCTTCCTGTATTAGCTCCTGCCTCCTGTCTTGAACGTCGCCAGTCAAGAAACAGAAAAACAGCATTTGCCACCAAGCAAAACATCGCAAAGAAGCCAAAGGCCTAGGAAAATATAAATAAATGCTGTAATATTGAAGAACATATAGTACAAAGCATAATCTTGAACTATAAAACATGAAAACACATGCATCTATGTGTCCAAAAACTCTAAAACTGTGAATTTTAGTGACACAAAATTTGCATAGCTCATAATCTGGAATTTCTAGGTCAAAGCAATTATTTTCAGCTCATTGCGTTGTTCCATTTCTGAGTTAATCAATATTAACAAAATGTTTGCTTTAAAATGATTTTGGTATACCGTGCAGTGTAACTTTTTAGCGTACATGGCCGCTCAAGTCTCAGAACTAGTCTATGTTTAGAAATGATCAATACAAGAGGAGGTCAGCCCTTTATTTAGCATTGCTGCTCCAAGGCCAGATACTCGAACCCCCCAGGAAAATTATTTTATTTCTCCGACAAAGCTGAACATTAAAGCTCTAGTTTGTGTATAAAAGGTAGATCCATAGAAGACACTGCCATCTAGGTCTAAGTCACTGTTTTTGGTTGGGGGGATGAACATTTCTTTTCCTCACTGCATTGACTTCTCTAGCTAAACAGCTGAGTGGACTTGATGTCACAAATAGGTATTGAACCCAGTATGATGAAAAATAACAATATGGGACTTTTTCGAGGCCCCATAACTGGAATGAGTACACTTTAAACCCCTTAACAAGGATCTATTGGAGGGCAAGTCTGGTGCCAGCAGCCGCGGTAATTCCAGCTCCAATAGCGTATATTAAAGTTGTTGCAGTTAAAAAGCTCGTAGTTGGATCTCATGCGCAGGCGGCCGTCCGGCTCGCGCCGGTTCACTGCCCATTGTCTCCTGCCCTACCGTCTGCCAGTACTCTGCCGCGGGTGATCTTCGCTGAGCATCCAGGGGGGCCTGCGCGTTTACTTTGAAAAAATTAAGAGTATTCAAAGCAGGCCTTGGCTGCCTGAATAATGGTGCATGGAATAATGTAAAAGGACCTCGGTTCTATTTTGTTGGATTTTGGAACTGGAGGTAATGATTTACAGGGACAAACGGGGGCATTCGTATTGCATCGTTAGAGGTGAAATTCTTGGATCGCCGCAAGACGAGCTACTGCGAAAGCATTTGTCAAGAATGTTTTCATTAATCAAGAACGAAAGTTAGAGGCGCGAAGACGATCAGATACCGTTGTAGTTCTGACCATAAACGATGCCGACTAGCGATCCGCAGAAATTGCTTCAATGACTCTGCGGGCAGCTTCCGGGAAACCAAAGTGTTTGGGTTCTGGGGGAAGTATGGTTGCAAAGCTGAAACTTAAAGGAATTGATGGAAGAGCACCACCAAAAATGATGCCTATTACCAGTTGAACAGAAGAGAGCAGGTCATGGTCTTCAGACTCCGCACAGGCCACAACTTACTGAGGTACCACCTATTCAATAAACTGAAGATAGGTGTCACTGACAAATGCACTTGTGGTACAGGGAAAATGACCGCTGAACATCTGCTGCAAAACTGCCCGACATACGAGGACCAGAGAAAGCACATGTGGCCATCACCAGTGGCAACACTAGACAAGCTCTATGGCAGTGTCGACAGCCTCAGGATGACCGCTGCTTTTTTCGAAAAAATACAGATTGACGTTTGACAGTGTACGAAGAAGAAGAAGAACCCAGTACTTTTACTTCAAGGAGTAGGTTAATCAACCACTCTCCTGCTCAGATGCTCAAAATAGGAGAAAGATCTTGAACAGGTTAGGCTAAAACTATATCAGGTCTTAGAAAACAAGGCATATATGGATCTAGCACTAATTGTGTGAATTGTACATAGTTTGCTCTGAAAACAGTTCTCGCCCTTCATGCACGAGACAATGTCAATTAATATTTCATGCCAGCTTGTAATGTACAATTTACGCTTTTACAATTGTCAACAGTGAACAATTTTCTGCTGATGGTAACTGTAATTCAAAACATAAGATTTGGGGGATGGCGTGGGCTAGTGGTTAAGTGACACGGCTCACAATCCAAAGATGCTGGGTTCGCTCCCCATCACAGCACCTGCAGCTACCCGGAGAAAGCAAAAGCTTAGAAAATGCAGAACGAAGCAGACCCTTACATAAAATACATGCCGAAGTCGTATGCACTGGACCGACAGGCGCAAAATAAAAACATTGTGCAACGCACATCGTCTTGGGGAATAGAGAAATAAGGTGAATGAAAAAAGAACAACTAAGATTTCAGTTCAAGTGCCGTCTCTGCATTAAAGGTCAACTGCAATGGATCTCCAGTGTACTCTATCTCTTGCCATAATAGTGCAATCTGAGAGACTTTTTTCAGTCCATCTCTTGTTATCCACCCACTTAAAACACCTGCCTTTCACTCTAGTATGGTCTTCAACAAGGAGGTGTCTTGTTATTTGACCAAAATAATGTAACTGTCTAACAATGATTTTGGTCATTAATTCTCTTTTCACCCCCAACTTATCCAACACCTCCAAATTTGTTTTCTTCTCTTTCCAAGAAATGCGACCCTATCTTCTATATACCCACATTTCAAAGGCTTCAATACTCTTTTCCAACTTGTTATTCAGTGTCCATGTTTCTGCGCCATAAAGTAGTGACGAGTATACATAACACCTGACAATTCTCATGTTAAATTTTTGGTTTATCTGTTTGGATATCAGAATGTGTGACATGCTGTCGAATACCATCTTGGCCATGCCTATTCGTTTTCTCATTTCTTTTTCACAGCTGTCTTCTTCCGTTATTATATGACCTAGATAAAAGAAATGCTGTACTTGTTCCAGTAGTTGATCTTTTATTTTTATCTGCATACACGGTTTATTTTCTCTCAAGTACCATAGTCTTTGTTTTCTTTATGTTTGTTTTTTTTTCGCCTTATTTCTCTAATCCCCAAGGCGGTGTGTGTTAGTTACACTGTGGTTTTTATTTTGCGCCTGCCGGCCCAGTGCATCTGACGTCAGCATGCATTTTATGTAAGAGTCTGCTTCCTCCTGCATTTTCTAAGGGTTTGCTTCCCGGGGTAACGGCCGGTGCTGTGATGGGGATCGAACCCAGCACCTTCTGGTTGTAAGTCGTGTCACTTAACCACTAACCCACGTCGTCCCCTTTTTTATGTTTATTTTGAATTATGTTTAATATTTTTGTAACAAGCTCCTGTAATTTTTGCCATTAAAACTGTATCATCCACATATCTAAGATTATTCATTGCCACTCCTTCAATGACAATACATGAGATTCCTGCTATCTGTTTGAATATTTGTTCTGTGTTGATATTATTTACATCTCTACTTGGAGAGCATAACTTTCCTGATTTTACTGTGGCAGTTTGTTGCATCTTTACCATCTAGACCAATTTCTTGGAGTCATTTAATTAATTTCCCATGTTGGACGTAAGATTAATATATATGTCATTTTTTAATGTGTTATATGTGAAACATTGTGCTGCGAAATATAAGGTGTACTTTCTGTACTGAGGGTGCAGTGACTGAAATGTGCTACCAAATTAACTAAAACACTATCCATATGATCTTTATTCCCATCACTGGTGTCCACCCGGGAGGATAATTAGGACTGAAGAATAAAGGCTGCTTGCCCCTGCCATAGCCATTCAGTGTGCATGCTAAAGTGTTATTTTATCCTCATAGAAACACAAATAATGTCATACCGATGTTTTGAACGCATGTTAGAGGAAGTGTGATGTGAGACATATTGGGTCGCATTCTCCTCGCCAAATCTGAATAATTTTCCTTTAATTTGCTTTCTCAAATCTGAGTTTATTTTATGGACTAGTACATCTTGTGGTCAGGATAATGGATCTAAGACAAAAACTACACAGAGAAGTTGAAAGAAATTATCAGAGACAGTGGTAAACAAGAAAAGACTTGTTCTGCTGTAAAGAACATGTGGGTTCATTATACAGAAGATAAAGACAAAAATCCTAATGGAAATTAGTGCAGAAAAGCAAAATCATGGTCAACTTCGCAGAGGGCCTAAAAAGTCTGCTTGCAATCAAAGGCGAACCATTGCAAATTGATAAACAGTTTCAATACATGGAAGCACTGATGGATGCGGAAGGTTCCAGAACTGAGATTCAGACAAGAACAATGATGACTAGGGCCGCTCTGACCAAACTGAGACCGTTATGGAGGGACAACAGCATCAACCTGACCAAACTGAGGCCGTTATTTAGGGACAACAGCATCAACCTGAACAAACTGAGGCCGTTATGGAGGGACAACAGCATCAACCTGAACAAACTGAGGCCGTTATGGAGGGACAACAGCATCAACCTGAACAAACTGAGGCCGTTATTTAGGGACAACAGCATCAACCTGAACAAACTGAGGCCGTTATGGAGGGACAACAGCATCAACCTGAACAAACTGAGGCCGTTATGGAGGGACAACAGCATCAACCTGAACAAACTGAGGCCGTTATGGAGGGACAACAGCATCAACCTGAACAAACTGAGGCCGTTATGGAGGGACAACAGCATCAACCTGAACAAACTGAGGCCGTTATTTAGGGACAACAGCATCAACCTGAACAAACTGAGGCCGTTATGGAGGGACAACAGCATCAACCTGACCAAACTGAGGCCGTTATGGAGGGACAACAGCATCAACCTGAACAAACTGAGGCCGTTATTTAGGGACAACAGCATCAACCTGAACAAACTGAGGCCGTTATGGAGGGACAACAGCATCAACCTGACCAAACTGAGGCCGTTATGGAGGGACAACAGCATCAACCTGACCAAACTGAGGCCGTTATGGAGGGACAACAGCATCAACCTGAACAAACTGAGGCCGTTATTTAGGGACAACAGCATGAACCTGAACAAACTGAGGCCGTTATGGAGGGACAACAGCATGAACCTGAAATCCAAGTTAAGTTTAATGTATGCACTTGTCACTTCCGTGTGCCTTTACGCGTGTGAAACTTGGACTCTTGACTTCGGTTCTGGATCGTAGAATTTGTGGAGATGAGGTGTCTATGTCGAATCCTTGGAATTTCGTATCTAGACCACATCACAAATAAGGCAGTTCGGGACACTGTTAAGAGAGAGGTCAGCCAATTTAAAGACCTTTTGACTATGGTAAAAGCACGCAAGCTCAGATGGTATGAGCATGTTTCAAGACCGTCTGGGTTGACCAAAACGGTTCAGCAAGGTACTATGCTTGATAAGTGTAAGAGAGGGAGGCAGGAAAAGAGATGGGAAGACAACATCAGAGAGTGGACGGGTAGGTTCATAGCTTAAACAAATACCCTGCAATAAAACCAAGTGGATTGGTGGTAACTGGTTCAACAATCTGCAGTATTGGTGCCCCAATGACCTTTCAGGTTACGAGATGGATGATGATGATGAAAGACAAAAAAGAAACTTACACATCCAGCCTTGTTGTTATCTTTCCCACAAGATTGTGCAGCAAGGACTATGTTGGCAATGAGGTACATGATAATGTAGACACCACAGTAAATCAGATCCTGGCCAAAGAACAATTTCAGTAAATTAGATCACAAAGATAGAGAAAACAGACACATCCAAACTAGATGACATGTTAGGTTCCACACATCTGTCATTTAGCTGGGAAAACAAATATTTGCTTTTCTATCAATTGTACTTTACGCAAATACCATTATCAATTTCTCTGTATCAGAAAAAACCCTATCACTATTTTAAACCCTGTCATGTATGTTCATTATTTTTCTTTCTATACCTTAATGTTAACTTTTACTAAACTACCAGCAAACAAATTTGCCTGGGGTATTGTCTCTGTATACTCATCGGTGTATTCGTTGTGTTAACACCAGTTTTGCTATAGAAACGACTGATCAATTGTTTTATGAAGTAGTTCTGTTTAGTTTGTTTATGTAGATGTTATAAATACATTTGTAGTGGAAACTAACAGTTATGTCGATTTGGTTAGGAACAGTATCGGTGCTTTGTGACAATTTCATGGATTTACAAGACAACTGGCGTACACAAAAAAATGTGGAAACTAGGTAGAAGTGCAAACATACAGTGGAATAGGAAAGTCAGTTGTGCGTCCGACCTATTCTTTCTCAATCAATAGTACACTTAGGCGATCAGGGCCCATCGCGTTGAATGAGACGACGGTGATCAATCATTGATACAATGCCTGCAATTTGAATATGTTGAACTACTTCACTGTTGGAAACCATGTCGTGCCAGACGATTACGAGAATGCGCCTCTGGTTGCGCACGTGGAAGACCTCAAGACGCTGCCGGTCCTGCTGCAGAAGTGTCCAGGACTCGGAGCCGTACAGGAGAATGGAGACAATGCAGGAGTAAATACAAAGCCTGGTCTCCAGGGAGAGCCTTCGCTAGAACCAGACTCTGCGGAGTGAGTGCATGGATGAAGCCACTAAGCCGATCCTACGGGTGATGTCGTGGCTGCTGCGTGCGTCAGAAGACTGCCGCCGATGTATACAAAGTCCTCGGTGGCTGCAGCAGGGTTGTCGTTCACAGTGATGTTCAGCGCATAGGGGCCCACGCTGACGTTTTGGACTTTCATCTTCATCCAGGAAATGTGCAAGCCTAGGTGGGTAGCCGATCGATCCAGTGCCTCTAGAGGGCCTACGTATCGTAGCTCGGTATGATGACGTTAAGAACTGCTCTGTGAGATCCTGCCTGAGCCGAATTTTGACGCTGGTGTGACTGTGAAGCTCCTCAATTAGGGTCAGCAGGGTGCCTCGGATACCCACGCATTGTAGGGCCTTCCACTGAATTGAAGACACCCCGTAGTCAACATGGGGAGGGTGGTTAAACTCGCTGTGCAGTTCTGTGAGGAGGCAGAGGGTTTCCATAGCGTCAATGGTGGAGAAACTGTGAACCATGACTGGGGGCAATACCACACGTTTTATGGAATATCTTCTCTTTTGAGCCACGGTGAACATGTAGTGGATGCAGGGGGAAATATGATGAACTGATTGTGTTTAGAAGTACACACACTGTACAGGTATTAGTCACCTTGATGAGACATTTGCTAACCAGGGTTCTGTTACTAGATGGTGGTTGCTGGCCCTGTCAGTGTACGTAACCCTGTTCTGACTGTATTTACACATCTACCAAGTACTTTATTTTGGCTACTAACAGTCATTCCTTGTGAACCATCTCTAACACTCACTAATGATCCATCTACCCAGTCTCCATTCTGTGATGGCTTGATTGTTACTCGAGTTTAGATAATTAGAAGAGCAAAGATGGCACCTAACAGGCCACAAGTTTAACTTTGGTCTCGTGTCTCAGATTTTATGGGAATTCACACTAGTCGACGACTTACACTTGTGTCCATGAAAACGTTTTGTGGTTTTCCCGTTTGGATTAGTTAGTTTATTCATTTTCTGGCATTTTCCCCTCCAATTATCCTGGTATGGTCATCAGCTATGGTTCTGGCATTGTCATTGGCTATTTGAAAGAGTATTTCCGCTACCCTGTGTCATTTTTCCACAGTCCAGTGCACATGGCTGAACTTCACGAGATTGGCACTCTTCGTCCTGTTTGCTGACAGTGCCAGTTTTAATACTGCTAGGAAATTACACACAGACCAATAATGCACTAAGAGAGATTGGACTCTGTCCGGTTAGCAATATGTCCAAGACGCATCGCTCATACGTTGAGTGAACCCTTTAATCCTCGAGGATTAATCCCAAGGCAGCAGAGTACACAGCACCTCTCAAGATGTTCGCAGAGACCTTCATCACAAAGCATCAGGGTTCATCCTCAGACATTGGAAGTTCAATGAGAATTGCACTTGGAGTGTCCTTTTTGCTGCAGCATGCGGCCATGGTAGAAGTCTCGATCGATACAACGGGTCACTGATGCCTAAGCGAACATTATTATTAATTGGCAAATACTTGTCTTGTGATTGTTGTCATGAACATTCTTTGTCTACAACTCGTTGCCTCAAAGTTTCCACTTATTCACTTCCTTACAAAATTTCTTAATTGAAACTGTTCATTTTGATCATTCATCGCTGACAACCAAACCCAGATATTTAAATCGACCACTTTGAGTTCCTGGCCATTAGCTTTTACCCAGCTGTTGAAGCCATCATTGTTGGTCATTAATTTGGTCTTTCCAGAGTTAATCTCCATACCATAGTCAAGAGCTGTTTCATCAGACCTTCTGAACCCTCCAGGGTGATGTTTAAATACTAATGTCAAATATTTTTTTTATGCAAAGGTAGCTGAAGTGCAAATATAGCAAAAATGATGCTTTGTAAATCTCATTCAGTTCAATTCATCCTGTGACCTCCTGAGATTGTTGGGGCACCTCTGCTGATACCTCCAAAATCCTCCGCCATCACTCTCTGTCTGCAGTTTGCTTTTTGTGCCTCCTCAAGTTATAAGTTAGTCCATGTTGTCCTCCCATCGTTTTCTCGGACACCCTCGCCTTCGCTTGCCCTGTACTGTGCCATGTAGGATGGTATTTGCAAGTCCAATGGACCTCGAGACATGGCCCTACCAAGCCAGCTTTCACCTTTTTGACCGTTGTGACGAGGTCGTCGTACAGTACACTTGCATTCTCGATTCTATGTCATACTTCATCCTTTGTGATACGGTCTTTGTAGGTGATGTTTAGGAGTCTTCTAAAACTACTCATCTCCATGGCCTAGATTCTTCTCTGGAGGTCAGCTGTAATAATCCATGTTATCAAACAAACCAGTGAGTGAATTAGTCTTTATGGCGAGGAAGAGTCGTTTATCTTTCCATATATGTCTCAATCGTGCAAGCGCTGCTGCTGCTATTCTGACGAGGACCTTCGGTTTTGATCCCTCATCATTGATTGTTGAGCCTAGATATCTGAAACGGTTCACTGTTTCCTTTGCTTAGTTCACAGCGTTGATTCCTTCCTGCACTTGTTGCTTATCATACAGATTGTTGACAACTCTCACAATGTTACTGTTGATGTTACATATCTTCATTGTTGCCCATAGAGCATCATGCCAGACTCTATCAAACGCCTTTTTAAAGTAAACAAACACATGTTATAGGTGTTGGTGTTCTAAATACTTCTCGTTTAGTATTCGTACATTGAAGATCTGCTCGGTGGTGCTTCTTCCAGTTCGAAAACCCGCCTGTTCTTCGGCAATGATATTCTAGGCTTGAGGTTTCAGTCTGTCAAGAATTACTCTGGGTAGGACTTTGCTAGGGTGGCTAATGAGGCTGATTGTTCTGTCCTATAGTTTTGACAATGCTTCAAGTTTGCTGACTTAGTTATTGACAGGACCATTGATTTTGACCAGGCTGCCGGCCATTTTGCTATCTGCCATATTTGATTGCACATGAATGTCAGGATGTCAAATCTCGCTATGTAACATTTATTTTCTTTCACTTTTAAAATAAAAATTAATTACAATTTGTATTTTAATTGTTTTAAATACGAAAATGTTCTGACAGGTACACTTTAAACAACATAATTATAATTTCAGGGTGGCTACCACACTTCAATTGATCAATACATCCTTATGTAACCAAAAAGATCTGGTCTGTGGTTGAAAGAGTATGCCTTGTCAAAATCAGGCAACAATATCTAACAACATCTCAGATTTATCAAGATTGTGGTCAACAGCGCCCACTCCTGGCAGCCTTGTCTTCTCTAGCTCTGACAGTTAGGTACCTATTTACAGCTAGATAGACTGTAGCGAAACCCAATTAGGTAATGTACTGGTCAGTTGTGTCCCTAGAGGTAAATGTTTTAATGCGTACAATAAATTATGAAATACTGTTGAAAAAGTGGGCTCATATACTCACAATAAAAACCCAGGGCAACAACTTCATGAAGAGCCTGCTGGTGATCGTCAGTGTGTAGAAGATCCAGAAGATGATCAGTGTCAAGAAGGCTGACATCGACACAAACCCAAAGTAATTGTAGGTGGAAGCATATGAATTATCACACCAATAAGACCTTCCTGACTCCACACAGATAAAGGCAATCAAAGACATAAACTGAAAACAAATAGTTTATTTAGTTTAGTTGAAGAATCAACGAAGGTTGCACACGGTTTAACCCATGTGCTCTGTTCTTCTCCATATTTTTGGAGAATCTTGGCACAATGCATGAGCTCTGTACCACATGTGAGGATCCCGTAATGAATTGGGTCGATTTTTAACATATAGGTGTTAAGCCTACTCTTTACGATTTCCAACCGCCGAGGGATTTTTAACGTGCACGACATTGCACACAGGCGTCTGATCTCTACTACCCAGAGATTCGGGGGAAACCAGATAGTCCATGTGAAAAAAATACTGGCATCCACCATGATTTGAACCTGTGACCTTAGCACCTCTAGCCTCCAAGGGGGAAGATATGCATCCTAATCATTTGACTTACGCACGCCTCAAATGACAAACATTACATATTAATATTTTTGGTGGGTTATTTCAAAGTGATAGATATAAGTTCTGTATTTTATCTTGTCCAGCGATTAAAATCAACAATGCACAGCTGGTTACAATTTACTGCAGTGATAGTATGGATCAAATCTAGAACATGAGAAAAAGGCATTCACAAACATTGCATGAGATCAAAATTATATAAATTAAGGGTATACTGGTACAATCTACCCTGGGTAATAGTCCAGAGGAATGCACTTTATGGATACAACAAACAAATGAAGAAGTATTTGTAAAACTGGGAATAAAAAGAGAAATAGTATTTATAAAAAGATCAAATTAGATATAGGTAAATCAGTTTTGGACATGTAAAGGCCTGGAAAGATGTTGAAGTGAATGAAAAGTTAAAACCTAATAAGCAAGAGGCTGACTGTAGAGTAATAGGAACATTGAGAGATGTTGTCAGGCTTAGATGATAGTAATAAATGAGATTCAGCTGGCATTGAATGGTCCATTGTGAGGTGACTTGTAAATAAACCAAAACAAGAGACAGATATAACACCACAGCTCTAATGCACTTTAAAAATCAACAAATTCCAGGCACAAATAATGAAAAATAAAGATGAACAATGCATCATATGGATGGAAATCGCTAGCCACTGAATCCAGTATTTCGATATCGTATCAGCTTCAAAAAGCCAATACATTTACGAAAACATTACAATAAGATGGATATAAATTACAACCAATTTCACACATCTTCTTCTTAGATCCTTGGTCATGCCCAATGAGGTCTTTAACACGCTACATCTTAAGCCGCAACCGAGGAAACACATCCCCTTCTCGTAAGCACAAGAAAACTCTTTTCTACACACATATGACATCTTTTAATAAGAAAGAATGAAATATCTTAATACATTTTAAAATACAAATGACAAAATTAACTATATAGAAAAATGGATACACTTTCATAAAGAATATAAATGTATTTCTTATTTGTGATGCAATTGACATTAAAATAATTCTAAAACACAGACAATTATTTTTTTTAAAAATATTTAGTGTTATTTTTTTATACCTACTTCCCCATATAAATCATGTTTGACTGATCTTTTCTACAACCTTTGCAAGTCTGAATGAAATGTCAAATAATATTGTCCCTTGGATTGAACAAAAATCAATAAGTATACACAAATTCTTTTTTTTAGAAAACTGCAAAAAATACTTTCTTCCTGTTGGGAAATGAACAAGTCTGTAGTTTTCTGAAACAGGTTTCAGTCTCCAATATTTTACACCATTCTAGTCTCTTCTAAAAGGCTCTCGAGTAATTACATGCAAAGAAAAAACCAGATGGTTAGAGGCAGGCAAACGTCTAATAGCACTGGGGCAAAATCACCATCCCTTCCGAGTTCGCGGAGTGGTTGCACAGATGTATGTATCTTTTACGCTGAAGAAAATCCTCAACAATATTACAGAAGTAAAGTAGTAAATGTAGTGATATTTATCAAGATAACCAGCTGCATTAATGATAACTATATTATGATTATAGCATTATAGCTTATGTCATTCTGCAATGGCTCATTTAAGTTTCCAGCGTAGATTCTAAAAATCAGCATATACTAGCAAGTCTTGGCTTCCACAACTCACCAGGCTTTGATTCCCCACCATGACTTGCAATGAAATGATGAATAACATTGTTTACTTTAAAAGAAGCCTGCCATTTATTGAAATGAATTATTTCTTCAAGGGGTTAAAGGCAGTAACAAACTCCCTCCACTTCACCCAAAATTGAGGTCATCCTTCACATGGTATGCCAGCTCTGGTTCATAATTTTCATCTCAGCTTCTATGCCAACTTGTCTAATGTGCGCTTCTCTATTGTCCTCCCTCTGGGGTTCGTGGCATGGCAGTTTTGGCAATAGTGCCAGGTTCTCTTTTTGGGCGGCATGGTACATTTCTTGGTAGTTCCAAGCAAGCAGGTCTTGATTGATGATAGTGTTTGGCTAGAAAATTAGATGAATCTGCCATCTGGACATTTGTTTTTCCGTTACTCTCAAACATTCTCAACAAAAAGCACGAGTGGGGGCGGCTCACCCTGGGGCAACTCTTCCCCTTCTCTCTCCTCTTACCTCCCTCTGTTTCATTTGACTCTGTCCTACAGTCACACTCTTGCACAACTTTCACATGCGCCATCGTGGTAAAGCCCTTCCATTGCACTTTGGTTGGGCTAGCTTCTGAGGGCGCACACACCTAGCATAAGTACATACAGACGCACACATGCATCCAAGCACTGGTTTATGCGTCCTGATATTGCCCAATGGACTACGGTCTGGGGTGGAAAATGGCGCGCCTCCGCCAGTAGAAACTAGTGAGGCAAACCTCTAAGCAAGAAAAAAAAAAAAAAAAAAACAATACAGAAAGTGTGAAACTGTTGTATATCCTTAGCTTATGCTGTATTGTGAAGACCTGAATACTGTTTATGTTGACAAAAGCTTTTATGGCTTTGTTCATTCTGCTCTTGATGTCTTTGTCAGTTATGTCGTTACTGTGCTTGACAGGTATGCAAATGTGTCTAACTTTGCTATCTTTCTGTTTAATATTTTCATTGGTACGTTCTTCCATGGGTTTAACCTCATGACCCTATTGTAATTAATCCATTACATTTGGGTCATGATTTATATGTCGTCTTCATATTAATGTTCAGTCCCACTTGTTGGCTACATTTCCTCAGTCTTTCAGTTTTCTTTTCTATGTGTTTGTGTGCAAATAGTTCAACTCTATTCTTCTTCTCTTGTCTTACTGCTCTTGCCATAAGGTTTCGCAGAGGCAATCATAGATTTCTTGTTAACACTAGGTGGAACACTTGTGCTGTCGTTAGGTGTATGTATCTTCCTAAGTGTGTCAGAACACCCTTAATCCACCTGCGTCGAGGTCGGCCCTTTGCATGTGGGCCGGAGACCTGCATATGATAGGCTCTTGTTGCAGGCTGGTCATATTGCATTCTGACTAAATGCCGAAATCACTTTGTTTCTTTTTTGGATGTGAATGTAGGGACTAACTGGGTCTGTCCCCACTATCGGCTTTAGCATCAGATTGTCTTTCCCACTGCCCTTCTCTTACAGCTCTGGATCTTACTCTTATGTATTTCTAGTAAGGACCAAGATCTGGTATACAACTCACAAATAAAAAAAAGAGAATGGTTGATAAGGGGCATCTTTGTCGTTTGGTTTTAATCTCAGAAGTAAGGTTACTCTGCCTACCACAGTATGTAAATTTATGTAGAGACATAAGTGAAAAACAATGTGGCGAAAGATACCTAAGTATTATCAATGGTATACATGTGAAAATGGAACAATTGCATCTGTAAAACTTTCATTGGTTTAAACTAGGGTTGCAAATTGGCAGATTACCGATTAACCGGCAGCCGATTATGTATAATGTAATTATGTATTGTAATATGAAATGCATATTGTAATTAATTGTCAGTAGTTTATTATATTTCATAATTAACCCCAATTATGGAGCTAATAAGTAAAAAGTGTTTTTTTTAATGTTTACTTTAAGTTATTAGGTAATCTGAAATCTTTTTGTGCTCAGTACTCTCCTAGAAGTGTCAAATGTTGGTTGAACGCCAGTTCATATCGGAATATCATGACTAGTGTGCTGGTTGACAGCAATCCCCCATGTGCCCACTTGCATAGTTAGTTAGTTGTCCATCACAAGCAAAGATGGTGACAGCGTCAAGCATGTTTATTCTGATATGACTGCACAGTCCGATCTGAGCGTGGGACACTCTACCGCACGTAGGGCCCACATGAACAGCATTAGTGATTTGGCTGTCTTGCATTCTGTCCTTTCGTGCAGCTCTTTTTCCTACACTGCTACTGGTTTTCTGCTCAGCAATTCAAACACCATGTGTGATGGCAGTGTGCTAGGATGAGCAGTTCGGAACAAGCAGCTACCAGGCAGCAACATCAATGGAGAAACTATTCAAACAAAATTGTAGAGTATCTTTGCATCATTTCTTTTGTCACCCCAGCGAGCGATGTTTTGCCCTGGACTCATCCTCTAACAGTTGCTTAGGTAGGGGCTCATCTGACAAGCAAACAACATACCACTGCACTATCATGCCTAGCAATAATAATAAAAAAAACAAGAATGACTGATTTACAAAACCGATTAATCAGCCGAAAATCTGATATATCAGCAAAATGGTCGATATGGCAGATTACCTGCCAATTAATCGGCACAATCCTAGTTCAAACAAAGATGTGATGTTCCACTTACTATGGCTGCTATCTTAAATATGCTGTTGAGTGACAGCACATACGTCTTGTCCACTGGTATTTTCCATAAATAGACTATATGACTGGTCTCTGATGTATGAGTTACTGTTGTGCTGGTCTGTGTAGTTGCCATATCAAGAGATTATTAATTCCCTGTTGAAAGAAGAAATATACTTCTTAACTATCTCTGTAAGTATCACACCTAACATAACAGAGATGGATGATGTACAGTAGAAATGAGGAACAGGATCTTGCAATCTTGAATAAAATTAAACACTAACTTTCAGAATGAGATGGAGGGACTGATTTGGGATGGCATGATGTTGCTATTCGTTCTAGGTTCTACTGGTAAAGGCACACTCTTTCAAGGATTTAACCTCCTCTTGGTGTAGGCACGCTTTTTCATGAGTTTAACCTCATCTTGGTGAAGGCACATCTCTTTATGGGTTTAAATGTCTCTTGGTGAAGGTACACTCTTTCAATGGTTTAACCTTCTCTTGGTGAAGGTATGCTCCTTTCAACTTAAGACAGTCTTTTTGGTTATATCAGAGCATACACTTTAACAAATCGGAGGCAACCATATCCGAACCCTTGCATGTGGGGATGGCGTGTGTTAGTGGTTAAATGACACAGCTCACAATCTGAAGGTACTGGGATTGCTCCCCATCACAGCACTGGCCGTTACCCCTGGGAAGAAAACCCTTAGAAAATGTGGGAGAAAGCAGACCCTTACATAAAATGCATGCTGAAGTCAGATGCAATGAGCCAACAGGCGCAAAATAAAAACAAAGTGCAACGCACACCGCCTTGGGGATGAGAGAAATAAGGCGAATGCAAAAATGAAAAAAAACCTTGCATGTAGGTTGACCACTTGGACAACAAGGAAACATCGCGCCAACTGTCCTTGAGCACGATTAGTGCAAGGCTACATTTCCAATTTGATCTAACCAGGTCACAGGAGCAAGACCACGATGAAGAGGGCCACTTTCCATCCTTAATGTACTATAGGGTGTTCGTTTGTGACCCAGTCAATTGTAAGAATTCATCTTGCTGTGCATGTTGAAGGCTTCAATGCTTTTCTCATTGCCCTACAGAATAGTCCAGTATTTGGAACAGTACTGCAGTATCAGAGTAAGATATGTCATGTAAATTTGTAGCTTGGTTTTTAGTGAAAGTGTCTGCTTGTTCCAGACCCAATGCAGGATATTCTTTGAGATGACAGTCAGATCGACTCTTCAAAAGGGTTCATGCTCAGGTAAATGAAATCCTCAGTGGAGTTGACCTGGTAGCCATTAACAATAATTTCTGATGTGGGATTGCAGCCAAGGTTTTATCCATGAGATGCAACGTCTTCTAGGTGCTACAGTGGTTTATTAGTGAGTACCTGTCTGGTATGCCTACATCATAATGAAGATCAATCATATGCAGCTGTCCGATGGTGACTCCTGGGCTGTACATCTCCAGCTGATGGAGATCCAGTCCATGGCATAACAATGTCGGGTTAGGACACATCCCTGCCAGACAGTGAATGATGTAGAGAACCTGAGAGTGTAGGGAACCTATCAGAGAGTGTAGAGAACCTGTCAGAGAGTGTAGAGAACCTGTCAGAGAGTGAAGAGAACATGTCCAAGAGAGTAGAGAGTCTGTCCGAGAGAGTAGAGAACCTGTATAAGAGAGTAGAGAACTTGTCCGAGAGAGTAGAGAACCTATCCGAGAGTGTAGAGAACCTGTCAGAGATAGTAGAGAGCCTGTCCAAGAGAGTAGAGAACTTGTCAGAGAGTGTAGAGAACCTGTCAGAGAGTGTAGAGAACCTGTCAGAGATAGTAGAGAGCCTGTCCAAGAGAGTAGAGAACTTGTCAGAGAGAGTAGAGAACCTGTACGAGAGTGTAGAGAACCTGTCTGAGAGATGATGACAGGTAGACTCGTGCTCCCTCCAGTGTTGTAGTACAGCAGCTTAATTAGTCAATCCAGTGTGCTGAGAACTTCCATTTGTTTTAAGGTATTTCATAGGACAGATCTGTCCACGGAGTCAAAGGCAGCTTTGACGGTGGCAAAAGCGATGTCGAGGAGACGGTTGAATTCTTGGTATATCTCCATGAGTAGGTGAAGAGCAAAGATGACATCGATGGTGAAATGGTAGGCAGTGAATCCAGACTGATGGGGGCACCGATTCCTTTTCAGCAAAGGTTAGATGTGGGAGAAAAGTATGTGGGCAAAGAATTTTTCAGAAGACAAATGTGATGGGTCTGTAGCTGCTAGTAATACATTCAGAGCAAGGTCATTTTCCTTTATATAGTAAAACTATTGCACAGCACTAGAAAGCGCTGTCTGGAAGAGGCTGTAGTCCGTGCAACAACCAACACTAAATTAATAACCATAGATGAAATGAGAAAATTGGTAGAAATATAAATATATGAAAAGCTGACTGAAGAATGTGGAGACAAGGCTGGTGTCACTAACCATAATAGATTATGTGATCATAGTGAAGGAAAGTTGTGCACGTAAGCCTCACTCTCGTCCTCAGCTACCCTTATTCAGTGGCAAGATAAGCCACAGTCAAGATAGCTGTGGGCAGTAGAGTTTTCTCCCGACGCTTTTCCAAATATAAGTATCCCACAAGTCAGTGGGGGCAGACATGGTACTGTTGAGGTCATAAGCTACTACACAATGGCAAAATACATATAAAAGTCAACATGCCTGAAAAAAATAGGAGACAGCTGAGGTATTTCAACCACAATGACAAATAAAAAACGTCATATCTGGAAATAAAACCGCTTCCACATGCACTGTTTGCGGAAACTACTGAGGATTAGATGGCAGGACTTGGTGCCAAATACAGATGTATTAGCGTGATATACATATATTATATATATATATATATACACACACACACACAGGGTGTGACATTTTTTAGGGTGGCTCACCAGTCAATCTAAAATGTCCCCAGTCAGCATGGTCGGTCTATAGCAATGAAACTTATGTTAATAAATTTAAACTAGGCACTCCACTTTCATTTTTAAGTAACAATGCATACCAAACCAAAATATATTGTATTACTTGTATTAGTCTATTTCTTATTAAGTGAAAAAGTACTGCTGTCAGAGGCATGGTGTTAGTGTTTTCTTGAATTGGCCTGGTAGTTTTAGCAGCAAAATACCATTTATCAATGGCTTTAGAAGGTTTAAATTGTGGTAGTGGGAGTCCATTTAGATTCACCATCATTAGGTCATCTACAATTTGTCTCTAAACATGATCTGAATTTATTTTTGATCAGATGCATCTGGCTGAAACCTCTTTCACAGTTAGCTGCAGAAACTGGTAGAATAGAGGCAATATTGAGAAGCTTCAGAATAGCACGAAACCAATCACCATGGGGCATTGCCATTCCCAGAATATCTATAAACCTTTTGAACATATTTTAGATTCATACTATTCATCCAGGGTTTTCTGAACTATGTTTTATTTGCTCTCAAGTTGCGAAAGGTCTTTGTAATGAAATACAAGGACTGTTACTTCCTTTTTACTTTCCAAGGCAGTTTCTGGTCATGTGAAAGTATCATATATTGACATAGATGTTAATACGTCATCTGTGGCAGTGCTCAAAAACCGCTCATTTTATGTTAGTCACAGTCTCAGTAATTTTCTTTCTATCACATCAAAACTTATTTTTGCCCATTTTCAAATTTCCCCAAGCTGGATTTCACTGTACACTGAAGTTTCATTAAGAAATGCATTCTCCATAGGTCCTGGATTACTTCCATGCACTTCATGTGTGGTGCCGATATATTGTGAAACTTGAAAGTCTCGTGACGAAATGGGTCTTTGGACCCATTAACCATACATGATGATGAAGCGCACAATCCTTTGAACTGTGGTGATTCTGAACATCTTGCCAACACCAGTCTCAACATTCAATTCTACACATTTCACCTTAAAGTCACATGGTATGATAATTGCGGGCCACCTTGTATTGCACAGTTTCCATAGTTCTTCAATCCTGGCGCATGAAATTATTTGATTTCGTTGCGTAATAAGATAACGACACAATTAGTCACGATCCTGTATAGATTGTGACATCCATATCACCCTGCGAAAGAATGACTATTTAATCATGTCAATATCTTATCTACGCTTCACTTTTTCAGTCGAACAGTTATTTCGGCATGCACCTTGCAAGAGTCGCTATGTACTCATATAATATCCACAGCTTCTGTACGATCAATTCGAACCGGTATATCAATAATAATCTTGCGAGAGTCGATATGTAGGAATTATTAACAACGTAATTAACAATTAAAAACTGATGTTTTTTTTACTCATCAAGCAAAAATTGCTACTCGCCACAGACGAGCATTTTTGTCAAGCCCTGTGTGTGTGTGTCAGTATATATTGTATATATATATATATATATATTTATTGTATGTATATATATATATATATATATTGAATGTATATATATATATATATATATATATATATATATATATATATATATATATATAAGTAAAGTAACCCATAGCATTACTGCCGTAGGGGTGTGAGGTGTTAGCGATCTCACATTTCAAAGGCTTGGCTATATGAGGGCGATAGCCATCTCCTCTCCCTCGCTGCTTTAACTTCCCGGACTGAAACGGTGCCCATTTAAGACTGGGTCGACCTGGGAGCCATTGCGGTCTGAAAAAACATTACCGCCTCAACTGGGGAATGAACCCAGGAGCCCTCTGATGTGAAGCCAGCGCGCTAACCATGCGCTACATGGCTCCCTGTATATATATATATATATATATATATATTCGAGGTCCAACGGAATTCCAAACTCGATACTCTTTGGATCCGTACCGGGACAGAGAGGGCGAGGACGTTCAAGGAAGAGATGGGTGGACAACATCACTGAGTGGTCAGGCCTTCGTCCCGGTGAGATACGTCAGACGGCGACAGACAGAGAGAGTTGGCGTGGGATTTTCATGTCTTAATGTGTGCCCCAACGACCTGATGGGTTACGGGATGAACTGAACTGATATATATACACAATATTTATATGACTGTGTAACATGGCATGACACCGGCTATTGTTAGGTGGTTTGTTTAGAACAGCATAGATGACGCCTAATACACTGCTGGTCTACTTTGCTGTAGCATTTGAGTCCATTAAGATGAACTCGCAGATCAGTTAACCGCCCTTCGCGACACTTGTCCCAACGCAGCGAAGTAATAAGCTGTTCAAGCCTAGCCCGCTAAGCTGGAAATCCTCCTCCAGCTACATCCAGCTAATACTAGATCTGACACCTGCACATGGGCATCCACCCCTGCAGTAGTACAGTCTAGTATAGATCGACTATATGACGACAATATATATACTGTTATCTATAGATCTACACAAACATAGAATAGACCTCTATAGTCGGATCTATTCTATATAGACTATTTATATAGATCTAGAGCCTAATCATTAATTGTCATTATTATTATTATCATAAATGTATTGTTTTTTGTTTCGTTATTTGCCTGGATGCAATCAATTTATTCTTCATCACATTAAATACGCGTTTTTTTTTTAGTACCGAGTTAGCATTCCCTCTTCGATCCCTTCTCCTTAGCCATTCTGCCCTGCTGCTTGCTGACTCGGATGTGTGGGACCGAAAGGTGCAAACTTTGAAACTGTAAACTGTAAACTACGACACAACGCATTCCCATTGATTCCGTTTTCTGGACTACATTTGCTACTTAAGCCCTTTCAGGGTTTGGTAGCGGGAGATTGAGAACGAATGAACCCAAGCCAAGCCAAATCGGGCAAATACGCGTTTGGCATTAATTACTATTATTAGTAAACTATTTCAGTATTTGTATAGATTCTCTTCGTCACTTCTCTTGTCTTTCACATTCTACTACCTCAGCAGTAACCTGGACCTGCCTAACCTAAATCAGGCATTTAATTTTAAATTTAGGAGGCATCATCGGCTTCACATTTTGTTATTCAACACTTCTGTCTACTATCTAGTTCTACAGACTACACTACACTTGACACTGATAGTGATACAGATATACTGATTCAATTCATCATTGAATTAAATTTAATATTTGTCCCAGATCTGAGATGAGATACAAGTAGCTGTCTACTTGTTCTAGTAGAAATAGCTGAGTTTATCTCTAACTATTGTGTTTACAGCAAAATGCATCTCTATTTAATCGATTTTGACACAATATAAAAGAATAAAGATAGTATAGTAAATATTTCACGTTTACCGTCTTGCAATCAATGAACCACATACAGCCCTCTGTTGTACCTCCAGAAAACACAAGCGGAAGTTCACACACATAGCAACATCCGACCGCTTACTCTAAAAACATGTCTCAGATATATATTTCGTTTCAGCTGGCCACAGAAGTACAAATTTGAAGATTGTGGCAGCATCAGACTAGAGCTGCCGGATGCGTTCTCAAATGGCTATAGAGACCAACCCTGGAACGGCAAACTTTGCTGCACGTGGGGCATTTGTGCGTGGAGTCGGCTGTGGAAGCGTCGTGCGTTCTGTTCTTTCGGACGGCACGCTTTCTCTGAGCCAAGGCGATTGAATGAAATGAAATTGCGACCTGAGCACCTTGGCCTTGCTTGATGTAGGGGGAACGTTTCTGTGCAAGCAACTCCCATTGCGTGACATCAATGTTAAAGATTTTCAGATATACTTTCAAGGAGTCTCTATTTGGGTTTCGTCTGTCCTCCTAGAACGTTTGCCTGTTCTCAGCTTACCATATAACATATGCTTTGGGGCGCCCTCATCTGGAATGCAAACAAGATGTCCCGCCCATTCCATCTCGACTTTTCGCAGAAGCGTACGGATGTTCAACATGTTAGTTTCACTAAGAATTTCAGAGTTAGGCACTGTATGTTACAACCAGATCATGAGCAGCCTACGCAGACATCTAAAGTGAAAACAATTTAGCCACATAAGTAATACCATTCCCGAGTGGTCTGGCGGGGTCTTTGTGTATGACAAAGACATGAATATCACCACTGCCCCACAGACAGCACGCTGTAAGAGGCGGCCAACTGTGTGACATGCCATAACACCGGCCATGGTTTGGTAATTTGTTAAAAACAGCATAGATGGCATCTAACAAGCTGCGAGTTTACTTTGCTCCAGTGTTTGAGTCTATTGAGTCATGTTTTTGTATTTTTCTGCTTGTATCATGGTCGTGGTGTCCCGTGTGTAGGATATAGGTGTGATGCCTGTGAGTTTTTTCCCGTTTCACACACACACACACACACACACACACCTACACACAACGGCTACACATACAGTAACTTACTTATCTCACACACATACACAAAGACTACATGTACAGTAACTTACTTATATCCCCCACACCGTCTTCACATACATTATTTACTTATCACAAATATTCAGTATCTTACTTATAACATACACACACATCGTCTACACATATAGTGATGTTCGTCCATCACAAGTGATGAAGACCACTCTCTTTGTTCAGCCGTGTGGACAGTATTTTCTCTTGCTGTGTCCGCTGAAATGGGTGACCTGCGCGGTGATTTGGATTAAAGTGAAGAAGAAACTGCGTCTTTTGTCAACTTCACTCTCCGGTCCTGAGCTATCTTTGGCCAGTGACAAGATATTTATCGAGACGACTGACGATATTATAGAATGCAGATTTTTCCTAAGGGTTTACTCCCGAAGCCTTTTCCCGTTAATAGGTATCCCGCAAGGCAGCTAAAATTGTGTGTCGTGCCTTTTCCATAACTACAAGAGATCGTAGGGATAATAGCGTGTGAGTGAGTCTGGCATCTCTCCCCGGCTGTGTTCAGTTCATTATAGTAGTATCTAAGCTTCTTTCACCCAATTTCTTGAAGTTCAGCCGTGTGAACTAGACCGTGAAATACGACACAGCGTAGTGTCATTCATATAGCCGATGTCCAGACCAGGAAAATCGGACGGAAGAAATCACCACCAAAAAAAACACACACACAAAAAAACGAACGAATTAACCACTCCAAACGGATAATAACACATTGTTTCCGTAAATACAAGTGTAAGTCGTCGACTAGTGTGAATTCCAAGCAAACCCGTGGGCTGGCGGCATCCATAATTAACCAATACAGTAGAGCAATGTAGACCCGCAGCCAGTTACGGAGCCATCTTTTTTGCATCTACACATACATGTTTACTTATCACACACATATAGTATCTTACTTTATCATACACATATAGTGTCTTACTTATCACACACATATAGTAACTTACTTATCACACACATATAGTAACTTACTTATCACACGTATATATTGTCTTACTTATCACACACATATAGTATCTTACTTATCACACACATATAGAATCTTACTTATCACAAACATTTAATATCTTACTTGTCACACACATATAGTAACTTACTTATCACACACATTAACTTACTTATCACAGACATATAGTAACTTACTTATCACACACATATAGTATCTTACTTTTAATACACATATAGTGTCTTACTTATCACACATATATAGTTTGTTACTTATCACACAAATATAGTTTGTTACTTATCACACACATATAGTAACCTAGTTATCGCGCACATTGCTGATGCAATAAAAGCAGAGGTATATAAGACAGCTGGCCCATCCCTCACCAGAAGGATCACTGAACTCTTCTGTCACGTGTGGGCTGAAGGAAAAATTCCGCAGGAGCTAAAGGACGCCTCAATCGTTCACCTGTACAAAAGAAAAGGCAACCGCCAGGAATGCGACAATCATCGTGGAATATCGCTACTCTCCGTAGCAGGCAAGATCCTAGCGCGCTTACTGCTAAACAGGCTCAACAAACACCTTGAACAAAGCCACCACCTCCCAGAAAGCCAATGTGGATTAAGAGCCGGAAGAGGAACCGTGGACATGATTTTTGCCGTTCGCCAAGTACAAGAGAAGTGTCGAGAACAAAATCAGGTCTTGTACACCACATTTATTGATTTGACAAATGCATTTGATACAGTAAACAGAGGAGGGCTGTGGATGATAATATCTAAGTTTGGCTGCCCCAACAAGTTCATAACAATGGTGAAACAGCTACACGAAGGCATGTGTGCTCGTGTACTGGACAGCGGTGCAATCTCTAAAACGTTTCTAGTATCAAACGGAGTAAAACAAGGATGTGTACTCGCCCCGACTTTGTTCAGCATGATGTTCGCGGCCACGATGACAGACGCCTTCAGATCACTGGAGCTTGGAATACCCATAAAGTACCGCACAGATGGCAAATTACTCAATCCCAGAAAAATGAAGGCCAAAACCAAAGTGGCTGGCGACATAATCAGGGAACTTGTATTTGCTGACGACTGCGCTCTAATGAGCAACTCAGAACTAAACATGCAGGTTGGAATGGACCAGTTCTCTGCCGCATGCGAAAATTTTGGCCTGACCATAAATGTCAAAAAAACAGAGGTCATGTACCAACCAGCACCAGGCATGCCGTACATTAGAGACTACAGTCAGCGGGCAGACGCTGAATGCCGTAGACAAATGCACATATCTGGGCAGCACGCTGTCGAGATCTGTCAGCCTAGACGATGAGGTGGCAAGCAGAATAGCAAAGGCCAACACAGCCTTTGGTAGAATGCGCTCGATGGTCTGGGCACGTCGTGGCATCAGCGTCAAGACCAAACTCAAAGTCTACCGTGCAACCATCATTCCAACCCTACTATACGCTTGCGAAAGCTGGACTGTATACTCTAGACATGCAAGGAGGTTAAACCACCTCCACACAGGTTGCCTGAGGCGAATATTCCACATCCAATGGCAAGATCGTGTCACTGACATCGAGGTTCTCTCGAGGGCTAACATGTCCAGCATACATGCACTGCTAGAGAAAGCACGACTAGGATGGGCCGGACACCTCGTCCGTATGTCAGACGAGCGGCTCCCAACGGAGCTTCTCTACGGCGAGCTGAGAGAGGGATGGCGCGAGAGAGGGCGCCCAAATAAACGTTTTAAAGACGGTCTGAAGGACTCACTGAAAAGTTGCCAGATAGACATCGACATCTGGGAATGTCTTGCGCAAAACAGATCTGACTTGAGAAGCGCAGTCAAATCGGGTGTAGCTGCTGGTGAAGATGACCGTGTTGTGAAAGCCCAGAACAGACGCGAGACGCGGAAATCCCGAGCAGCGGGAACACCATCCCCTTCTACAAATCTCGTGTGCCCGATATGTAGCAGATGTTTTCGTGCCCGCATCGGCCTGTTCAGCCACATGCGCACCCACACCCAACAGGGAAATTTGTGACAAGGATGATGTCGGCGGTCCTCATCGACAACGATGGGCAGCTATTATTATTATTATCACGCACATATAGTATCTTACTTATCACACACATTATCTTACTTATCACACACATATACACATACATACAACGTCCTCACATACAACAACTTACTCATCGCACCCACTCAAACACACATACGACGTTCACACATTTAGTAAATTACTTATCACATTCACACAGTAACTTACCTATCACACATGCAGCAGACAGTATTTTACGTCTCTCTCTCTCTCTCTCTTTCACGCACACACAGTAACTTACCTATCACACACACAGCACACATTATTTTACGTCTCTCTCTCTTTTACACACACACAACACACAGTAACTTACACACTTCACACATGGACAGACAAAGATCTTCAGATAACGGGACATTGCAGATTCAATGCCCGCCACCACAGAATGAGTCTTAGAGTCACTGCCATGTGCGATTGATGCGCACAAGCAAACACCATAACATATCCTGCAGAACTGCCCCACTTATGCATACCAAAGAGAGACAGTCTGGCCCGGGGTAGTGCTCGAAAAGCTGTGGGGGACCGGCGAAGACCTGAAGCGCAGTCTCCTTCGTAAACTTCACGGGGCTAGAAGCATTACATCAGTTGATGGAATAAGAAGAAGAAGGATAAAAAGAATGAAGTGATGACCTTCACTATTTCAACCCTCCGAAATCGTCCATTTTGGAGGGAAACAACCTCTCAGACTGGATTCTTAAACTTCATTCCACGCATCTCTATTATAACCTATTATATGTATGATGCCATCAATAAAACTGAATTCTTTCTAAAAATCTCTTTCATTCTATTTTGCTTAGACCCCTTAGATTTTGATTTTTGTTGATGTACTGTTTTCTGCATCCTCTCTTGGTATATGTCGTCTTGATATTTTCTTGACGAGGTCAACAAACACTTCATAGTTTCCTGGTTTCAAGTCGATTTTCACTATTTTGCTGTCCAGATCATCAACGAAATCAATCAATCTGGCTCGTTTAAAATTGAAACGTCTTTTAAAAGGCACCGTCTCAGGTTTTACCACAGATTTGATCTTGCATGAGATTTGGTCTATGTTGTGTCTGAGGGATTGGTTCTTCTACAAATGTCACTGTCTGGTTTGCTATGGGTCCGTTTAAAAAGATGTTATTAGGGTTGTGCCCTCTTTTCCATCTGCCGCTATTGAAAGATAGTGGCAATTTTGGGTGGAGATACTGAAAACGCAGGACAATAATACACGCCTTTGTCTCATCTCTCTTGTCAATCCTGCCAGATCTTATTGAAGCCGTTTGTTTCTAGTTCATTTTTGGCCTAGTCTAAATTTGTTCTTGACTCAACCTCGGCCCTAGTGTTTATTTTGCTTCTATATATTGATAACAACATACTATGATACTTAACGGTACCAGTTATAACGTTGTCTTGAATTCATGACTGGTTCATAAGATCGAAACACAACACTGACAACAGCAAACTCTTTCCTCCAGGCCGGCCACTTACAGAGTTTGACCTCTCACCTCTCACCTTTGCCCTGCAGCAGGTCTGCAGTTTGGAGGTTCACGATACAAACAATTGAAACATGTCTTCTGCAGGAATGTTTGGTTCTTCGCTGCGAAGATTATTGATGAATAATAAGTTCATTGTGAACTGTACCCGTGTAAGTAAATATAAGTTAAAGAGCTTTGATATAATGTAGCCGGGATTTATATAGCTTTTGATTAGTCATTAGTGATTTGACCATGACGCAGACATTTCCGAATTTTCGTGCAACAGAATTGTGTAAATCTTGACCTGACTATATAGTAATACTATATACTTCATCTATATCTACTTCACAGGTTACTAGTTTATTTATTATATACTATTAGTATATAATAAATAAACTAGTAACCTGTGAAGTAGATTGTTAGTGATTAGTGTAGAGAGGTGCAGACGTGGACTCCGACCACTGTCTTCCGGTAGCGAAAATAAGATAAAAGTTATAAAGTGTACAGCAACGAATAAATACCATATGTAAATTTGGCATTGTGGGATTCCACAGAAACAAGGCCAGGCAAGATCAACTATCTGATATCACATTGATTGTGACATTAAAATAAATAGTAAATAGATCTACACTCAGTCAGTCTGAGTCTACAAGAATATATATTATGCAGCCCACCAAAAGATTTTATTTGGTCTTAAATCTACTAAATGATCTAGACAATTAAGACAAGCCATTCATTTACCTTCGGAGATCTCATCAAAGGCAAAGAGTGCTTGCAGCTTGATCATGATGGAAGCAGTAAAGGTAGTGTATATAATTTTCTCTATCTATGTCATGTGGTTTGGCCAGACAAAATATGAAATGACAAACTCTTATAGGACACCAACCAAGAGAAGAGAAAGAAAGAGAGAGAAGATGTGGAAAGTACCCGCAAAAACAGTACTTATGTGGACACGGGGAATGCAAAACAAAAACGGTCGACAAAGAACTACTTGGAGACACATGACGGAGGATGAGCTGTGTAGTGCATCTCTGACATGGATCACATTGCGTCAATGGTTGCCCAGAAAGGCATGGAAAGTCTTTGTGAAAGTCAAATGTGCCACCACATGGCATAGATAGAATTATATAGACTACCTCTACTCACTGCTTCCATCATGATCAAGCACTCTTTGCCTTTGATGAGATCTCCATAGGTGAATGAATGGCTTGTCTAGATGTTAAGGACCAAAACAAATCTATTGGCGGGCTGCATAATATCTTGTGGCCTACTCGGCCACTGCAGCTATGATTGTGTGACAGTCACAATGTGTTATAATTGTTTACTAATGCTTAGAGTACAGTGTGATTGTACACACGATACGATACGTAGAGTAGACAGCCGTAGACTGAGTGTAGATCTATTTACTATTTATTTTAATGTCACAATGTGATACTGAGATAGTTGATCTTGCATGGCCTTGATTCTGCGGAATCCCACATTTACATATGGTATTTATTCGTTGCTGTATACTTTATAACTTTCATCTTATTTTCGCTACCCGAAGACAGTGGTCAGAGTCCACGTCTGCACCTCTTTACACTAACCTAACTTTAGTTTTCCTGGCATAGTTATGCCCACAACCATATACAAAATAAAATAAGTACACTAGATAAAAATTGTGACGGAAGATACATAGAATAAAAAAACAGATATGAGAATAAAAAAACAAAGATATGAGAATAAAAGTATCCAACAACAATCACATTGTGTTGGAAGACATTATACTAAATTAAGTGAATTCATTCATTAATATTGGTAGCAGGGAATTTATAGAAATCAAAAGAAATTAAATCCACCACAAAAATACAAATCTTCTACTCCAAATTAAAGTCTATCCTATTGTATATTCCCTATGGGAACAGCGAATATAACAGCAAAAAAAGGTTACAGCTTTCATCTATGGGTGTCCGCACCTTCTTCTTATTTGTCAGCCATTCTTAAACTTCCCCTACCAAGCCATGAAAAGGCCTTTGCAAGTAGCAGGATGTAGTCTGGACAAAGGAATGCCTTGTGTTGTACTTTATAGCTTAACTGCCATATTTGCTCCTTTCGGCCCAACACATCCGACTTTGGCATGGCATTTTTGGGTACCTGGTTAGCCTTTCCTCTTTCATCCCTTTTCCTTAGCCAGTCTGCCCTGTTGCAGCCTATTATTCATAATCACCATGTGGAAAAGGGTCTTGGCAGCTGTGGGTCGCTGGCCCTGATGCTAGCAGTCAGCTTTGGGTTGCTGGCCCTGATGCTAGCAGTCAGCTTTGGGTTCCTGACCGCTACAGCTCATGCATTGCTCAGCATAATGGCTTGGCTTCGTTCGTTCTCAATCTCCCGCTACCAAACCTTGAAAAGGGCTTAAGTACTCAGCATTATAATCCAGATGTCCGCACCAAATAGTATGATTAAAACTGTACGGTAAAGTCCCTAATGTAGAACTATTAGAAATAACTGGGAAATTATCAGTTGCACTTGATGAAAGGAGATGAAACTTGTGTTGGATAGGACAAATACACCTATGACAGCATTTCAAGAATCCTAAAAGAAAAAAAAGTAGAGGCGAAGATAAATCATTTTAGGGCATGCTCTGTTTTGGAATGCCCAAGACAAGAGAAGTAGAGGCAGATTTAAACAGTCATGGAGAAGAGAGCTTGCATCACATAAAGGCAACAAGAAAAACGTAACTTACCGTTTTTATTCTGGTTTAGAAGACTATGCTGAGCCTGTAAACAACCAGTTTCATTTACATTTACTTTCTCTGAAATCTATATCCAATCTATTCTTAAATGCATTAATTGTCCTTGCCTCGACTACTTTCTGTGGTAATGCCTCTTCTTCTTTTTCTTCTTCTTCTGCGTTCGTTCTCAATCTCCCGCTACCAAGCCCTGAACAGGGCTTTGCAAGTAGCAGGATGTAGTCCGGAGAACTAAATGCATTGTGTCATTAGTTTACAGCTTGACTGTGATATTTGCACCTTACCTTTCGGTCCGACACATCCGCCTTCAGCAGTTGTGGTAATGCATTCCAAACATTCACCACTCTCTGACTAAAAATATATTTCCTAATATCTACTCTGGCATGGGCAGGGCTGGAATGGGTGTGATGCGTTTGTTGACATCCTTAGCTCTGCAGGTTCTGAATGATTGCACTGCACAGGGTCCTGTCTGGATGTAGATAACACTGACAGAGATATTCAAGACCTAGTGTTATTTGTCAGGTCATCCCGTAACCGGTGAGGTCGTTGGGGCACACATGAAGACATCCTCACAACTCCACACCATCCCTCTCTGTCAGATGCCGCTGCTTGTGACTCTTCTGGTCGGAGACTGGTCCATTCTTTTATGTTGTCCTACCATCTCTTTTTGGGCCGGCCTCTTCGTCGTCTGCCATGCACCTTCCCGTGGAGGATTGTGTTTGCAAGACCACTTGATCTCGATATGTGATCGTACCAAGTGAGTTTCCTTCTTTTGACAGTTGCCAAGAGATCTTTGAAAGGCCCTATTGCTGTTGTAATTCTATCTCGTATTTCCTCATTTGTAACTCGATCTTTGTACGTGATGTTTAAAAGTTTTCGGAAACATCTCATCTCCAAGGCCTGTATCATTCGCTGAAGGTCAGCTGTAACTGTCCATGTCTCACACGCATAGAGGAATATTGACAGGACCAGTGTACGCATTAATCTGATTTTCGTGCTTAGTGCTAACCATTTATCTTGCCAGATTTTGTTAAGCCGTGCAAGCGCCGCTATTGTCTGTGCTATTCTGGCCAACACTTCACATTTTGATCCTTCATCACTGACAATCGACCCAAGATATTTAAAACGGTCAACCACTTCGAGTTCCTGACCGTTAGCTTTTATCTTGCTGTTGAAGCCCGTAGCGTTGTTGGTCATTAATTTTGTCTTTTCAGCGTTTATCTCCATACCATAGTCAAGAGCTGTTTCATCGAGCCTTCTGACCCATTCCTGGAGTTCTGCTTCTGAACCCACCAACCCGTCGATATCATCTGCAAAACGAAGGTTGGTAATCGTTCGGCACCCTATCTTGACAGTACCAACGTGACTTCCAAGTGCCTCACTCATAATTCCTTCAAGGAATATATTGAAAAGAGTTGGAGAGAGTGTACACCCCTGTCTCACACCAACTGATCTGCGAAACCAGTTTCCTCGCCTCCCATTCACAAGAACTGCGCTAGACGCCTTGTTATACAGGTGGTCAGGGACCGTTATAATTTTTCCTTTGATATTATACATCCTCATGGTTGCCACAAGCGTTTTATGCCATACCCTATCAAACGCCTTCTTAAAATCCACAAACACATGATACAGTGCTGTTCTAGATATTTCTCGCTTAGCAGCCTTAAATTAAATATCTGTTCTGTAGTGCTTCTTCCCTGTCTGAACCCTGCTTGCTCCTCGGCAATAATGTTCTCTGCTTGGGGTTTCAATCGGTCAAGTATTAATCTAAGCATGACCTTGCAACAATATGCGCCTGACCTGGTCTCGGAAGATCTTTCATTAACTCACGTCCTTCTTTTAACATCGTAGTCAAGTTCTTCACTGTTGTCTTCTACACACTTTTGTCACCATACACTGGTCGACATTCTTCAGCTGTCAGAATCCGAATCACCGTTCGCTGATCAACTCTGGACAGATTCCGTATCACACCTGCCATGTTTTCAACGGTCTGCTGAGGAAACTATGAGTTGGAGGATAATGATATTTTGCAAACTTGATGGTTGGTATGTGCTGTTTACACCAGAAGTGACGTCATCATGCACATTGTACGGATGTCCACTTGTTGCAATTTGGTCCGGTTTCATTTGAAAAAGCCTCATAATTTTCCTTTTTAAGAAGCAACTGTGAAGCAAGTGCACCTAAATTCATACCATATTTGACATATTCCTTGTTTTAAAATTATTACAGTATACATAATTTTAAGTAGGAAATTTCTCTAAAGAAATGAACGTAATTATGAAATGATATGCATTCAAAACCTTCAAGTGTCATGTGATCCCTGTTCTTAACGGAGATGAGATCCAGTGCCTAGTCTTATCACAGAGATGGATAATAAACTTGGAGGTCCGCTGTACACTCTATGCATGTAAAGGAACCCCTGGCTGTTGTAAATAGAAAAGAGTAGACTAAGACGCTGTCCGGGGAAACATTTTTAAAATATTGAAATTCTTGCCCAATAAGCCACCTACCTTCCATTAGGTCTAGCAAGCCACAGGAAGGTAAATCACAAAAATAACATACTATGGTTAGCCTGGAGCTACCTTCCTGTTTGAATGACAAGATTTCAAGTATTTCATTATAAAATACGGTATGGTTTCCACTTATTACAGAACAAGCTCAGTACAGACTCCAAGGTTTCATCACCAAAAATCTATGAATTGCGAGTGTACACTTCTTATCCAAAAGATTTCAAGAAGACACTCAAGCTTTATGAAGATTACATGCACCTGCGATTGAACCACTCCAAGCTCTTTGGGTTCTGGACAACTGAGATTGGGAGTTCCATCTTTCAGTCTGTTCACATCTGGGAGTATGGTAGGTTTAGTACTGACAGACACACTTTGTAGTCTATAATCTTAGTCTTAGTCGACCTGTCATTCTACACAGGCAAATGCCCCTGTGCAGGTTCCTTCTTCTTCTTCTTCTTCTTCTTCTTCGTACGCTGTCAGACATCAACTTGAATTTGTTCGAAGAAAGCAGCTGTCATCCTGAGGCTGTCGACACTGCCATAGAGCTTGTCTAGTGTTGGCACTGGTGATGGCCACATGTGCTTTCTCTGGTTGTCATATGTTGGGCAATTTTGCAGTAGATGTTCAGCGGTCATTTTCCCTGTACCACATGTGCATTCGTCAGTGCCACCTATCTTCAGTTTATGTGCAGGTTCCAGCTCTGGAGTAAGCTGGATATAGCTGGGAGGAGGATTTTCTGCTTAGCAGACTAGGCTCGAGCAGCTTCTTACTCTCCTGCTTTGGCACAAGTGCCATGGGTGGTTTTTAACCAATGTGCGAGTCCATCTTAATAGACTCAAACACTACAGCAAAGTAGACCTGCAGCCTGTTAGGTGCCATCTATGCTGCTCTTAACAAGGCACCTGACGCATGCTCTCTGTAGGACAATCGTGTTATTCTTTTCTTGTTTGTGTCAAACACAAAGACCCCATTGGATCACTCAATCTCTAGTGCTCCTTATTATTTCCCGTTTTCTTTTTTTTCTTGTCATGTTGTTTACCCATGCAGCATTTTCTCTCTTTATCACACTCTGCTGTATTGCTATCTGATTTGCTTGCTACTAAAGTGAATTCTAATTTTTAAGCACTCAATGGTTCTAAATGTTGTTAGAACCAAGGGTGGAGTTGAGGATGAACTCTCAACACCAACTAAATGCTCTCATGGTGTGCGTCTCATATAGCCTCTGACAACAAGGTCCAACTCCTAGCCTTCGCGTGGCAGAACTGTTTTGACTAACAGGAGAAGGGGCTGAAGGTGAATCACTGGCGCCTTAAAACTAGTAGTTTCGGGCAGATGGAGCTCAAAAGCCTAGGAAGGCAGCTCGTCTAGGAGAAGGAAAACTCTTTATTTCAAACCATCTGAAGCCTTGGAGATATGATACTGGCGTATCTTGTTGGTTTATGTCAGATATGGCTGTGCAACCTATTTTCTGATAACTCGAAAGTTGGTCAGCACCTGACAACCGGCGATGTGCAAAGGAGCAAACGCAAGAGGATACAATGCCTTATCCTAGAGCGAGGAAAGACAACCTCAGCTGAGTGTTGTGGCAGAGCAGACCAGGCCCTTAGCCTTGGCTGGCGGCTGGTTTAGGAGTGAAGCCCCGACAGGCGAACAGATAGAGCACTGCTCTGCTGATCTGGCAGCTTTGTCAACTTGCCTTCTTCCAAATGTATTGGTATAACCTTTCCCTTGGAGCAAACAAGGCAGACCGAGAGAGGGACCATAGTGCATGGGCAACACGTGGTCTCTATATTTCTGCCCGGGCTTTATTTGTTGTTGCTAACCCATCATAATCGATGATGACAACTTTGTCAACATTCACTGTTCGCATGAGTTCGAAGATGGCTAAATAAGTCAATCAGAGCCGCCCTGAATTGTCTGTTGCACTTAGTATAAGGAAATAGGACACCCCCTTCCATTGGGGTTGAAGAAGGGTAGCTTTGAGCTGACTTGCGGAGCGATCATCTCTGAATGAATAGTCTCATTTATTCTTGATACCTCATGTCTCTGAACACCCTCTGCATACAGTGTTGTGCAAGTCTGTGCGGTTGGTGGCGATTCTTCCCATCATCATGGTTAATATTGTACTGAACCACTGATCTCTTGAGTAAAATTAATAATCTTGATGAAAGGTCGCATAAGTTTGAACTGAGAATTCACAGATAAAGAAAAATGAAGATTATGATGATAATTGGAAATAACAACATTCAGATTGTGTTGGGAATATCGCTCCATCAAGATGTAGATTCATTTGTATATCTTAGTAGCGATATAGCTAGAGTAGGAGGTACAGATAAAGAATAAGAATATCAAATTAAGAATACATAAGGTGAAAGGAGATTTCATTGCATTGTGGAACTCATGGAAATTAAAGGAAATTAAGTCAAACACAAAAATAAAAATCTTCAGCTCCAATGTAAAGTTTGTTCTATTGTTTGGCTCTAAAACATCGGAGAACAACGAAAACAATAATCAGAAAGGTACATACTTTTATAAATGAGTGCCTGCACAAAATGGAGGAATTAAACGGAGGGATTTTGATAAGATCACAAATATGGAACTATTGGAAAGAACCGAACAGATATCAGTGGAACATGAGGTGAGGAAAAGATACAGAAAAAGATGGCTTAGAACAGGAAGACATGGCTTGTATTTGTTAGGTTCTGTACCGCACAGAAGCTGAAATGTTTTGATTGATTGAAACTTGTCATGACGTCACTGGATTAGCTCCATGATGGGGAGAGATAAGAGAGTAGACACAAATTATACGAATCAGTTGATCAGGGCCATTGTGGTTCTATTTAATAATAATAATTATAATAATAGTTTCGCATCGCAAGCGAGGTTGGCAACAACATCAGACTTTTACAGTGAAATGTGTTCACATATGGCTGTAAAGACCAATCCTGAAACAGCATATCCTGCCACATTCTATTTACCTAAATAATTACTAGAAAAGCGTAGTAGCAATGATATAAGGCCCCACTTTAAAGGGTTTTTTCCATCTAATTTCTGTATGATTAAAGTATAGTTATACATACATGGCATACATGTTTTGATGAATCTTTTCCCAGATAGTTTAAGCCATCGGCTTAAGGTTCGTCAAAGTATGCTACAAGACACTCTTTGGCAGACAGAGTATTTGCCACAATTCACGCCTTGCATGCAGTCACAGACTAATGCTCTACTGGTGCCCACACCTGAATCTAGCATAAATATAAATTTCAAAAATGATCCAGCAGGTAAGTCAACCATACCTGTAACTAGAATTAATGTTTTTTGTTTAATAACGAAATTTCAGGTAAATTACTTGCACCTGGATCTAAAGTTAGATTTACTATTAAAAAATATTCATCCTGGTAAGTCATTCATACTTGGATCTGAAGTTAGATTTACTATTAAAAAATATTCATCCTGGTAAGTCATTCATACTTGGATCTAAAGTTAGATTTACTTTTAAAAAATATTCATCTTGGTAAGTCATTCATACTTGGATCTGAAGTTAGATTTACTATTAAAAAATATTCATCCTGGTAAGTCATTCATACTTGGATCTGAAGTTAGATTTACTATTAAAAAATATTCATCCTGGTAAGTCATTCATACTTGGATCTGAAGTTAGATTTACTATTAAAAAATATTCATCCTGGTAAGTCATTCATACTTGGATCTGAAGTTAGATTTACTATTAAAAAATATTCATCCTGGTAAGTCATTCATACTTGGATCTGAAGTTAGATTTACTATTAAAAAATATTCATCCTGGTAAGTCATTCATACTTGGATCTGAAGTTAGATTTACTATTTAAAAATATTCATCCTGGTAAGTCATTCATACTTGGATCTGAAGTTAGATTTACTATTAAAAAATGTTCATCCTGGTAAGTCATTCATACTTGGATCTGAAGTTAGATTTACTATTAAAAAATGATCATCCTGGTAAGTCATTCATACTTGGATCTGAAGTTAGATTTACTATTAAAAAATGTTCATCCTGGTAAGTCATTCATACTTGGATCTGAAGTTAGATTTACTATTAAAAAATGTTCATCCTGGTAAGTCATTCATACTTGGATCTGAAGTTATTAGATTTACTATTTAAAAATATTCATCCTGGTAAGTCATTCATACTTGGATCTGAAGTTAGATTTACTATTAAAAAATATTCATCCTGGTAAGTCATTCATACTTGGATCTGAAGTTAGATTTACTATTAAAAAATGTTCATCCTGGTAAGTCATTCATACTTGGATCTGAAGTTAGATTTACTATTAAAAAATGTTCATCCTGGTAAGTCATTCATACTTGGATCTGAAGTTAGATTTACTATTAAAAAATGTTCATCCTGGTAAGTCATTCATACTTGGATCTGAAGTTAGATTTACTATTAAAAAATGTTCATCCTGGTAAGTCATTCATACTTGGATCTGAAGTTAGATTTACTATTAAAAAATGTTCATCCTGGTAAGTCATTCATACTTGGATCTGAAGTTAGATTTACTATTAAAAAATGTTCATCCTGGTAAGTCATTCATACTTGGATCTGAAGTTAAAAATTATATTTAAAAATGACCAGACAGGAAAGTAATCATCCTTGCGTTTTAGGAATGTTAAAAGAAGCTTAAAGAATATTGTGATGGCTGCGAAATCATATTCTTGCTTTACAGGAATTTATTTCTCTTTTTCTTAGGAACAAGATTTTAAAATTTGTATTCATTTAGCTTAGTTAATTAGTTTTGTGTGTATTTGTTTTTGTTGGTTCATTCCTTAATAAGAACTTTTGTTCACCTAAATGTTCGTCTTCACCAGGTACTATTCTTATTTAAAACTGCCTATTCACCTTTTTTTTTAAGTTTTTCATCACATTTGATATCCAGTCTTGCTGCAGTTCCTGTAAAATATTAATGAGTAGAAAACTTTAAGCTTAATCTCAGAAAATAACACAACCTGTTAAACCATATCTCTGGGTAGATCACATTCAACAAAGCTCAGGTTCTAGAAGCAGTGAACATGGCATGAGTAATGAGGTATCTGTCCACATTGTTGACATTCAGATGAATATGAGAGCCTTCTTCCCTCTCCATTGCATTGAGTGTAATAATAGCAATAATAATAGTTTCCCATCGCAAGCAAAGCTGGCAACAGCATCAGACTTATGCTGGGAAATGTGTTCTCATATGGACCTAGAGACCAATAGTGGCATGACAGTCTTTGCTGCATTCAGTTCACTCATTTGAGGAGTCGGCTATGGAATCGTCATTCTCTCTAATCTTTAGGGTGGTACGCTTACTCTCAGCCTCCACAATGGACATTTTTCTCTGCGATCTGAGTACCTTTGGTGAGGCGAAGCATAGTACAACTGCCTGTAAGACCCCGGTCCACCTTCATCAGCATGCTCGGGATGTGATGAAAGCTACAACAACCTGCCACTTAACGTCCTTTTTAAGGCGCACAAAAGAGTAACCCTACTCTTTGTGAGCATTCAACAACAACAACAACAACCTCTCAAAGTCAATATTCGCCTCTCTGAAGGAGGGTACTGCCTAGGTAGTTGAAGCCATCGACAACCTGACCTGCAGAAGTTGGTTCTTTTTGAGAATGTTTGATTCAGTGTATTTATTCCCAGGATCAGGCTGGAAGAGTACCTCAGTTTTTCTAGTGTTGATCGTGAGACCAAAATTACTGCATACCACCGAAAACTCAGTCATGGTGGATTGCATATCCGTTTCTGAGCAGGTGTTAAGTGTGCAGTTGTCAGGGAACAGGATATTCCAGATCATGGCCTCACTCACCTTGGTGTAAGAATTCAGGTGTCTCGGATTGAACAGTAAAGTGTGTGATACTTTTTAGTCAAAGGCTTGAGGATTAGTGTGTAAACAAATGGGCAGAAGATAAGGGACAATCACCACAACGCTGTGCATTATTACAGTATTTATCAATACAGATTTGAAATATACAGTTACAACGGATGCCCTCACTGAGTCTTATTTTGGGCCATCTTTTTGTGGCTCCAGCTGTCATGGACTCTTCACATGTGCTGACCTCACCTACTTGAACTTGCTGCGTATGAATCCAGCTGTTTTGGTCACCTGTCCCTTGCCAATTGTTTGTTGATCTTCCCACTTTTATCTTTCCTGTGGCTGGGAAGCTAGTACTTTTATGGTTGTGTTTTAAGTTTCTTTCTTTGGAGGTCAGGTTCTGTTTATCCCCAATCTCCATGTTTGTTATGCCTTAACTTATATATTTGTTATTAATATTATGTAAGAATGTAATAATAATTAATACCAATATGCTTTATACAACTTGTGCGAGATACGACATGAAGATTAGTACATAAAGACAGAAACTATGAAAATAAGCAGATCACAAAGCCATCTAAACATACATGTCAATGACAACAGGCTTCTTCTTGTGATCACATCATAGATGTTTACACCATCAGGCGGGTTTCCGCCACGAACTTGTCTGTTGACTGTAGTTGCTCTTTAGCTCCATACAGCTTTGATTGTAATGTCAAATCATTTGGCCACTGTATCCTCCTTAACTGACCATACAGAGGACAGTCCTGCAAAACATGCTTGACAGTTTGTTTGCATGTTCCACATGTACACAGCAGCGAAGCAAACAGATGAATCCTGTACATGTATTTATTCAGTCTACTGTGCTCAGGCCTGAGACGAAGAATGATAGTCTGCCCTTGCCGGTAAAGAGTGTGGTAGTCCTCGTTGGGTTGGTTCTATTCTCTTCTGACAGCCTGGACAGCTCCTTTTTTCTCCAAGTATGTGCTTTCGCATTCTTCTTGTTCACATTCTTCTCTCCTCCTTGCAAGCCCATCTGACCTCTCATTTCCAGGCACGCCACAGTGGGAGGGCAGCCACTGGAGTATAGTTTGCTTTCCAGCACTACCCTACCCAGTTCACTTCTCAGAAGCGAGAGTTTACCACTCTTAAGAGCTTGCAGCACAGATAATGCGTCTGTGAAGATGACTACTTGGGGGCAATCAGAATTACTGTTCTGGATCATGCTGGCAGCCTGTTTGAGAGCTTGAACTTCAACTGTATAGTTGGGGCAGAATTTACCAGTGGGACTCCTTGTCTCATAATGGTCCTCAGGGTTATGAAGATACCAGCGTCTCCATTCTTACCAGCATTTGTTGCTGATCCATCTGTGAAGGCATGTATCCACGATTGTTGCTGATCCATCTGTGTAGACATGTATCCACGATTGTTGCTGATCCATCTGTGTAGGCATGTATCCACGATTGTTGCTGATCCATCTGTGTAGACATGTATCCACGATTGTTGCTGATCCATCTGTGTAGACATGTATCCACGATTGTTGCTGATCCATCTGTGTAGGCATGTATCCACGATTGTTGCTAATCCATCTGTGTAGGCATGTATCCACGATTGTTGCTGATCCATCTGTGTAGGCATGTATCCACGATTGTTGCTGATCCATCTGTGTAGACATGTATCCACGATTGTTGCTGATCCATCTGTGTAGACATGTATCCACGATTGTTGCTGATCCATCTGTGTAGACATGTATCCACGATTGTTGCTGATCCATCTGTGTAGGCATGTATCCACGATTGTTGCTAATCCATCTGTGTAGGCATGTATCCACGATTGTTGCTGATCCATCTGTGTAGGCATGTATCCACGATTGTTGCTGATCCATCTGTGTAGACATGTATCCACGATTGTTGCTGATCCATCTGTGTAGGCATGTATCCACGATTGTTGCTAATCCATCTGTGTAGGCATGTATCCACGATTGTTGCTGATCCATCTGTGTAGACATGTATCCACGATTGTTGCTGATCCTTCTGTGTAGACATGTATCCACGATTGTTGCTGATCCATCTGTGTAGACATGTATCCACGATTGTTGCTGATCCATCTGTGTAGGCATGTATCCACGATTGTTGCTAATCCATCTGTGTAGACATGTATCCACGATTGTTGCTGATCCATCTGTGTAGACATGTATCCACGATTGTTGCTGATCCATCTGTGTAGACATGTATCCACGATTGTTGCTGATCCATCTGTGTAGACATGTATCCACGATTGTTGCTGATCCATCTGTGTAGGCATGTATCCACGATTGTTGCTAATCCATCTGTGTAGACATGTATCCACGATTGTTGTTGATCCATCTGTGTAGACATGTATCCACGATTGTTGCTGATCCATCTGTGTAGGCATGTATCCACGATTGTTGCTAATCCATCTGTGTAGACATGTATCCACGATTGTTGCTGATCCATCTGTGTAGACATGTATCCACGATTGTTGCTGATCCATCTGTGTAGGCATGTATCCACGATTGTTGCTGATCCATCTGTGTAGGCATGTATCCACGATTGTTGCTGATCCATCTGTGTAGACATGTATCCACGATTGTTGCTGATCCTTCTGTGTAGACATGTATCCACGATTGTTGCTGATCCATCTGTGTAGACATGTATCCACGATTGTTGCTGATCCATCTGTGTAGGCATGAATCCACGATTGTTGCTGATCCATCTGTGTAGACATGTATCCACGATTGTTGCTGATCCATCTGTGTAGGCATGTATCCACGATTGTTGCTGATCCATCTGTGAAGGCATGTATCCACGATTGTTGCTGATCCATCTGTAAAGGCATGTATCCACGATTGTTGCTGATCCATCTGTGTAGGCATGTATCCACGATTGTTGCTGATCCATCTGTGAAGGCATGTATCCACGATTGTTGCTGATCCATCTGTGTAGGCATGTATCCACGATTGTTGCTGATCCATCTGTGTAGACATGTATCCACGATTGTTGCTGATCCATCTGTGTAGGCATGTATCCACGATTGTTGCTGATCCATCTGTGTAGACATGTATCCACGATTGTTGCTGATCCATCTGTGAAGGCATGTATCCACGATTGTTGCTAATCCATCTGTGTAGGCATGTATCCACTATTGTTGCTGATCCATCTGTGTAGGCATGTATCCACGATTGTTGCTGATCCATCTGTGTAGGCATGTATCCACGATTGTTGCTGATCCATCTGTGTAGGCATGTATCCACGATTGTTGCTGATCTATCTGTGTAGGCATGTATCCACGATTGTTGCTAATCCATCTGTGTAGACATGTATCCACGATTGTTGCTGATCCATCTGTGTAGGCATGTATCCACGATTGTTGCTGATCTATCTGTGTAGACATGTATCCACGATTGTTGCTGATCCATCTGTGTAGGCATGTATCCACGATTGTTGCTAATCCATCTGTGTAGACATGTATCCACGATTGTTGCTAATCCATCTGTGTAGACATGTATCCACGATTGTTGCTGATCCATCTGTGTAGGCATGTATCCACGATTGTTGCTGATCTATCTGTGTAGACATGTATCCACGATTGTTGCTAATCCATCTGTGTAGACATGTATCCACGATTGTTGCTGATCCATCTGTGTAGACATGTATCCACGATTGTTGCTGATCCATCTGTGTAGACATGTATCCACGATTGTTGCTGATCCATCTGTGTAGACATGTATCCACGATTGTTGCTGATCCATCTGTGTAGACATGTATCCACGATTGTTGCTGATCCATCTGTGTAGACATGTATCCACGATTGTTGCTGATCCATCTGTGTAGGCATGTATCCACGATTGTTGCTGATCCATCTGTGTAGACATGTATCCACGATTGTTGCTAATCCATCTGTGTAGACATGTATCCACGATTGTTGCTAATCCATCTGTGTAGGCATGTATCCACGATTGTTGCTGATCCATCTGTGTAGGCATGTATCCACGATTGTTGCTGATCCTTCTGTGTAGACATGTATCCACGATTGTTGCTAATCCATCTGTGTAGGCATGTATCCACGATTGTTGCTGATCCATCTGTGTAGGCATGTATCCACGATTGTTGCTAATCCATCTGTGTAGACATGTATCCACGATTGTTGCTGATCCATCTGTGTAGACATGTATCCACGATTGTTGCTAATCCATCTGTGTAGACATGTATCCACGATTGTTGCTAATCCATCTGTGTAGACATGTATCCACGATTGTTGCTGATCCATCTGTGTAGACATGTATCCACGATTGTTGCTGATCCATCTGTGTAGACATGTATCCACGATTGTTGCTAATCCATCTGTGTAGACATGTATCCACGATTGTTGCTGATCCATCTGTGTAGACATGTATCCACGATTGTTGCTGATCCATCTGTGTAGACATGTATCCACGATTGTTGCTAATCCATCTGTGTAGACATGTATCCACGATTGTTGCTGATCCATCTGTGTAGACATGTATCCACGATTGTTGCTAATCCATCTGTGTAGACATGTATCCACGATTGTTGCTAATCCATCTGTGTAGACATGTATCCACGATTGTTGCTGATCCATCTGTGTAGACATGTATCCACGATTGTTGCTGATCCATCTGTGAAGACATGTATCCACGATTGTTGCTAATCCATCTGTGTAGACATGTATCCACGATTGTTGCTAATCCATCTGTGTAGACATGTATCCACGATTGTTGCTAATCCATCTGTGTAGACATGTATCCACGATTGTTGCTAATCCATCTGTGTAGACATGTATCCACGATTGTTGCTGATCCATCTGTGAAGACATGTATCCACGATTGTTGCTGATCCATCTGTGTAGACATGTATCCACGATTGTTGCTAATCCATCTGTGTAGACATGTATCCACGATTGTTGCTGATCCATCTGTGTAGACATGTATCCACGATTGTTGCTGATCCATCTGTGAAGACATGTATCCACGATTGTTGCTGATCCATCTGTGTAGACATGTATCCACGATTGTTGCTGATCCATCTGTGTAGACATGTATCCACGATTGTTGCTGATCCATCTGTGTAGACATGTATCCACGATTGTTGCTAATCCATCTGTGTAGACATGTATCCACGATTGTTGCTAATCCTTTTGTGTAGGCATGTATCCACGATTGTTGCTGATCCTTTTGTGTAGGCATGTATCCACGATTGTTTAGGATAGTTTTCTTCGATCATACTCAGTGTAGCTGTTCGCTTTTGCAGCTCGTTGTAGTCGACTGTGTCCAGTTGTGAGACCAGTGACTGATGTATTTATCTGTATGGTTTCATTGTCCTGTTCCCATGGTATTGGTTAAAGGATGTGCTTCAGCAGTGTTGTCTTCATTTGTAGGTCTGCTTAGTGCTGTCTTGTAAGTTTCTTTCCCCGGTGTACAAAGCTGCCTTGCTTAAGACGACCCAAAGCCAAATCTTCTAGTTTTGTCTTCACTGCTATAAAGTTGGTGGCTGGTGTCTGTATAGAGCTGAGACCCAGAGGCGTGTCATTTTGGCAGTAGTAGTTCTGGAGCTCTATTTCCATCATGCCTACTTTTGTCTGAAGCTGCTGATACTGAGTACCATCCATAGATGTAGTCCTCTTGTACACTTTCCAGGGTAAGCATTTCTTCTTTCCGTCTGTCTTGTCTGTCTGATCTGAAGCATTGATATTCTCTTATTTTGAAAATTTGATCTGCTTTCCGGTGAGTCTCTTGAATACAGCAAACACTGATTTGCTTCTCACTCAGAATGTGTTCCAACTGTAACCTTGCTGTACCCAGCTTGTCTACTGTTCACTCCTTCTGCATTCCAGTGTATCATGGCAAGTGTCCCGTTTGGACTCTCTCCATCTGTATTTATTGGGTCAGTAGCTTTTCTCCCCCATCTCCTTACTCCGCAAGACGATCTAGAGGGTCCTCCAGTAACTGAGGGTGGGCTCTGTCGAGGCTCAGAGCCCGGTGCTGCACCTGCCTGGTGGGACTCCACAAGGCGAGCACCATCGCGGGATTCATCTATAGGTGTATTCATCCATATAAAGCGAGCTTGTGTGATACTGTTATTTCTGGTGCACCCTCTGGCCCAGTATCTAAGTTTTTAGCACCTCTTCAATGGGAGAGTGGGCTCATCCCCGTTCCAACTGGCTGGGGTGTCGATTGCGTCTTTATCTCGTTTGTTGTTCCATCTTACCTCCCGCTGGGCCAAACTATTGTCTGTCTAAGGCACAGAAAAAGGAAATTGCAACCTGTGAAATGAGATGCCTGAGAAAAGTCATCAACGTAACGGGAAGAGAGAGAATGAAACCAACATCAGAAAAATTGTGGGAACAACATCCTCCGAAGAGTAAATACATGGACAGAAGGTTTATAGTTTGGTCATCTCATGAGAATGAAACTTGACCATTAAAAACAAACAACATTAGGAGATTGGGGTTTCAATCCGAGGAAAGTCCGTGAGGCAAATGGAAAGACAAAATCATAAACATCCTATGCCAGCATGAGCTCACAGCAACACATCTGGCCCAAAAGCAAGACCTACAGCTCCCCACTATGCTTCACTGCATCAGTGGAAGGATAAAGTAAAGTAAAATAATAATGTATGTACTGATCTATCATTGTTCATTATGTTACCAGCTGTGTATGAGCTCCAGAGTACAGAGCTGTATGATGAAGATTCTCTACCTGTAGAAAGTGGTGGGAAAGGTGGAACTCTGGTCGGAAGATTCACTGGTGTTTTTGGCTCCACAAATATGGGTTTGTCTTTAATATTTTTTAAACTAAAATATTCAGTCCTCAAGTGGGGGAGTGGTTGAAAATGCTCAGGTACATAGTCTTGTGAAGTCTATCCAACTGTAAATGTGTACCTGACTATTAGAGGAATTGCACAAATTAGGGGTAGAAGCAGAACTGAAAACTTCTAGTTTCTACATTTGTTTTAATGCACCAAAAACATTTAGACATCCATTTTTGGGTATACCAGTTGTCTTGTAAATCCATGAAATTATCACAAAGCACTGATAGTATTCCTAACCAAATCAGCATATCTGTTAAGTTTTACTACAAATGTATTTATAACATCTACATAAAACAAACTAAACAGACCCACCTAAAAAAAGACTGTTGTAACAACTTAACTTCCATCACCCTCAATAGTTGGATAACCGTCCAAATCCATGTGAAACAGAAAAATCAATTTAAAATTGTCTTTGGTAAAATAACGCCATTGTATTGTATCATGGCGGATGGAAGTGCTCTCATTTTCGAATCAGCTGTTTCAATAGCAAAATCTATGTTAACACAACGAATACACTGTGATTATACAGAGCCGCTTCGCATCTGAGTGGTCCTGGGTTCATTCCGCAGCTGAGGCGGTAATGTTTTTTTCAGACCGCAATGGCTCCCGGGTCGACCCAGCCTTAAATGGGTACCGGTTCAGTCCGGGAAGTAAAAGCGGCGAGGGAGAGGAGATGGCTACCGCCCTCATATAGCCGAGCCTTTGAAATGTGAGATCGCTAACACTTCACACCCCTACGGCAGTAATGCTATGGGATACTTGACTTTACTTTATACAGAGACAATGCCCCAGGTCAATTTTTCTGCCAATGGTTCATTAAATGATAATAACATTTTCAAATAATGTTCAGTAACCTGGGTGCGCAAATACAAAAACAAACTTATCTTTCGACCAAGGAGCTCCTCGACAGGAACAAGAACATCACAAATGAAAATGATGAATAAAACTAGCAATAGTAATAGTTATCTTCTCTCATGGATAACATAAATGTTTGTTCGGTATGAATCAGAGGTGGACAAACCCCAACAAAGCCATTACAATTAGGGTGGACAAGATACTAACAAAGGCAATTGGTCAACATACCTCACAGGAACTGACTTTGTACAATATAGTCTCCAAAACTTGATCCCTAACAGCAGTGTTAACTATGGGACTACCATTATCATAAGTATTCGTCCTCACTTTTCCTCTGCTTTTCCCATTCACCTTTGCTTTCCCGTTGCTAATCATTTACTCTTACTTTCCCTCAGCATAAGCATTCACCTTTGCTTTCCCTCTTCCTAAGAATTTGCAATTACTTTCCCTCTTCCTAAGCATTTATTCTTACTTTTACTCTTCCTCAACACTTAGCCTTGCTTTCTCTGTTTCTAAGCATTTACCCTAACTTTCTCTCAGCTTATTCATTCAATCTTACTTTCCCTGAGCCTAAGCATTCACCCTTACTTTTCCTCTTCCTAAGCATTTACCCTTACTTTCACTCTTCCTAAGCATTTACCTTTACATTCACTCAGATGAAGCATTCACCCTTACTTTCTCTCTTTCTAAGCATTTACCCTTACTTTCCATCAGTCTAAACATTCACCCTTACTTTCTCTCTTTCTAAGCATTAACCCTTACTTTCCCCCAGCTTATAGTTCACCCTTACCATCCCTCTTCCTAAGTATTAACCCTTATTTTCCCTTAGATTAATCACTCAAGCTTACTTTCTCTCTTCCTAAGTATTTACCCTTATTTTCCCTCAGCTTAATCACTCACACTTACTTTCCCTCAGTCTAAATATTCATCATTACTTTTCCTCTTCCTAAGCATTTACTCTTACTTTCCCTCTTCCTAAGCATTTAATCTTACTTTCTCTCAGCTCATAGTTCACCTTTATGTTCGCTCTTCCTAAGCATTAACCCTTACGTTCCCTCTTCCTAAACATTTACCCTTACATTCCCTAAGGTTATAGTTCACCCTTACATTCCCTCTTTCTAAGCATTTACCCTTACTTTTCCTCAGATTAAGCATTCACCCTTAGTTTCCCTCAGTCTAAACATTCACCTTTACTTTCCTCCTTCCTAAGCATTCACCCTTACTTTTCCTCAGATTAAGTATTCCTTCTTCCTAAATGTTTACCCTTACTGTCCCTTACTTTCCCTTTTCCTAAACCTTTTTTTCTCACTTTCTCTCTGTCTAAACATCACCATTCTTTATAATTTGGCTCTAATTACAAGCTTTGTCATGTTTTTTCTCCACAGACCATATTAAGTTAGTCAAAGTCTTTGTTCTATCTTCTCCATTATTTTTATTCCTCTATTATCCTTGACCTCCGACATTGACTGACATCATTTAGATGAACTTATAAAGCTGAATTTCTTCCTGAAACTCTTTCTCCCAAATTTATCATGTTTTTGTTCAGCCATCACTCATCATCATCATTGGTTTTTTTTCATGCTCCTATAGGAGCATAAGGCCAATGCTTTAGTTGACTTCTTTGTAGGGTACCTGCATTAAGGCATCATTGTTGTTGTTGTATTTGTGTTTTCTAGTTTCTATAGCACTTTGTATTACATGATGAGTATATCAGCTCCAGCACCTGGTTGATGAGCTGTAACGGTCAGTGACCCAAAGCTGACTGCTAGCGTCAGGGCCAGTGATCCAACACTGCCAAGACCCTTCTACACCTACGCATGGTTATCCAGGATAACAGGCTGCAACAGAACAGACTGGCTAAAGAGAAAGAATCGAAGAGGGAAGGCTAACATGGTACCAAAAAATGCATGTTGAAACTGGATGTGTCGGACCAAAAGATGCAAGTAACGTAGTCAAGCTGTAAACTACAACACAGCCCATTCTGTTCTCTGGACTACATCCTGCTACCTACAAAGCAATTATCAGGGCTTGGTAGCTGGAGTTTGAGAACGAACAGTGAAGAAGATAATGGATGCTTTAAATGGATCACATATTTGCTTTGCTATTGTTAGCATCACACAGCCTCTCATCCTTCGACCAATGCCATGTAGTGGTATTAACATGTTTCTGTTAGCTATTTAGTTCCATGCATGTTACATAAGCCTAACTTGCTGAGGTTTGATAGCTTGCTCACCCCAATGATTCCAGGAGTAATGCCTGCTGGCAGGGTCAGCCAAACTGAACAGTTCTTTGTAAAGGGGGGGCCAGGCTGAGGGACAGGTGGAGCTGTGTAGATGTAGCTGCAAAACCCACCAGCTTTTGGTATACCCTGTGAATCACAGAAATCCACGCCACCTCATTGGTCAAATTTGTGCTTGGCTCGTTCTTTACTCTTTGTTCTCTAACAATTATTCCCGGAGCAATGCAAACTATTGGACATTGTATATGTGATCCTTAGCGATGATCAGACATACCATCATTACAGAAGGGCTGGCAAAATAGAATGGTCAGATAGCCAACCCAGATACATATGCTGTGTCCCTAACTGGACATGATGATCCTGGGACTCTGACACACTGGACTTTCTCTCTTTGGGAAAACTTGAAAGATGCGTCCATGCCACCTGCTTCTCAGACAACATGTACAATAACTACACATCCTCTTCCTTACAACTCAAGTGGATGTGTGCCTTTGTCTGGGAGGCATTGGGCTGTCAAGAACTACCAGTTCACAGCTGTGTGGATTATATCGTCATTGGTGTATAAGATTAGTTTGATTTACATGGGGAGCAAGACTAACGTCTGGTCAGGCACAACATATTGATCAGACATGTTAGTCAGGGTCAGGTAAAATATACTGGCCAAGACCCTCACCTTGGCTTCTTCGTAGCCCTCCATGGAAACGGGCTGTTTTCATGGCAGCCGGGCTAATGGGGTGAGGGACAGACATAATTCCCATAGTAGTGAGTAACACACAGATGTAGCGAAGCATAGCACAACTACCTGGAAGACCCCAGGTCCCTTTCATCAGCACGCTCGAGATGTGTGGAAACCTACTCATTGTGGGCATTCAACAACAACATCATGCTCATCATCATCATCATTATCAGTCCCAGTAGCCTATAGGGTCAGCAATACATATAGCTTCCTTACAGGAAGTCTGGTTTGCAGCATAAATGTTCTGCAGAAGTGGTTTCTGTGGCAGTTTGAACGTGATGTACAAATAACGTAGTCACTGCTCATGGTGTGTATAGTAGGATATTATGAGATATGATGGCCTTATTTTTGCCCTTCCCCAGTAAGGGACTACAGAATCCACAGTGCATGGAATAATATATTATTTGATTCAATTCAGTTCAAGTGCATCAAAGGTTGGCTGCGATGGAACTCCAGTGTACTCTATCTTAACTTAACTTAACGTTTTTATACTGGTTTAGAAAACTTCAGAGTCTGTAAACAACTAGTTTCCTTTACATTTCCTTGCTTTAAAAGCTACGTGCATCCAGTCTATTCTTAAATGCATTAATTGTCCCTGCCTCAACTACTTCCTGTAGCAATGCATTCCAAACATTCACCACTTTCTGACTAAAGAAAAATATTTCCTAATATCTAATCTGGACCTTTCTTTAGTTAATTGCTAGCTATGCCCTCTTGTTCTTGTACGTGGTTGTATTTTTAAAAACTTGTTGTAGTCTAATTTATCTGTTCCTTTGCTTATCTTATAAACCTGTATTGTCACCTCAAATTCTTCTCTTTTCTAGACACTGTACTCTTAGGTGCAATTTGACAGGCTTTTTCCAGTCCATCTCCTAATGTTATCCACCCACTTAAAATGTTCTTGCCTCTTGAACGACAGTCTTCCCACTCTACCCTCTAGTATGGTTTTCAACAAGGAGGTATGTCTTGTTATATGACCAAAATAACATTAACTGTCTGACCCTGATTTTGGTTATTAATTCCCTTTTCACCCCCCAACTTTTTAAATACCTCCCCATCTGTTTTCTTCTCTTTCCAAGAAATGCAACCCAATCTTCTATAGACCCATATTTTGAAGGCTTCAATACTCTGTTCCTACTCGTTATTCAGCCCGTGTTTCTGTGCTATAAAGTAGTGTTGAGTATTCTTAGTTTGACCTGTTCCTTATCAAGGGGTGATCACCCTTGAGTGGGTCCCAACTCAGGTTCCAGTTGTTCCTGTTGTGGGAAAGTAGTCTGTTTATTGTGGGGTTGTGTATGTTGTCCTTGTTTAGTGAATCTTGTCAGCGAGTTGGGGGCCATCCCCGGGGTCTCTTTTTATCGTGCGGGGACCACATGATGGTTAAGGTACTCCATCTTTCGTCTTTTCGTCTAGCTGTATAACCTGCCCAGCTGTGTTTTGAATGGTTGACATACTGTAGGACATCCTTGATGTGTGACATTCTGCGGATGTCACTATTATGTATTGCAATTTATGGTTTAAATTATTTGGTTAAAGTAGGTTAGGTGTAGATTTCATATAAAATAAAGCTGTAGTGAGACACTTTAAGTGCACTCCATTAGTATAGTATTCAGTCAAGTACATTCTACAGAAGATATTGTTAGTATGTAAGTACATTCTACAGAAGATATTGTTAGTATGAAAGTACATTCTACAGAAGATATTGTTAGCATGTAAGTACATTCTACAGAAGATATTGTTAGTATGAAAGTACATTCTACAGAAGATATTGTTAGTATGAAAGTACATTCTACAGAAGATATTGTTAGTATGAAAGTACATTCTACAGAAGATATTGTTAGTATGAAAGTACATTCTACAGAAGATATTGTTAGTATGAAAGTACATTCTACAGAAGATATTGTTAGTATGAAAGTACATTCTACAGAAGATATTGTTAGTATGAAAGTACATTCTACAGAAGATATTGTTAGTATGAAAGTACATTCTACAGAAGATATTGTTAGTATGAAAGTACATTCTACAGAAGATATTGTTAGTATGAAAGTACATTCTACAGAATATATTGTTAGTATGAAAGTACATTCTACAGAAGATATTGTTAGCATGAAAGTACATTCTACAGAAGATATTGTTAGCATGTAAGTACATTCTACAGAATATATTGTTAGCATGTAAGTACATTCTACAGAATATATTGTTAGTATGTACATACATTCTACAGAGTACAAACTGTGGAGGTACCCAGACATTGATACAGCATTTTCTGAGTCATGGAGCAGATCTAAAGGTAAGTCTGTAAGGATCTACCCTTTGTATTTCCCCTGTTTGCGGTGGAGATTTCATTGATTGCGTTGTGATTTCATCACAGATGAAATATGAACAAATCACACACAAAAAACAGAACAACAAATAAACCGCAAAAAACAAACAAATATCGAGAGACACCCGTATGGCTTGAGAATCATTTAATTTTCCTTATTCCTTAAACCTCATTCCAGATATTTGTAAAGGCTTCCCTTCCCATTCTACTCTCTTTTCCCTTCCATTTCTCTTTCTTTATATATCTCTTTATTATTGTTATTGTTTAATCATTTATTTCTGGAGCAGTATGTTTTTGTATATGTGTGTCTCTTTATATTTGTTTATTGTATTTTTTTCCTTTCGTTTTTTTTTATACTCAACTTAACTTGTCGTCTTTATACTGGTTTAGAAGACTCTGCAGAGTTTGTATACAACTAGTTTCATTTACATTTAAAAACTATGCGCATCCAATCTATTCTTGAATGAATTAATTGACCCTGCATTCCATTATTCCCTCTGGCAATGCATTCTAAGCATTGACCACCCTCTGACTAAAAAATTTTTTTAAATATCTGATCTGAACCTTTCTTTAATTAATTTGTAGTTGTCCCCTCTTGTTCTTGTAAGTGGTTGTGTTTTGAAAAAAACTTGTTATAATTTGTCCTTATCGTTGATTATCTTATCAAGTCACCTCTAACTCTTCTCTTTTCTAGACATCTTAGGCCAGTTTTTTTAGTCTATCCTCATCTGTAATTCTGAAATCCCACCATCAATTTTGTCGCTCTTTTTTGTATCCTTTCCAGCATGTTTATATTCCCTCTACGATCAGGACTACACACCTGTGCACAAGTACTTCAATCTAGGTCTAACTAATGCTTTATATAGTTGGACTATCACTTCCTTGCTCCTATTTATTTCTTTTATCATACCTAGCAGTACATTTGCATTTTTCACTACTGCCTGGACTTGCTCACTCACCCTACCTGTATGATCTAACATAACCCCTAGGTCTCTTTCCTTTTCTATCTTTCTAATTTTGTTCATTTTTATTCTGTAATTATGTTCCATATTGGATCTACCCATGTGGATGACTGTACATTTATCTACATTAAACTCCATTTGCCAATTCATAGATCATTCCCGAATTTGATCTAAATCCGACCTCAATATATCCACCTTTTCTTTAGATGAGACTCTACTGCATAGTTTTGTGTCATTCGCTAATTTTGCAATCATGGATCCGATATCATTGTCCAAATCATTTATATATATCAAGAACAAAATTGATTCATAAACTGAGCCCTGTGGCACTCCACTTTTTACTTTACACTGCTCAGACATTACATTTTTGGTGTATGGTCGTCTATGTTTCATCTGTTTTTGTCAAATTGAGCATTTCTTATTTGGTCTACTCTATTTTATAACTGACATACCGTGTCTCACACTTTTCTTGCAAATCCTGATATGGTGGCGGACTTAAACTGATCATAAAAGATTGTTTCTTATTGTGATTTGTTAGTTGTTATTGTTCATTCTATGTCCCCGACAAACATAGTTGTTGTTAATTTTGTTTGTTCTTTGTCTCAGACAAACATAGTTGTTGTTTTTTTTTGTTTGTTCGTTGTCCCCAACAAACAAAGCTGTTTGTTGTTTTTGTCATTTGCTGTCACTGGACACTTACCTATATGTGTTTGTATCTACTTTTAGCTTGAGTACTACTGCGGCTTCAATCTGTTATCTGTTTTTTCTCAATATTGCATACATACAATATTGTTTGAAATGTGCGTATTTAATAATTTGGTTCTATGAAGCAGCGTCTGATGATCACAAGGTAATTTTTTGTTAAGCCATTGTTATAAATACCTGTTGGTTATTGATAGATATAGGGTTTCCAGTACATCTAATCCATCTATCGAATCAATACACCAGGAACAACAAGCTGCTATCAGAGCATCTGGTGAAACATCAGATTAGCTCGAAGTACAAATGGGAGTAAAACAGGGATATATCCTCTCACCATACCTATTTGAACATTTATGCAGATTATGTAATGAGGAATGTTAGAGAGGATGAGAATATAGAAAGTTACGCTCACTTTACAATCGGTGAATACAAAATCCCATAGCAAAGATATGCAGGCGATACTGTGATACTATCAAACAGTACAGAGGGGTTAGAGCAGCTAATTGCAGCCATATACAGATGATCAAAGACTCTTTGTAAACATAAGCAAAACAAAGATAATGACCACCGACAAAACAAAAAGTCAACATAAATTCAAATTCGAGGGTGTGAAAATAGAACAGATCATGAACTTTGAGTATCTGGGCTCCAGAATTGACAACAATGTTGACTGCTCAAAGGAAATCAGAAAAGACTGGCAATGGATAAAATGCAGAGGCTACACAACCTGAGGAAACTTTGACAGAATACCAGCAAACCAACAAAAGTGAACATTTTGAGAACTGGTGTTCTATCAGCGCCGCATACCACTGCGAAACATGGACAGCTAGCCAAACATAAAGGAAAAGTATCGAATCCTTCAAGCTGAAATGTTATAGATAGGTTCTCAGAATACCATCGACCGAAAAACAGAAAAATGCAGACATTAGACAAGAGTTGGTTATATCAGAGAACTGGTTCATAAATTCCATTATGAACAGAAAATTGAAATACTTTGACTACATCAAAATCACAGCGGTCTTGAGAGAATGGTATTGGAAGGTATGGTGCCGAGCAAGAGATGCAGAGGCAAACCAACAAAGCAATGGCTCTAAGATATCAAGGAATGCTTGGGCATGACTCTGGAGCAGGCTGGAGCTTTGGCAAGAGATCGAGTTTCTTAATCTGAGTGACGTTCTGCAAAGGACATACTGCATGATGGTGACATTCATTATATTGGGATGTTTGTACCATTGTTTGTATTGTGACCCTGGTTTTATGATATTTTTGGGTCTGCATTTTTGTGTTTGTCTTTCTGATCATGTTTGTGTTTTAGTTGAACCACTAGAAGGAAAATTTAAAGCCATGACAGGGACTGGTCTTAGTCATGACAAGGTCTTCATATTGATGAATCAGCAATACACAGACTGCAAAGCTTCAACATTAAATGAGGTTCGAGCAGAGTGAGGCGCATGAGAGAACAGAGCCGAAGAGTGTACAACCAGTGAGCTACAGGGACCATCAGCATTCAGACCCTGCACCATTTGCCGAGAGAGACTGAGCACCTATTGGTAGCCCAGAGTGCAGATACGTCGATTCTTAACCCTGAGATGTGCATTTGTAATATTTCATAATATTTGTTACTACCCCTGTAACTCTTGTCTATTTGATGTTTCTATGTTGTGTGACACAAGACTGTGTAAGAGAATTCTGTACAGTGAACTTAGGGAAGGCTGCCAAAAAGGAGGTTGCCAAAAAAAGTTATTTAAGGACAACCTGAAGAAACTTTAAGATGCTTTCAAATAGATGAAGATAATTGGCAGAGCACTGCGGAAAACAGATTGGTCTGGAGAAATGCAATATACATGGGCGTTGCTGAAGGAGAAAGTCACCGTTTACAGACAGCACAAACCAAACGCCTGATCCGGAATGAAAGAGCAGCAAAAGCAACCTCACCGGCAGCAGAAGACGTCGTAGTGTGCAAACCATGTAATAGAACATTCTGTGCCTGCATTGAAATGATAAGCCACATGAGGTTCAGCAAACACTACACCAAAGCATGTCAGACAGTGCAGAAACAAAACAAAACAGAATACATAAAACAAGGATGATGTTGGTGGCCGTCATCGACAACGGACGGTTATCATGTTGTGTGACGACAGCCTCAGGATGACCGCTGCTTTTTTCGAAAAAATAAAGGTTGATGTCTGACTGCATACGATGAAGAAGAAGATGTTGTGTGAGAACTGTTTTACCTTATTTGTATAGAATGACAGCACGATCTGAATTCTTTTGTCTTTGAAGACTTTATTAGTAGCAAGGAGAATCAATTTGTTTCTTTAAACGGTTATTTGAACCATTGATTTAATAGGTTTTATAGTTTTGTTTGATCTTTTCCTCAGACGTGACAGAAGAAGGAACTTCTTTGCTACTGTATCCAGTTAAGTTTTCTCCAATTTCATAAACTCTCACTGTGCCCAGAGTAAAAATACTCCAGAAGTTTTGGATAGAAGGCACCTATTAGTCATCGCTGAGATAGTTGTCAGATTGTTTGATTTTGTTTGTATATTTAGATCATAAAATGTCGGTTTATAGTAAATTTGTGCAACCATAATTAGAGCTCACATTTTTTTGGTGGAAATTCAAGATTTGACCTGTCCAATTTTGGGAATATAATATTGTATAGTTATGATTGCTCGAGTGGTCTGTCTCAAGGGGACAATGTTGTAAGAGGTGACTGACTACCTGTGTGATATGGCATAACACTGGCCATGGTAAGGTGATTTCTTTAAGAGCAGCATGGATGGTGCCTAAAAGGCTGCGAGTCTACTTTGCTCTAGTGTTTGACTTGGGTTGGCTTCGTTCGTTTTTAATATCCCGCTACCAAACCCTGAAAAGGGTTTAAGAAGCAGAATGTAGTCCAGAGAACGGAATGCGTTGTGTCGTAGTTTACAACTTGATTGCGATATTTGCACCTTTTGGTCCAATACGTCCGACTTCAGAAGACATTTTTTGAGTACCAGGCTAGCACTCTTTGATCCCTTCTTCATAGCCAGTCTCTATTGCAGCCTGTTATCCTAGATCACCACATAGAGGTGTAGAAGGGTCTTGGCAGCTCTGGTTCGCTGACCTTGGCAGCTCATGCGCTGCTCAGTATCTTTATTCCTGCTTTAGTGTTTGAGTCTATTAAGATGGACTCACACATAGGTTAACCATCCTCCGTAAGCGCTTGTCCCAACGCAGCAGAGTATTAAGCTGTTCAAGCCTAGCCCGCTAATCAGAAATCCCTTCTCCCGGCTACATCCAGCTCATACCAGAACTGGAACCTGCACAGGGACATTTGCCCCTGTAGAAGTACAGGTGACTAAGAACTAAGAATAGTTATGATATGAATTGTTGTTTGTTTTCATAAGCCTTCCAATTTTACTTAATTGTAAGTGGCTTTATTGACCCCCGGTGTCAAAACATTGTTAAACAAATTGAGCAAATTATAATCTGAAGATACATAAATTATCTCTGACATGAAGCATAAAAATAGAAATGAGTATGAAGCGTTAAATGTTATTAATTTTAATGCGAAGGACGAAATGAGGCTTTCTTGTGCTCATTACTTCATGTGTAATTGTTGTGTTAATCCCTCAATAACATTACCACAATTTGTTATGTGTGTCTCAGTCAAAATCTGAATCAAACTTGTATTGACTTTCTATGTGTTATCTAGAGGCATAATCATTGGTCTAATCAAATTATGAATCATTTCTCAGGTCTTGAAATCCATCTTTCCTTCAGCTAAATATGACAACCTTTAGTTCACCAGATTAATAATTATAGCCCTGATGGCAATAACTAAACATTAACCCTTTAGATCCTATATCGCTGGTAACCGATGATGCCCTAAAATTCTATATCGCTGAAAACTGCTTGTTCTCATGGCATTCGTTTTTCAGTTACTACGCTTATTGTTACCTTCTGGTTTGAATTCATATGCAAGTAGAAAGTATTTAAATCAGCTTGGAAGTTAAAATCCAGTTCATTTTCACCAAAAATTTAGCAATTTATCCGATAGTGAGCAAGCATGGCCGTCAAGTCGGAATCTGTTTGATTTATTTGACAAGCTAGACTTTGATTATGATGATAATCAATCAGATATTGAGATAGAGCGATAGCGATGAGCTAGATCTATACCACAGCAATGGTTTCGCTGATGGTCGGGTCAGTTGACGATAATCTTCGGCCTAGTGACTGCACGTAGGGACTGCACGTTGTTGTGCACTCATCACGATGGGTGGAGCTTTTATTGTAGCAAGTGTACATGTACAGTAATTAATACTTTTTGCACACTAGCGTATTTTTTTAGACACTCCTCCATTCATACATACCATACTCAAAATGTATTCCATTATAAAAACAAATAAAAAAGTTAATGAAGTTAATCTAAATATCTAGGCACTTCAAATATCTAGGCACTTCAAATATCTAGGCACTTCAAATATCTAGGCACTTCAAATATCTAGGCACTTCAAATATCTAGGCACTTCAAATATCTAGACATTTTAAATATCTATGCACTTCAAATATCTAGGCACTTCAAATATCTAGGCACTTCAAATATCTAGGAGTGAAAATAGACGGTATGGGAGAAATCAAAGAAGAGTTAACCACACTAAGGGCTGCGACTGGTAGACTTTTCCATGCACTTAAAGAGAAATAAGCAGGAAAATAAAAATGGATGTATATCGCTCGACCTATGTGCCTATCCTAACATATGGATGTGAATCATGGGCAATGACCACAGCCCATGAAAGGCAACTACAAATGAGGTACCTAAGAAATGTGGTTCAGGTGACGAAAAGGGACGTAACCAGGCAATACATAAAAATCTTGAAGCCCAACCCTTGCAGACACAAGTGGAGCAGTTCCAACTGCAGTGGTTTCTCTATAGAATTGAAGAAGATCAGATACCAAGGCATAAAGCCAAGGATGCACACCACCAGGACGATTCAAAGTACGTTGGGAAGACAACATACGTCAGTCCTTGAGTGCTTCCTGGTTGACCCAGCCTTAAATGGGTACCAGTTCAGTTAGGGAAGTAAAAGTGGCGAGGGCGAGGAGATGGCTACCGCCTTCATATAGCCGAGCCTTTGAAATGTGAGGTCGCGAACACCTCACACCTCAATGGCAGTAATGCTATGGGTTACTTTACTATATATACTTTTATATTTAGTCGGAAAAGTCAGCGTGGGTCAATAAAATATAGACCAAATCATGGATACAGGCAGTAGGTGTGATGTGCAGATTGTGGCAACCCTGCAACACCCTAGACCTAGTGATATGTTTCTTCATGAAAATAGCAACCATTACGGTGATAGTCTCTTGGTCTCAATCAGTTGTACTTAACCTTTTTGTTACATCGCACACCCTTTAAATATCTTTTGTTGCTGCATTATCCAGAAATATGAAAATGTTCAGGATTGAATTATCTTCGAGTTCACAACAGTAAACAATGTCTGAAAATGTTCATAGAAATGTGTTGTTAATAAACCAAAAAACATATTCATATTAAAATACAACTTTCTCTTACTGTTCAATTTGAATGAATCCCCCACATCTGCAACACAGTACTAATTTATTTTCATTATATATCCATATTTACACAAGCTAAAAAAGTATCACATATTGTTCAGTACAAATACCATTTGAATAAATGTTTAGTGTTCATTGAGGGTTAGGCCATGCCCACTAATTGTTCACTTTAAATTACATGATATTTGATCTTGATGACCCGTTCGTCAGCTTAGCTGCGGGTCCCAACTTTGTCTCCAGCTGACCCTGTCTTGGACCACAGAAGTCCAGTGCGTCGTAAATGCTCCTATAGAGTCATTTCGGATGTTGCAGCGTACAGCAAGGGGGAGTCTGGCCAACGCGTTAGAGGTCTTCCCAATCAGTGTGAAATCAGACATATATTTTTTTTCTTTGTGCTGTTGTGCGAGTGCCTTCATCCTTAGTTAACTCCAGTCGTCTCAAATGGTATTCTTGCCACTGTTCCAAATTAGCAAGAGACGAGAGGGAGGTTAATAATCAGTGAAGTTTCCTCTGCACTATAGTACAAATACAGCGCACGTTACATCATCAAGACACAAAAAACGTTGGATGTTTTTTGTTACACTTTTTTTAATTTTAAGAAAGTTGTCTATTGCAATATCTATAGTTGGATGCAATATCCACAAAATAAGTGGCCCCATGCTTCAAACATATTGTTTGTTGAAAAGTATAAAAGTATGCATGTCACCAGTACTTATAATCATGTTGTGATGGTAATTGAAAACCGTGGATGGAGAAAAATACTAATATAGATATTCGGCAAGAGTTGAACATAGAGGAGAACTGGTTTATCAATTCTATTTCGGCCAGAAAATTGAAATACTTTGGTGACATCAAGAGACTAATGGTCTTGAGAGAACAGTGATGGAAAGTATAGTGCCAAGCAAAAGAGACAGGGTAGACAAACAAAACAATGGCACCAAGATATCCAGCAATGCCTGGGTATGATTGTGGCGGAGGCTGGAGTTTTGTCAATGCTAAGAGTTTCTTTCAGACAGGCTGTGATGGGAGTGGCGTACTATAAAGGACATGCTACATGATGATGATGATGGAAATTAAGTCAAGGGTTATCCTTACCCTTACATGAAAACTAATATTATTTTGTATAGACCATGACTGATTGTGACTAAGCATTTAAAGTTTGGGCAACTTTTTAAGGACATGATAAACTTAACTTAACTTAGTGTTTTACTGGCTTAAAAGACTCTGCAGAATCTATATACAACCCGTTTCTTGGAGGGTGGTTTAACCAATGTGCGAGTCCATCTTAATAGACTCAAACACTAGAGTTATGTAGATCCACAGCCATTATGGGCCGTGGGTTACAAAACAATATTGGCCTTATACCATATTTGCTATGTGCAGCATGGTGTGACTGGAGCTCTACTTTTACTTACAGCCAGTTAGGCACCATCTATATGCTGCTCTTAACAAACCACTTTCTCCTTCTCCTCCTCTTTTGTTCCTTCTCATACTCATCCTGCTTCTTCTTCTCTTTCCTTATTCACTATTTTACTCCTGTATCATATATGGAGTATGGGGATGGCGTGGGCTAGTGGCTAAGTGACACGGCTCACAACCCAAAGGTGCTGGGTTAAATCTCCATCACAGCACCGGCCTTTACCCCAGGGAAGCAAACCCTTAGATAATGCAGGAGTATGCAGGCCCTTGCATAAAATGCATGCTGAAGTTGGATGCACTGGGCTGACAGGCGCAAAAAGAAAACCACAGTGCAACGCACACCGCCTTGGGAATTAGAGAAATAAGGTGAACGCAAAAAAAACAACAAAAATATATGGAGTATTGTTTCAAGATATTTCTTTCATACTGAAAATTATATATTACACTCAGTGGGACTACGGCCGAACGCCTCTAAGCCAGAATTCCGCCCTAAATCTCAGCACCGCTGTGATAGGAGGCTTCGACATGGCTGGGACCTGGGGCTCGCGTCTCAGCCCTGCCCGGTCAAGCCGCAGAAATGCACCTGATTAAATGCACTCCTGCCTTGCTCTTTACCTCTGTCTGCTATCAGTCATCCCAATGGACGCAGAAGAGATGCAGTTCAGTGGACATTGCACCCCCTGCCCTATTGTGACAACCTGCCAGGTGGCGGGGAATGCTAGGCGTGCCGTCACTGCAGATGAGCCGAGAAAATAAAGGAAGCAAAGAGATACCTCACTCACATGCATATGCTACGTTTCTGGCAGGACGTGACGATCCTGATACACAGTCACACTGGACTGCCTCTCTTAGTACAAACTAGGGATAGTACAAACTAGTACATAGTCCATCATATCATATCATTGCCAAACCCTATAGACACGAGTAGGGAAGACTCGATAGTCCTGCAAGACAACTTCCCAAAGAGAGACAACTCTGACCAAAAACAACTGCTGCCTTGCATTTAGGCTGGGGACAGCCAAAGGCTAAGGAGGGCACCCCTACAGAAACGCCTGTTGAAATCGGATGCACTGAGCCACAGGCTTAACAAAATAAAACAGTGCAACGTATATCGCTGTAAACAGCGTACGATGAAGAAGAAATATATTACACTCAGCAGAATTTTGAATTGTTCTATTGTGTAGTGTGCATTGCTATGTATTGGAGAGTCTTCCACTCAAGAGGTTAGAGGGACTCAGGGGTCTCGTGTTAAGGGGTCTTGCTCGGGTACTAGAGGTCGTGAATTCGAATCATCTTGGAGACTTGGGTTTTTTTCACATGGATCTTCTTGCAAAAAATTCCCCCGATCTCTGTGTAGTGAGATCAGACTCTTGTGTTCAGTGTCGAGCACATTAAAAATTCATTGGCAGTTGGAAATCTAAAAGAGTAGGCTTAACGGCAGCTGAAACTCGTATACAGACTCTGTAGAGTCTTCTAAACCAATATAAATATGTTAAGCTAAGTTAAGTTAGACTGCACTGTCAGTCATATCTATGATATATTATTGGTGTGCTAGTAGTCTTATTATAGTCTCTAGTACAAACCACTTGATTAAAAATACTTATGCCCATCTAATCCATTCTTGAATGCATTAATTGTCCTGCCTCCACTATTTTCTTTGGCAATGCATTCTAAGAAATCACTACTCTCTGACTACAAAAATATTTTTTGGTGTCCATTCGAGTGCTTGCAATGGAAGACGGTTGTTGTTTATTCTGTGGACAGTCCGATGTATATCCATCGTTTTTTCCGGATGATAGTCGACACATATAGTTGGTTTGTCTCTGTTCTTATCAAGTCATTAGTTATGAACTGGTCCCAACATGTATTGAATAATTTTCTTAAACATTTATTTTCAAAGACATTTAGTTTGTTTTCCAGCGTTTTTGTTGTCTTCCAGCTTTCATGCATATGTCAGGACTGATATTACGATTGAGTTGAATAGTCTGAGCTTGTGTATGTTTGCTCAGTGTCGTTGATTTCCAGTTGATTTGCTGATTAAAGGCGTACGAGACCAAAGCAATTCTAGTAGAAATTAATTTTTTTGCATCTTCATCTTGTGTCATTTTGCTTCCCAGGTATGTGAAGTGTTGGACATTTTATTGAGATTTCCCTTGTAGCTTGATATCAACTGTTGTAGTTGTGGAAGCCATTATCTTTGTCTTTGAGGCGTTTACTTGAAGTCCTATCCGTTCTCACCATTGGCATAGTCTATCTATATTTTCTGGTGTTTTTTCATTAGTGGTACTTAGAAGCGCTAGGTTAACTGCAAAATCAAGATCTTCTAAGGTCATGTTATCTGTCCATTCTATGCCTAAATGCTTATCATCGGCATATTATTTCATAATTCAATCTATAGCTATGCCAAATGGTAGAGGTGATAAAATATATCTCTGTTTTATTCCTGTTTAAATGTTAAACCATTCAGTGTTGCCTTCGGTTGTTCGAACACAGCATTGTGAATTATCATATAAGACCTTGATAACAGTTATGTATTTTGAGGGTAAACCATAGTTCTTTAGAATTTTCCATAATGTTGGACGGTGTAGACTGTCAAAGGCTTTCTGGAAGTCAATGAAGTTGATAGGTCTTTGAAGAACTGCCTCTTGTCTTTGCGAGCGTTATATTTAACAATTTTATTAAGTGAGTCATACGCCTTCTTGCAATTCTCATACGCAACAGGTTCTGTTGCTGCACGGAGGTTTCATTTTGCTGTCTTTCTTTCTGGGATTTTATTCTAGGTGTCATCACTCAGCCAATTTTTCTTTTTGTGTTTGGAGTATCCAGCTGTCGTTACAGCTGTGTCTTTCAACATTGTACTAAACTTTTCCCATTTGTTATCAAGCTAGGTAACACCAATGACGGAGTACAAAGACATTTAGGCACACATGGTTTATGAGAAGTGAATGAGAATTGTAAATGACTATTAGAATTCTGTGAAGTATCAAATTTTGATGTAGCCGATACCGTTTTTCCACATAAAGACATCCACAAGATAACTTGGAATTCTTCTGATGGTAAAACAAAAAATCAGATAGATCATTTCTGTATCCACACAAAGTTCCGTTCATCAATTCAGGATCTCAGATCTTATTGTGTCGCAGACATTGGCAGTGACCACAATCTTTGCATAGCCAAATTAAAGATTAAACTGAAAAAGCTTTACCAGCTGAAAAGGAACAAGAAAATTGATGTACAGAAACTGCTGGTAACAGAAATCCGAACAGAATACAATGGCAAGATACATCAGCATATTGAGTCACTACCAACATAAACTGATAACACACCAATTGACTCAGATTACTCCTTAATTATGTCCACTCTCTGCCTTCTTCCCGATATCCAATTTTCAATCCATTTGACAACTTCCCCATATGATTTTAACTTTCTAAATAATCTTTGATAAGGTACTGCAACAGAGATCATGGGATGCCCCCAAATAAAAAAGAAGCCATGGGTGACCAAAGACATTCTAGACCTGTGTGATAAAAGAAGGTCACTGAAAAAACACAATCACCCACCGGAGGAGGTCGGCAGTTATAAAGAGGTCAAGAAAGCCATACAACAAAAGATGAGAGAGGCGAAAGAAGCGTGGATATGTGAGCAATGCGCAAACATCGAAGAGAGACTAAACAGAAATGATGCTAAAGGAGCATACAAGGTTGTCAAAGAACTGATAACACCAAGACAAAGCAGGAACCTTATGATCCATGATAAAAGCGGCAAGTGTCTCATTGAGGGAAATTACGTACTGGCATGATGGACAGAGTACTGTTCCGAGCTATACAACTATGAAGGGCGAAATAAACCTGAGAAAACATTCTCCCCAACACCAACAAATTTAGAGGATAACCAACTGATAACGAAGGAAGAGGAAATTGCAGCGGTAAAGACATTGAGAAGAGGGAAGGCGGCCGGCGTGGACAATATACCAGCAGAGCTCTTACAAGCAGGTGGAGAGGTAGTGGTGGAAGGCCTGACACACATCTGTAACAAAATATGGGCGACAGGAAACTGGCCGGACTTATGGACGAAATCAATAGTTATACCGTTACATAAGTCTGGAAACCTAAAGCTGTGCCAAAATTACAGAACAATAAGTCTCATCAGCCACCCTAGCAAGGTTATGCTTAGATTAATCCTCAACCGATTGAAACCCCAAGCAGAAAACATTATTGCCGAGGAGCAAGCAGGGTTCAGACAGGGAAGAAGCACTACAGATCAGATATTTAATTTAAGGCTGCTAAGCGAGAAATATCTAGAACAGCAGCAAACACTGTATCATGTGTTTGTGGATTTTAAGGCGTTTGATAGGGTATGGCATAAAGCGCTTTGGGCAACCATGAAGATGTATAATATCAACGGAAATATTATAACGGTCCTTGAACACCTGTATAGCAAGGCGTCTAGTGCAGTTCTTGTGAATAGGAGGCGAGGAGACTGGTTTCGCACATCAGTTTGTGTGAGACAGGGGTGTACACTCTCTCCAACTCTTTTCAATATTTTCCTTGAAGGAATTATGAGTGAGGCACTTGGAGGTCACATTGGTACTGTCAAGATAGGGGGCCGAACGATTACCAACTTTCGTTTTGCAGATGATATCGACGGGTTGGCGGGTTCAGAAGCAGAACTCCAGGAATGGGTCAGAAGGCTTGATGAAACAGCTCTTGAATATGGTATGGGGATAAACGCTGGAAAGACAAAATTAATGACCAACAACGCTACGGGCTTCAACAGCAAGATAAAAGCTAACGGTCAGGAACTCGAAGTGGTTGACCGTTTTAAATATCTTGGGTCGATTGTCAGTGATGAAGGATCAAAGTGTGAGGTGTTGGCCAGAATAGCACAGACAATAGCGGCGTTTACAGGGCTTAACAAAATATGGCAAATTAAACGGTTAGCACTACGCACGAAAATCAGATTAAGGCGTACACTGGTCCTGTCAATATTCCTCTATGCTTGTGAGACATAACTTAACTTAACTTAACATCTTTATACTGGTTTAGAAGACCCTGCAGAGTCTGTATACAACCAGTTACATTTATATCACCTTGCTCTAAAATCTATGCGCATCCAGTTTATTCTTAAATGCATTAACTGTCCCTGCCTCCACTACCTCCCCTGGCAATGCATTCCAAGCAGACACCACTCTCTGACTAAAAAAATATTTCCTAATATCTAACCTGGACCTCTCTTTAATCAGCTTGTAGCTATGCCCTCGTGTTATTGTAGGTGGCTGTATTTTAAAAAAACTTGTTATAGTCTAATTTATCGATTCCTCTGATCATCTTATAAACCTGTATTAAGTCACCACGAATTCTTCTCTCTTCGAGACACTGTAGGCCGGTTTTTCTGAGTCGTTCCTCATAACTGTAATTCTGGAATCCCACTATCATCTTTGTCGCTCTTTTTTGTATTCTTTCTAGCATGTTTATGTCCCCTCTATGATAAGGACTCCACACCTGTACACAGTACTCCAATCTAGGTCTAACTAAAGCTTTATACAGTTTGACGATCACTTCCTTGCTCCTATGTTTAATATTTCTTTTTATCATACCTAACATTGCATTTGCCTTTTTCACTGCTACCTTAACTTGTTCACTCACCTTTCCTGTATGATCTATTATAACCCCTAGGTCCCTTTCCTTATCTATCTTTCTAATATTGTTTTCTCCCATTCTGTAATTATGTTCCATATTGGATCTACCCATGTGGATGACTGTACATTTATCTACATTAAACTCCATTTGCCAGCTTACAGACCATTCTCGAATTTTATCTAAATCCGACATCAATATATCCACTTCCACTTTAGATGAGACCCTACTGCATAGTTTTGTGTCATCAGCAAATTTTGCAATCATGGATCTCATATCAATGTCCAAATCATTTATATATATCAAGAACAAAATTGGTCCCAAAACCGAGCCCTGTGGCACACCACTTTTCACTTCACTCCACTCAGAGTACTCCTTATTTATGCCCACCCTCTGCCTTCTTCCCGTTAACCAATTTTCAATCCATTTGGCAACTTCGCCACCTATTCCATGTGATTTTAACTTTCGAAATAATCTTTGATGAGGTACTCTATCAAAGGCTTTTGCAAAGTCTAGATAAATAACGTCCACTGGCTCCCCTTTATCTATGATTTTAGTAACCTCCTCCATGAATTCTAATAGATTTGTTAAGCATGATCTCCCTCTAGTAAACCCATGCTGACTATTTCTAATTAAATGGACAGTTACAGCTGACCTTCAGCGAATGATACAGGCCTTGGAGATGAGATGTTTCCGAAAACTTTTAAACGTCACGTACAAAGATCGAGTTACAAATGAGGAAACACGAGATAGGATTACAACAGCAATAGGGCCTTTCAAAGACCTCTTGGCAACTGTCACAAAAAGGAAACTCACTTGGTACGGTCACATATCATGGTCTTCACCTCCTATATAATTACTTCACCTCCTATATAATGACTTCACCTCCTATATAATTACTTCACCTCCTATATAATGACTTCACCTCCTATATAATGACTTCACCTCCTATATAATGACTTCACCTCCTATATAATGACCACCTCCTATATAATTACTTCACCTCCTATATAATGTCTTCACCTTCTATATAATAACTTCACCTCCTATATAATGCCTTCACCTCCTATATTATTCCCTCCCCCGTTATGGTGTTAATGTACATGTTATGGTGGGCCACATGTGCAATGTGTTTTCGCTTACTCTATCTTCAGATGCCACCTTCATGTGTTGTGAAGTGACTACGTATGCTATCATGTGTTTGCATATACCATAATGCATCATGTGTTTATATATAATATGTATGCTCACGTTTCCTGTCAAACCTGGAGGGCTATGATCCACCTTTACCAGAGGGTTCTGGATGTGAGGAGAGCAACTACAACCCGCCACGTAACGCCCTATCCAGGGCGCACAAAGGAGTAAACTTGCTCATTCTGGGCATTCAACAACAACAACATTTCTCATTTCGTCCAATAACGTACCAATACGCTAATTGTCAATGTCTAGGTGACACAAGATTGTAACCGTAATGCTGTATTAATACTTCAACGCATCTAGGCGCTCGCTTGGCTCGTAGGACTCGGCTTATTGGGGGGGGGGGGGGGGGGGGGGGGGTTGCATGAAATATCGGGTCACAAACTTCAGCGTCCACCAAAAACGTAAATGTCACCACTCAGGCTCCTCTGAACTTGACAACTTCGGCATATAAAAAAAAAAATGATTGCAGAAATCACAATTGTAAAAATAGTTGCTGTCACAGCAGCCCAATGCCCTTTCATGAGATGCAAATTTAGAAAGAAAAAAAGAATACGCCCGATGACAATAGGTAATTTCGATGATGAAACGCGATAACAGAGAACTGGTATGAAATGAGACTGTATCAGTGTACTTCCACACACAGTGGCGTATCATCAAGATGACATACCCCCTGGTTCAAATTAATCTAAGCCGAACTTATATAATGAGACAAACAACAGAAATCGATATTAGCCAAGATCCATCTTCCAAACAGTAAATCTTTTGGGGCCGCCATTGTGCTGGTGCCGGCAGCACGTGATCTTTGCATTTATTCTACTTGTTTCCCTTCAAAATTCCCTTGTCTGGTCTACATCCTGCTACTTATAAATCCCTTTTCAGGGTTTAGTAGCTGGCGTTTGAGAACGAACAACGAAGAAGAAGAACAAAACAGAATATTGTGTTACCACTGCAGCTTAAGGCACGCGCCACAGTTCTGCCGCTGTTCTTGTACTTGTGGTCTCTGTGGCAATTTTGTTTACAGGCGGTTTTGTCTTGATGATGTAACTTGGGCCGTATTTGAATTCTAGTGAGAAAAAACTGCGTTGATCATCAACCTTACTCTCTAGTCCTGAGCTACCGTGGACCAGTGGCAAGACGTAAGTCACGACGACTGGAGGTAACTCGGTATGCGTGCACTCTGGTTTCACTTCCCTCGAGACCAGGGGTTGTTTGACAATTTTCGAGATTTGACCGCCCCAACGTTTCCTTTGATGGCTTTGAGAGGCGAGCGCATTACCTCTCGACCATAAGGGAGGATGACTAACGTCTGATCAGGCAATATATTGGCCAATACCCTCACCTCGACTTCCCCATAGACCTCCCTGGAAACTGGCTGTTTTCATGGCAGCCTGGGTAACAAAGTGAGGAATGGACGTGATCCCCGTAGTAGTGAGCGACAGGCAGTTTGAAGCCAAGCATAGCACAACCGCCTGGACAATCCTTACTCACCTTCATCAGCACGCTCGTGATGTGAGGGAAGCTACTGCAACCCGCCACTTAACGTCCGTTTTAGGGCACACAAAAGAGTAACAACCTCTAGATCACAGCTAGCTTCATACACAACCTTCTTTTTTAGACTTTTACGAGACGCTAAGTTGAAATCGGCACGGGTTGTTGTTCCTAATGCCACTCGTGCTTGACTTAGGACACTTTTCTTTCGTGGCGGGTGACAGTGATTCTCATCACATCCCGACAAAACGTGCTCGAGTGGTGGGGGTCCTCCTGCTGTAGTGGAATGCGAGATCCTACAGTAAACTCATCACTATGGGGACCACGGTGCGGATCCCCACCTCGAAAGTCAGATTGTCATGAAATAGGCACTATAAAACAGCCCTTCACGTGTTTTAGATACTGCTCCGTCCTAGGAAAATGTGTGTAGGAAAATGCCTCAAATGGCGGCTATCATCATCTACGTTAAAAACACTAACATAAATGTAATTACGACTTTAAAAAAATTAACATTGATATACCAGGCGGCAACCAAACTTATACAGTACTACCTCTACCACCCACAACTGCTTCGTTGTCTGTGGGCTGTATCCTCCATTACAAACGTCTGCTGCTGTTTCAGTCTGGGCGGAAATGTCACAGTTCAGTGCGTGCGCCGTCCGAGTACTTAGATCGTATCACTGCGCATAATAGCTTCCCCAACTAGCCTTTGTCTGTGGTTATTGTAATATGACACCCATTGTGCCGCGCACAAGCCAGGGCAGACCGGTTGGCAGGAGACCGTGCGACTAGACCTGGAGATAAGTGCGTAATTTTTGCTTATCGGGACCACTAATCGTGTCTTTGGTGCATTCGATTCGTTGTCGCACGTTCAGAACGAAAGTGAGCCTCTGTTATGTCACGAAGCCTGGAAGGGAGGCCAATGTTGCCTTGTGGGTAAAATTGCTACAGCTGTTTTATATGCGAGCTGTCTTTGCATTGTTATATCTTGTTATTATAGAGACAAGTTTCAGGAATATAACAGAATATGTCTACACCGGGCAAAAGAAGCATTGATAATTCAACTTAGCGGGTCCCATAAGAGTTGTAATCATCCTGTTTCAGGTCACACCACTAAAAGAATTCCGGATTAATACTGCTAACTTGTAGCATACGATAAATAATATAAATGGACGCAATCGTACGTAATTTATAAATAAATATGAAACATTAATTTGTAAAGAAATATACGAAAGATAACAATATTTGAAATGGTTGTTCGTCGCTAGTGAAGATGGAGACAGCATCGGACTTGTGTTGTATGTGAACGCTTGTGTTTGTGAAGTCCTATCCTAGCGTGACATCTTCTACCGCACGTGGGACATACATGGGTGGATTCAGTATCTGGGTTGTTGCACATTTTCTCTTCCGTGCACAGCGATTTCTCCAAGTCACAGAGGACGATGTTTTGCTAATTGATATGAGCGTCTTGTGTGGTGGGAGTGCGCCATTTGGAGCGGGCTTGTGCAAGCGTCTCCCAGGAGTTGACATCGGTGTTTAAATTACGCAGAGACACTTTCAATCAATAGTTGTGGCCTTTCTTAATTCCTCCTGATGAATTCTATCATGTTCTGAGCTCAATTTTTATTTGCGTTCTTTTCAGCAGCGTATGGGTGCTCGAGAAACTTGTCTTGTCGAGGACCAGAGTTGGCTGCTTTATCCTGAAAGAGGATCATAAGAAGAAGGCCAAGATAGGTCATATGGAAATGGTTTAGCTACCTGGCATATCTGTCCATGTTTGACAGGCGTATTGATAGGTGGTTAGCACAACAACACGATAGGGATTGATCTTAGTGACAACAATGATTCCTAGTCGGTAAAAAACCCACTTTGCAGTTTTCCAAATGCAACACTTAACTTGAAATACCTGTCCTGGACCTCACATTGCATATTCGCTTCTCTTGCGAGGGTGCTACCAAGGTAGGTTGGACTATCAACTACTTGTAGCTGTTGGCACTGCACGATAGTGTTTGGTTCGTTGTAAGACCAATGTTAGGGCACACAGTTGAAAACCTATTTATGGTGGTCTGCATGTCCTGTTCTCAACAAGTGTTAATGCCGCAGCCATCAGCAAATTGGAGATGTGAGATGGCTGTTTCTTTCACTTTAGTGAGAGCCTGAAATTGAATAGCTTCCAATCCGTCCTAAATCTAATTATGTATCGCCAGAAATAATGGTAGTAAATACTAGACCGTTGAAGGCCAGAACGTATCCTTGTTTGCTAAGGCTTCAATCAGTATCTCCTCGAATCGACAAGCTGTAAATTGTCGACCATCCTGCGACCAGTTCGGAAATCAGACTGACTCTGAGAATAGCTCCTGCTCAAGTAGCTTAGTCGACAGAGATCTGGCTTGCTAAGACGGATTACACCACTCCAGGGTTCGAAATCATGGGCGGGCGGAAACCAAATTCGGGCGTTGTTCGTTCCTGATACGATTCCTCCTCCAGTCGACAAAGCTATAAATGGGTACCTGACGTATGAGTTTGGGAAGGCATGTATAAGGAAGGGAATTGGCCACCTCTCCTCACAAACGCTGCGGACTAAGGTCCATGAAGAGTTATCTTCATTCCCGACGGCAATTGTTGCCATGGGACCTCAAGGTAAGCAGTTGACTGAAACTCGAACCAGACTGTTTCCAGCGATTTGCAAGAATGAGATTTCCCATTTGATTTACGGTTGCCCCTGCGTTTGTGCATGTCGACAACTGTGGCGTCTTTCAGTTCCTTGGGTGTGCTTCATCTCAAAATGAGGAAAATAGATCAAGTCGCTTCTCTTCTGCCGTAGAGTGTAGAGGTTTGTCAGAATGAACACCGCGCTTTTCTATTTGCCGCATTCTTCCTGGCATGATTACAATCTAGTCCAGAGTCTGTCGTGGATTATCGTGTGGGTCATTTCATGGAGTTTTTCGCTACTATTTATCTAAAACATAAGTTTACAGTATTTAGAAATACCTACTTAAATTTTGCTTGAATCCTAGTGTTCAATCAGGAAAAGTTGACATATGCCATGTAGCCAAATGCAGCTTGAATCCATGTATGTCTTTCGTCCTGGAGTACCATGATGGTCCAAAGGCGTGATGCAGATGATCTCTCCATCTCGTCGACGGGCGGTTGTAGTTGTATGGCCACCAGAAAAGACACTCTCCTCGTCGATCTATCGTCAGTCATGCGGACCACATGACCGGCCCATCTGTACTTTCGCATTGATGCAGAGTCGATGACATTCCGCAACTGTTTGGTCGTGGGTGTTGTGGGTGATGTGGTCTCTTGGGGAGATATTCAGTTCTCTTCGCTCCATTGTTCTTTCGGTAATACGGAGCTACTCTGTGTCTCATTTGCGTAGATTCCAAACCTTACAAAAACCATTTATGGGATAATCATACTATTGAAGATGTGAGCCCTGTCCTTGACGTCCGTCACCTGCTTGAGCATCGGTTTAATGCGTTTGAAACTAAGCCACCCGACATTCTCCGGCGTGACATATCCCTATTCAATTGTGTGGTTTTGTTGATTTTCTGGACTAGGTAGACATACTTTGACAAAGTAAGATGGCCGCGCTCTCGACTCGCTCGGGCGTTTGTGTCGAGTTTTATCATGTTTTGGTGGTATCTGTTCGAATTATGATTTACAACTCCTTCACCAGGTGGTATCGGCGACTTTGTTCTGTGGAATTGATGTGCTTTCATTCGGTTATCCTGTTTGTTAAGTATTTTTCTGCAATTCATTCCTGACTTGAACCGTGCGAGGCCAGCCTATGATGGAGTTCGGCGTTCCTATTGGCTGCACATCAGAGTTCGGTGCAGGTTATCACTACTAAAGTACCTTCCATCTTGGCCTTCCTCCTACCCGCCTCTCCCTTTATAGAAGGTTACTCTATTCCTCTCCGAACCTCGTATTCTCAGGACAGCAAGGGTCACACTGGCCAAAAGGTGGACACAATCTAGAGGAATCGGTGGCGGGACACGGAAAAAAACAGGGAGTTTGTCACGGACAGACACAGAAAGCCTGACACAAACACTGGTCTAACACACTCCTAGTGGCCCTCATCTCAAGGCAGCGGAGTACTCGGCTTCACCGGGGGAGTCTATATGGATTTTGTTCGACACGCTACTCATGAAAACAGACTCAGCAGTTGGGTATGGTAGTGGTCGATCGACGCAACGGGCCTGTGACGCCTACGCGATCAGTTTTATTTTTATTATTATGTAGAAATAGGCATTGACATTTTCAATGGGCTCATTTTCCAGTCGTAGTTATAAATACAGTCAAGCCAAAGTAGCTAAATTACATTGCATTGCCTTTAGGCCACAGAAGACTTTTCAACCGGTTCAAGATTGCCTGTATGTTGTCCCCGCCAGGCATAAAGGGTTTTACCCTTTAAGGCACAACCTTACAGTCAGTCTCAGGACTGATCAACCATATAAGGATGAGGATGACCTCCCACGTTGACTATATTGCTACCCAGATATACAAATGAATCTGCCTTCTGTAGTTAGTTAGTTGTCCTTCGCAAGAGAAGACTATATCATCTGACGATTTTGCCTTGATTATGTCATTTGCACTGTATTTGGATTTTAGTGAAAAAGAAACTGCGCTGACCATCAACCTCACTCTCTGGTCCTGCGCTACTGTGGACCAGTGGCAAGACATGACTAGACGACTGGAGATAATTCAGTATGCAGGCACTCTGATGCCACATCCCTTACGTTTACGAGTAGCTTGAAACATGCGGGATTTGATGGACCACTATTTCCGTTCATTGCCAACATCACTTTCGACAACACCATTCACCGTGTTAGCGATGTGTCATAGACATATTGCTAACTGGACAGGGCCCAATCTCTCCTAGGTCATGTGTTTTGTCAATTTTTGATCTGTATACATTTCCCAGTCACACAAAAACTGGCACTGCCAGCAAACAGGACACCAATCTCATGAACTGCAGTCACTGGATCGTAGAAATACGACACGGTGTAACCGAAATGCAATTGAAAATAGCCTAAATCCATGCCAAGATAATCGGTGGGGAAAACACCACAAAATGAACGAATTAACTAATCAAAATAGAAAATCACAACACGATTTTGTGTACACAAGTGTAAGTCGTCAACAAGTCCAGTTAAATCCGTCGTTTGGAAGCCTCCATAATGGACTAAAACTCGAGAACAAGACTAGACCGCTGTCAGTTAGGCGCCATCTTAGTGTATTCTCACCATTTGTAGTTCAGTGTCGCAAAACACAATATGAATACATTTAGAGCATTTATTCTCATAATCTTTGTGTTTTTCTCTGTGCATCCTCCCAGTTTTGAGACTATTCCTCAAATGCACTAGTTTTAACGTGTAACTGATCGCAGTTATGAGACAAGATGCTTGACTATATTGCTACCCAGATATACAAATGTATCCACCTTCTGTAGTTAGTTAGTCAGTCAAGCATCTGGCCCAACCGGTCGTTTAGACAGACTGGGTCTACTATAAGATAAGTTGAAAATTTTTTCCTTATATGTTGATTTGTAAGTTCAGTATTGTTATCCCTGATGAAGGCCTATTGGTCGTAACGTAGGTTTTGTTTGTGTTCTCGTCTCAGTGCGGTATTTGACTTTACCCATTTAAAAATGTTAATTAAACTCAACATTAATCAACTTTTACAATTGTTTTCATGTTTTTTTGACAATGAGACAGAAGATCAAAGTCACCAGCAGTGACTCGTTTTGTCAAATACCATCATGTTCGAATGTTGCAGCTGTGTTCTTCGTAATCCAATCAGCAACTAGAAGAAAGAGAAATGATGGCGCACCAGTTCGAACATTAAAGGGATGATCACGTAGAACACCAGACGTCATATTTTCATACATTGTCGTTGTTTTGTTAGTTAGCTTCAGGAGCTCTGCATAGTGCACGAGCAGCTCCCAGAGTGACTTCCTCTTGAAATGTCTACACTGTCTAATGTCTTTTTATCAGTTCACGAATTTGACATAAAGTGTTGAGTTGCATGCCATACTTTGTTCAACTATTATCAGCACCGTAACATTGTGGCCTGTGCACGATCTAATTTCTTTCAGCTGTTTATCTAAATCCTCTTTCAATCTCTCTAATATGATCCTGTTCAATATTTTCCCAGGCAGTGATAATTAGATTCTACACCAATCATGTCTATGCCGCTGTCGATCCACGTACTTCGGCAACTTTACTACAAATCCTTCCTTTCAATCTGCATTTTTTTCTCACCCTAAAACGTTGCCAAGTAATTTGTATAGTATCTCTGTTGGAATGTGAATGTCTGCTTTGATTGCTTCTGTTGAGATACTTCTTCTTCTTCTTCTTCTGCGTACACAGTCAGACAGTAACCATTATTTTCTCGAAAAAAGCGGCGGTCATCCTGAGACTCTCGCCACTACCATAGAGCTTGTCTTGCAGTTCCACTGGCAATGGCCACATCTGCTCTCTCTGATCCTCGTATGTCGGGCAGTTCTGCAGCAGATGTTCAGTGGTCATTTTACCAGTACCGCACGGGCATTCGTCGGTACACCCTATCTTCAATTTGTTGAATAGGTGGTACCTCAGTCTGTTGTGGCCAGTGCGAAGTCTGAAGACAACGACCTGCTCTCTTCGGTTCAACTGGTAATAGGCATCGTTTTTGGTGTAACCAGTATGTTCGGTTTCCCATTTGGTCATGTATCTGGCTTTGATAAGCCGTTTTGACTCTTCGTACGTCATACTGGTATCTGTTTGTGGTAGCCTTGCACCTTCTTTTGCCAGTCTGTCTGCCTCCTCGTTGCCTTGGATGTTGCAGTGTGACGGAACCCACTGTACCACTACCCTTTTTGGTGCGGACTGCTGGCACAGTTTGCAGAGTGCTGCTCTTAAGTCATTAAGCTCAGTGTTTTTCTGGCTTTTTAGCGCTGTGACTACTTCGAGAGCATCTGTCAGCAGGACTATATGGCTCTCATTTTCACTGTGTGTTACCATTTCTTCCACTGCCGCCCTCAGTGCCTCTGCCTCTGCTCTGAAATTGCTTGTGTACTTACCAGTAGCGAATGACAGTGTTATTTTTCTGCCATTTGGTAGGTTCAGGAATGCTCCTGCCCCTCCGTTCTGTGTAGTGTTTGTTACAGAACCGTCGGTGTATGCATGGGTCCAGTCCATGCTTGGGTAGCTTTTCGTTATGAAGCTTAGGGTAGTGTCTCTCCTTTCTTTTTCACTCTGGCAGTTTTTGTTTGCAATACCTGGTATATTTTCTACCACCTCTGGAAATATATCCTGCCTCCAGGTAGGTTTTCGTACAGTAGTGATGGGTTATGGTGTTGTTAGTGCGTTTATGGGATCTTCGTGCATCTTTGCTTTGGCTATTTCTGCAAAGTTTCTCCGCTTTAGTTTCCCATTTCCCAAATTGTTTAGTCTCTGGTACATTGGATGGTCCGTCAGTCTTCGGAGTTTCTCTGACTGCAGCTGGGCTCTGCAGTCTCTTCTATCGGTCATGGATTGCAGTTTTGTTATCTTTTCAAGTTCTACAATTGGCGTTGACTTCATGCCACCTGTTATAATTCTCATGGCTTGGTTTTGAAGTTTGTTAACTTTATCGAAGTTCGCCTTCGCTGCTGTTGTCCATGCCGCAATGCCATACTCGAGAACTGGTCTCACTCTTCCAGTGTACAGTTTCTTTAGTATGCCTTCGTCTGCTCCCCAGCTTGTGCCAGCAAGTTTCCTCATGATCGCCATTCTTTCTCTGGCTTTCATTCGGTTTCTCTCAATCTGACTTTTCCATGTCATGCGCCGATCAAATGTGACTCCCAGATAGGTTGGGTTGTCGTTTGGCTGCAGGATTTTGCCATTTAGGCTTATTTTGGTACTTTGGGGTTTTAATGAGAGCGAGAATATTGTGCATGTGGTTTTCTCCTCGTTTATTTTGACCAGCCATGAGTTCGCCCACTCTTCCAGCGATGTTAGGGCCGTCTGCATCCGATTTCTTGCTATGTGTTGAGATACTATCTAGGTTAGTTGCTTTACTAACTTTCAGGTGCAAAATTGCTTTCTTAATTTCCTCACTGTTTGGTTTCACGTAGCTAACTTGCAGTTCTAACTCAATCGACTAAATGTCTATTTAAACGTTCATCGAAATGTTACCAATCTCTTCGTCTGCTCAATTGTGTTGATAATCAAATGCCTTTATTAAAGTCGTGTACTTGCTTATATATTCCTGTTAGTTTATTCGTGCTATTGTGCAGGAATTTCATATTCCTTTTAGCTGTCGATTCCTGTCTATTCTGTCATTTCGACTCTCTTGCGAACTCGCCAATATAATTACTCCCGTCTCTTCTCTTGCTCATTCTAACCTCATTATTGCTGCAGGGTATGGTTCCCGACCCTTAGTTTTGGAATATCTAGCTGTTCTGTCTTTCAAGCCTGATATCTTCATTTGTTGACTTCTATTTCTGCGCTAGTAGCCGTTGTTATCCATGCTTTGCGTTGTATTTATCTTATCCCCAAAATGTTGTCACACGTCCCGTTCCATATATTTGTTATCTGTCGCAGGGATCCTTCGTATCTTCTACGTCTCTCAGCTGTTGTAACACGTAGTCTGCATGTTATCTTTAATCCTGGTATTCAATCAGACAAAGAGAGTGCCTGATGTCAGGTAGCCAAATGTTGTTTAAACTCAGCGCGTTTGTTTACCATGGAGTATCATGTTGGACCAATGGTTTTACTCAGGTCATCTGCATCTCATTGATGGACGTCCGCGTGAGAGATTCAAGTTTTAGGGCCACCAAGACGTCATCCTTCATGGCCATCTGTTGTCCGGCATCTGTACCACCTACCCCGCCCATGCGCACCACCTACCCCGCCCATGCGCACCACCTACCCCGTCCATCTGCACCACCTACCCCGCCCATGCGCACCACCTACCCCGCCCATGCGCACCACCTACCCCGTCCATCTGCACCACCTACCCCGCCCATGCGCACCACCTACCCCGCCCACGCGCACCACCTACCCCGTCCATCTGCACCACCTACCCCGCCCATGCGCACCACCTACCCCGTCCATCTGCACCACCTACCCCGCCCATGCGCACCACCTGCCCCGCCCATGCGCACCAGCTACCCCGCCCATCTGCAATTTTGTAACAATGCAGCATCCTCGAAGTCACTGAAGGTAGTTCGGCACATGATTTGTGCGTAGCAAATTTGATCTCAAGAAGGGACTGTCAATGTTCTTCGCTCCATTGCTATTTGAGCAACTATAACCTTCTGCATCTGATTTTCGAAGGCTCCATGTCTGGCAACTATGTATCAGGGCTGGATTAATCAGGCTGTTAAAGATGTGGGCTCTTGCCATGTTGAAGTATGGGTTTCATGCAATAAAGCTGAGCCAACCCGCTGATATCCTGCGTGGAATCTCAAGGATTTCTCTTTGGCTAGTTTGTAATTTCTTGGTCTAGGTAGATGTACGAATAAACGTTTTCAACGTTCCAATCTGAATGATATCGAGACATTAAATTGACCAGAAATCCCACTGAACTGTTATCTGTCGTAATTAGTTACTTTATAACTTCTAAGTTTCATCTTTTTTTATTTTTTATTTGGCAACCAGACGATTATGGTCAGATGTCAAACTTTCACATCTACACACTGTTAGATCTTATAAATATGATATGAACTTTATATATACGACTCGTGTGTGTATATATATATATATATATATATCTTGTCAAAGTGATTTTTCTGTTCTGTGGTCTGGTGACCCCCTTTGTAGATCCTTTGATATGCAAACATACTGCCACCAATCATCAGTTAGTTAAAGGCAAAGAAATTCATAAACAACCTTTCCCTTTCATTTTAAATCCTGAGTCTCGATTTCCCATGATCGCGTCAAATCAATCCGATATTGCTATTCTCAACCTAAGCATTGAGGTCGCCCATCAAAATAGTAATGTCTTTATGTCGATTTTATCCATTACGTTTTCACTGATTCTTCTTTGTTATTGACTGGTGAATAGCATTGATAATATTTATCTCTAACTTTTTTGACAATTTTTATAAGTAGCAAGTATCATTGTAGGTCCGACACATCCCCATTCTACAGACATAAGTGCTCTATGCGTATCATTTGATAGAGTGGGAGCCACACTTTCACTATGTTGTGGGTATGTACCCAGACTATAAAGCGTCCTGTCCACTAATCTGCTCTGCTCTTTTAACTGAGATGTAGATAGGAGGCTTCGTGGTCTAGTAGCAAAGCGTCCGTTTCACAATCTCAACGGAACCGGTTCGAATCATGCTCGTGTCCAATTTGGCAGACATGGTTTCTTTTTCGTTCTTCCACGTAAAGAAAGTAATGACAACCTACCGTACTGTACATTTGTTAAGAAACTTATAACAGCCAAATAGGTTGGCAGTCTTAAGAAACGACGTTCTGCAAAGGACCGCTACTTACTTTTTGGAGGCTGCATGGCCTAGGGGTGAAACTCGCCGTATTTTCACAATTCCAACTCATCAGATTCGATTCCCATCGCGTCCAGTTTTGCAGACAGGTTTTTTTCTGGGGCGATCGCTCCTCCACGAACTGAAAATAATGACAACCTACCGTACTGCACACTTGCCAAGAAACTTATAACAGTCAAAGGTGGTTGTAATAAGCGACCTTCTTTAAAGGGCATACCACCTATTTTACTGTAATCTAAATATAATTCAAGTCAGTACATCAACTTAATTAACTATGACAAAAGATATGGCATCTTGGAAACAGGGCCTATTCTGGACACATGAAGTGACCTACCAACTGTCACCACTACTCAAACATCAGATCATAAGTATAGAAACAAAACGACAATTGATAAACACTATTCTCTGACCAACTATGTGCTGTCAGTGACAAACCTGGCATCTGTCCAAGGCTCAGGAAAAGAGAGGTGCAACACGAAAGATATAAAATAAAGAAAAAATATAGGGTAATGAACAATGCAATAAGTGTAATATTTGTCGAAACGGAAAATCATCGAGGAAAGCATCACTATGTAGGGTGATAGAGGAAGTGGGAAAGAAGCACATAACGAGAGCGGTAGAAAGCCTCATTCTAAACTCGACAAGGCTGAATCAAGAACGGATACATTTTACTTGATAAGAAAGATACATCAGATGAAATACATAATGACAACAGAAGTTGCAAACCATCAATGGAAATACCATAATTATCAGATCAACGACGGAGAAACGATGCAAGATAAGGATGTACGGGAGAATATGCATGGAGAACACAAATGTTGAAACGCTACAGCTTCATTATAGATAAAATCGGGGATCTAATGGCAAACGACATCTAGAGGAATTCTGTGCAGATAAGATAAGTGATCTATGTAATGACATCTACCATACTGGATCTGATCTAGAAGAACTCAGTGTAGATAAGATAAGTGATCTAGGTAATGACATCTACCATACTGGATCTGATCTAGAAGAACTCAGTGTAGATAAGATAAGTGATCTATGTAATGACATCTACCATACTGGATCTGATCTAGAAGAACTCAGTGTAGATAAGATAAGTGATCTATGTAATGACATCTACCATACTGGATCTGATCTAGAAGAACTCAGTGTAGATAAGATAAGTGATCTATGTAATGACATCTACCATACTGGATCTGATCTAGAAGAACTCAGTGTAGATAAGATAAGTGATCGATGTAATGACATCTACCATACTGGATCTGATCTAGAAGAACTCAGTGTAGATAAGATAAGTGATCTATGTAATGACATCTACCATACTGGATCTGATCTAGAAGAACTCAGTGTAGATAAGATAAGTGATCGATGTAATGACATCTACCATACTGGATCTGATCTAGAAGAACTCAGTGTAGATAAGATCAATGATCTATGTAATGACATCTACCATACTGGATCTGATCTAGAAGAACTCTGTGTAGATAAGATAAGTGATCTATGTAATGACATCTACCATACTGGATCTGATCTAGAAGAACTCAGTGTAGATAAGATAAGTGATCTATGTAATGACATCTACCATACTGGATCTGATCTAGAAGAACTCAGTGTAGATAAGATAAGTGATCTATGTAATGACATCTACCATACTGGATCTGATCTAGAAGAACTCAGTGTAGATAAGATCAATGATCTATGTAATGACATCTACAATACTGGATCTGATCTAGAAGAACTCAGTGTAGATAAGATAAGTGATCTATGTAATGACATCTACCATACTGGATCTGATCTAGAAGAACTCAGTGTAGATAAGATAAGTGATCTATGTAATGACATCTACCATACTGGATCTGATCTAGAAGAACTCAGTGTAGATAAGATAAGTGATCTATGTAATGACATCTACAATACTGGATCTATACCAAGCGACCTGATTACTCCTGTCTTTATACCATTCAACAGGATACGTCTTGTAACGGAATGTTCCAATATTAGAACAATCAGGCTTAATTAATCACACCATTAATATACTATGTAAACATGTAAACAAATAACTCACAACAAGAATGAGATGTATAGCTTTTACTCGTCATTACAGTATGGAGTAAAAGCATGGACAATAAATATACAGTTAGAGAAGAGAATCAATGCCTCTGAAATGTGGAGGAATATGGTACATCACATGGAGAGACAAGAAAACAAGTTATACAAGGAATACTCGGACAAATTAGAATATCAAAGACATAAGAGATTGTTGAACAATACTGGAAGGAGCGGTGGCGGCTAAACGTGCCAGAGTTAGTTAGTTCTTAGTCGACCTGTACTTCTACCAAGGCAGATGACCCTGTGCAGGCCCCAGCTCTGGTCTGAGCTGGATGTAGCCGGGAAACGGGTTTCATGCTTAGCGGGCTATACCTTACGGAGGGTGATTAACCAATGTCTGCGTGGTTCTTCATAGACTCAAACATTAAAGCAAAGTAGACCCACAGCCTGTTAGGCACCATCTATGCTGCTCTAAACAACCACCTAACCATGTCCGGTGTTATGCCATGTCACATAGTTAGCCGCCTCATACGACAAGCTTTCTGTGAGGCATAGGTGCTATTCTTGTCCTTGCCGTACACAAAGACCTCTGTAAACCACTAAAACAGAGATAAGCAACGATAAAAGTGGGAACATAAGATCAAACGATAAGTGAGTAATCATCGACAATTTTCGCACTTTAGTTTGAAGGAATCAACGCCCTTACTGTGAAATGTTGTGAGCTTTAGTTTTTCTCTGTGTATTCATCCTGCAAAATGAGACACGTCTCCCATCTATTCTTCACCTTCCTGATGCCCTGATTGTCGAATATCCTCCGTCTGGACTCGGAACCACGTCTCTAGTTCAGTAATCAAGTCCTAGACAAGCAAAAACGAGGTCTACGAAACTAATCATTCATATATTTCAAGAGAAAGAAGTCACTAGGTGCCATGTCTGGTGAGTACAGGAGATGAGGGAATCATTTCCTACCCGCACGTTTTTCCGACCTCCAGTGCTTGATTTGTTGACATGGAGACGTGGTTCCGGCCCCAGACAAAAGAAAAGCCACAGACACTTTATTCCTATTTATTTAATAATATATCTAAAGAGGACACTTTATCCAGAATGAACATTTTAAACACACGTTTGAAATAAAAATAAAACAGAAATGGTATACCTAAAGCGACAAATATTGTTTTTTTCTGATTGATGTAAATAAGTTGCATGCATTTGTATTGATTTGATACTCTTCTTATAAACCAAGAAACTAAACCAGCACAAACGGCCATTTCTTGGTAATCAATAGAGATACACAGATACTCGTGCTGATTTCTGCTTTCTTTGTTTTTCTTTATATATGAGGAGCTTCTAGGAAATATCCGACTTTTGTCAAGATAACCCGAAAACGAAATTTATTAAGTATAGTAACTATGAAAAATGGAACAGTATAGTCTGACACCTGGCGGTGGAATGAGCAAGTATTTGCTGTTTTCTCACGCTTTGTTTTTTAAAATGGCGTCGGACCAATTGACTCCAGTTAAAGAACAGCGTGTTGTGATGAAATCTCTGGTGAAAGACGGCTCAAAACCAGCTGAAGTTGAGGGTCGAATTTCATGTGTGTTTGGAGAATAGACTGGAACGTTCATCGGTTTTTGAATGGTGTGAATCCATTTGTGAAGATCGGGAATCCGTCGAGGATTAACTCCGGGAACTTCGACCGAAAAGTGCCATCACCATTGATGTCATACGCAGTGCCTAAACGGTTAATATCAACGAGTTACTGGACGTTAAGTTGCAATGGCTACTAGCATAAGTAAAAGTTCTTTGACTTTCACCAGAGACCACCTCACTTTTTATGTAGTTTCCTGTCGATGAGTGCAGAAACAATCGCATTTTTACTGAAAAGGAATCCTTTATCAACACGACAACGCGATCCCCCATACAGCCACTAAAACCTGTGACATGCATTGACAAATTAGATTGGCAGGAACTGCCACATCCGCCTTGCATTTCTGACTTAGCTGCGAGTGATTTTCACCGTTTAGTCCTCTGAAAGAGCATCTCGGGGGACAAAAGTCTTGCGAAGTCAGTCAAGAAGTTCTCCCATGGCTCAGGAACTAGCTTTCTGAGCTGCTGAAATACAAAAGCTCGTGTCCAGATGAGACAAATGTGCTGCAGAGGCATGTGACCACGTCGAAAAATAGTATAGGTAATTGAAATGTATCTCTCATAGTTGTCTAGACATTTCATCAGTCCGGATACTTACTGAACGACCCTACAAATATTCGTTCAACATAAGTGATGAATACCACTTTCTTTGTTCAACCTAAGGACAGTCTTTTCTTTTGTTGTGTCCACTGATATGGGTGACTCGCGCTGTGATTGGGATTAGAGTGAATAAGAAATTGCCCCTGTTGTCAACCTCACTCTCTGGTCTTGAGCTACCCTTGGCCAGTGGCAAGATATTTATCAAGACGACTTGACATAGCACATGATAAAGATTTTCCCTCAGGGTTTACTTCTGAAGACTTTCCCGTAAACAGAAATCCCACACGGCAGCGGAAGGGGGATGGAATCTAACATGTGTCGGGCCTTTCCCATAACCGCAAGAGGTCGTAGGAACATCACTCACCGGGTGAGTGAGTTGGGCATCTCTCCTGGGCTGATCTTAGTTTAAGTTTCCCACCCCAAGGCCGACACCGTTTATAGCTAAGGCGAAGGACGCCAATGTCGTGAAGTACAGCCGTGTGAATTAGACCGTCAAATACGACACAGGTTTAAGCGTAGTCTTATTCATATAGCCGATGTCCATTCCAGGATAATCGGACGGAAGAAATTTTTTATAAATCAACGAATTAACCAGTCCAGATGGAAAACTCGTGTTCACGTTTGGGGGAACACAAGTGTAAGTCATCGGCTAGTGTGAATTCCAGGATAATCCGTGGTCTGGCGGCATCCATAATGAACTAAAACAGCGCTATTTTTGCTAATCTTTTTTTATTTTAAATGTAATATAATTATACTACTGCCATTAGAAACGCCACACTTTTTTTATTAACCGCAACTCGCTGGGCTCAATTTATAGTTAGTTAGTTAGTTAATTAGTTAGTGAGTCCCGAACCACCTTCATCGCATTCCGGAAGAGTCCATACTCACTCAGATCTCATCCTCAGTATGTCTGCCAGCACGTGATGACTGGCGCGTTCAGATCTCATTCTCCGTATGTCTGCCAGCACGTGATGACTGACCGTTCCGGTCCTGTGCTGGTTAACCAAACGTCTATGGACCACCGTGTGGTGTTCCTTCCTCGCCGTCTCTGGTTTCACACCCAATTCAACCAGTCGCGCCAAGGACGTAGAGTCTGGATCAACTCCCAAATCTTCCTCCCAGCCAATTTCCCTAACGCGTTTAGGATATCTGCTCGGTCCATTGATCTCTCGCCCTCTCCTATAGCTGTACTTGCCAACCTGCCAGCTCTCTCGTTACCTTCGACATCTGCATGTCCAGGAACGAGTATGAAGGTGACTCTCTGCAAACTTGGCACCCTACCGACTCAACCGCTGGCGCCGCGTGCAACCCGTTTCCATCTTCCCGACCATCCTGAGGATGCACACATGTGGGCCACTCATTGTTTCAAGCCAGACCACCGCCTTTGTAACAGCCATTATCTCCATGGTCAGACTCCATGTGGTCACCGCAAAAGCCCCAAACTCCTCCTTGATCGTTTCCCCACCCCTCTGATCCGTGAAGGCCCACGCGCTTCTCAACCCACGGATAACGGATCCATCTGTGTAGAGAGATCATTTTCATTGACCAAAACTTTAACCTCCGACACCACATCAACCGGATTCATCTGAACACACGCTCTGTCAAGTGGGGCAATCACAGGGAAAGTCTGCAGGAAATTCTCAGGTCTTTTCATCCATTCTGCGCCATGCGTTATGTCTCATAACGCACACACCCTTTGCACAACTGCCCCAGCCTGACCCATCCACGATTGCCCCCTCACAAGTCTTGTGCCTTTCGTCTTCCGTAATCCCTCATTTAAAGTAGTTGAAACTACTGATTTTACATTTGTTTATACATCAACTCATGGGATCAGGGAGCACTGATGGGAGCACTCATGTGAGCATTGCTGGGAGAAGTGGGTCATCTCAGAAGAGCCCTTCATTGAAAAAGGGTTTAGGATTTGAACTGAACAGGCGAGTAAGGCTCTCTCTATCTCTCTCTCTTCCCGCCCCCCCCCCCACCCCCGCAGTCTAAGGTCGGATACTTTTTGATCAGCCTTCCTAGGTAACAAGATTCATATTTACAGAGAAACAACACTTAGAATTATACGAGGTATGAAGCCAAATAATACCGATGTCTTTTACACACAGAAACGCAGCTACATGGCCACTCTTAACCTACCCAGACTAGAAATCTTAAAAAAACCAACAAATAAATAAAAATGTCCCAAACGTCAGTTATTTCCACAGCACGTCTTACGTTTATTCAAACACGACCCCCCGGGCCTGGTCTATGAACATAACAGGCTGGCGGAAGCGACAACTTTGAATAAAGTCGAAATATGAACTGCAGATAAGACAGAATAACGTAACGTACATTCCCATCATGGACATGGCAGGGACAGGATATGACAGAAAAGAAGACGCAACAATAAAAATAAAACTGAAACTTTCCAATCAGGTCTGATCCTGAAAAACTTTCCATTTAACACGGGACAGGCGAGAGAAAACGGATGGCCAAGACGATAAATATTGAACATGAACACAACGCGGTCGGATCCTTGGCATCGCTGATTACATAGAGTCAAAAAGTCGGCGTAGATAAGGGGACGCGAGCCACGTCACAGCCGCCAAAACTCGGGCCATAATTTCTGTATTCTTCTTATCGACGCTCGACGCTGACAGTTTTTATAATTAATCTCGGCTATGATTGTCAGTATCATCTCAATTCTGTCGTTTTCTTGCCGATACTATCACCTCACCATTCCCAGTGTCGTCTGCCCAAAATTGGCCTTACAGTTATCGTCATTTTCCAGAATACGTTTTTTTTTTCCGGAGAGTTGCGGGTTTATTAATTTTTTTACTTTCAATCTCGTCCTTCTCCTTCTATCTCTCTGTCCCACTCTCTCCAGCTCTCTTTGTCATGGTTTCTCTTTCTCTACCTTCGTGTTGTCCACTGTCTTTCGGAAAGTCTTATCATACATACAACGCCAATTTATTTGTTTTAGTCTTTCATGTTTTTTATATCTGACAACCAATGTCCGTATTGCGGTTAGAATTGCTCAAGAGGGATTACATGTCAATAGCAAAGGTCATGTAGCTGTTTTGAGTAATTCCCAAAATCTATTTGCCCTCCAGATTTTCAAAGTAAACAAGAAACAATCTAGCTGCTCCTTAAATGAAGGATAACCTACTTTCAGAAACAAAAATTAATGTTTGAAATACTTGAAAAAACCACATGCGATGTGTAATGGATAGTGTGTCATCCTTGTCACAGCTTTCCCTGTTGGGTGTGGGTGCGCATGTGGCTGAACAGGCCAATGCGGGCACGAAAACATCTGCTGCATACCGGGCACACGAGGTCTGTAGAAGGTGATGGTGTTTCAGCTGTTCGTGATTTCCTGGTCTCGCGTCTGCTCTTACAAAGTTTGTCCCGATCCTCCCCTTGTCGCCTACAAACGTGACAGGAACCTGAGGGACTTGCTGATCAGTAGTCGCCTACACACCAGTCCTCATAGCCTCCCAGGCACCAGGCCGTGCAAAAATTCACGTGGCTGTGTTACCTGCCCTCATGTCATCCCTTCTCGCTCCATCACCTTTCCTAAGGCTGAATTCTTCATCAAAGAGGGGTTCACATGCAAATCTCGTAACCTCATCTATTCCATCATCTGCAGCCAGTGTGGTATGACTTACATTGGGGAAACTGGTATAGTGGTACGGGAGCGTTTCCGCCAACACCTAAACGACACCCGCAACCGCACTGGTTCCCCAACTGCCAGCCACTTCAATGGTCCTGAGCACCGCGGTATGGCTGACGTCAGTGTCACTGGTCTAGTTTCGTGCTTCTCTGACGATCGTCATCGATTCGCCCTTGAGAACAGACTTATCTCGAGTATGGGCTGTCTCCAACCACATGGTATTAATATCTTCCATACTTTTTCTTAAACCCTCACACTGGCCCCCATCTATTTGTCTTTATCTCCCCCCCACCTCCCCCATTCTTCCATCAGTTCTCTTACCCCCCTCTCTTTTATTAATATCACGCCCTTCCGGCTTATATTGCCTTCTCATTGTTCTCCCATCTGGACCACTATTTGGCCACGCTTGGCTTATCAGGCATATTCCGCCACTTTTTGTTTGACCGCTCCTATTTCAGTTTCTATCGAGCACTTGGCACAACCGGTCGCTTAGACAGAAACGTCTACTACCTGAAACAGATGAGTTGACCATTTTTTCTTATATGTTGATTTGTTAGTTCAGTGTTGTTGTCCCTGATGAAGGCCTATTGGTCGTAACGTAGGTTTTGTTTGTGTTCTCGTCTCGGTGCGGTATCTGACCATACCCATTTTTAAAATTTTGATTAAGCTCAACCTTAATAAACTTTTACTAGCTTTTTTCAAGTTTTTTCTCTTGTTTTTCACAACACAGTGGTCTACGCTGGTAGCTTCACCCGCTTTGACAGCGCTTCTCCAGTAATATTTTGGTTTGTGCAAGAAATTCCAAGATGGTGATATCTATCTGGCAACTTTTCAGTGAGTCCCTCAGACTGTCTTTAAACGTTTCTTGGTGCACCCTTTCTCGTGCCCTCCCTCTCTCAGCTTGCCGTAGAGTAGCTTCTTTGGGAGTCGTTCGTCTGACATACGGACGAGGTGTCCCGCCCATCCTATTGGTGCATGTTCTAGCAGCGCATGGATGCTGGGCATGATAGCCGTCGAGAGAACCACGATGTTATTGACACAATCTTGCTATCGGATGTGGAATATTCGCCTCAGGCATCCTGTGTGGAAGTGGTTTAACCTCCTTGCATGTCCAGAGTATACAGTCCAGCTTTCGCAGGCGTAGAGTAGGGTTGGAATGATGGTTGCACGGTAGACTTTGAGTTTAGTCTTGACGCTGATGCCACGACGTGCCCAGACCATCGAGCGCATTCTACCAAAGGCCCTGCTGGTCCTTCCTATTCTGCTTCCCACCTCATCGTCGAGGCTGACAGATCTCGACAGCGTGCTGCTCAGATACGTGATTTTATCTACGCCATTCAGCGTCTGCCCGCTGATTGTAGTCTCTGGTTTTGTGTATGGCATGCCTGGTGCTGGTTGGTACATGACCTCTGTTTTCTTGGCATTTATGGTCAGACAGAATATTCGCATGCAGCAGAGAACCGGTCCATTTCCATCTACTTGTTCAGTTCGGAGTTGCTGATCAGAGCGCAGTCGTCAGCAAACACAAGTTCTCTGATTATGTCGCCAGCCACTTTGGTTTTGACCGTCACGCTTCTGAGATTGAGTAGCTTGCCATCTGTGCCGTACTTTATGGGTATGCCAAGCCCCAGCGGTCTGAAGGCGTCTGTCATCGTTGCCACGAAGATCATGCTGAACAGGGTTGGGGCGAGTACACATTCTTGTTTTACTGGGTTTGTTATTTGAAAAGTTTTAGAGGTTTTTTTCACTGTTCAGTAAATAGCACACATGCCTTCGTGTAGCTGTTTCACCATAGTTTCACTTGCTGGGGCAGCCAAACTTGGACATACTCTTCCACAGCCCTCATCTGCTTACTGTACCAACTGCCTTTGTCAAATCAATATATGTGGTGTATAGGACCAGGTTTTGTTCCGGACACTTCTCGTGTAACTGGCGAGCGACAAAGATCATGTCCACTGTTCTTCTTCCGGCTTTGAATCCACATTGGGTTTCTGAGAGATGGTGGCTTTTTTCAAGGTGTTAGTTGAACCGGTTGAGCAGTATATGCGCTAGGATCTTGCCTGCTACGGAAAGTAGTGATATTCCACGTTGATTGTCGAATTCCTGCCGGTTGCCTTTTCTCTTGTAAATGTGAACGATTGAGGCGTCCTTCGGATCCTGCGGAATTACTCCTTCAGCCCACATTTTGCAGTAGAATTCAGTGATCTTTTTGGTGAGGAATGGACTGTCTTGTATACCTTTACGGGTATTGCATCAGCTCCTGGGGTTTTCCAAATAATATATATATACAAAAATAAATTAATTAATTGAAGCTTTTCATAAAATACATCTACACTTGAAACTTCAAGAAAAAATGTGCTGTTTAATTGTTGATAAAACAACATTCATGCCCAAGATTTTTGTTAGAGTAATGTGGATGATGTTGTTGTGGCCCAACTGATTTCTGTACATTATTTTCATGTTCATACGAGCAGAACATCCTTGTTCACTGGGTCATTTGTTGCAAGATGCAGCAGCATCTTTGTTGTTCAACAAATGCTATTTTTAAAAGCTCTGACTTTTGACCTTTTGACTACCAGAAGAAAAAATAAATATGTTTAGTAATAATGCATGCGCATTTTCCTGTTAGAAAGAAGTTGAAAAAGTGCCTCTGCCAAGCTTTCGTCACGCTGGTTCTTGAAGGGATTTACAACCAAATTAAGACTATGTGCATCACAATCTGAAATCAGTGAACCACTTTTTTAGTTTGGTCAGATTAAATTGTAAACGACTTTGTAATGTCACAAAGCCTTCATCTTCTTCTTCTTATTCTGCTTATTGGATGCTATGCCTCTAGCACAGCGAGGTTCACGAAGGAGACTGTGCGTTTCAGGTCTTTGCCGGTGCCCCCACAGCTTGTCGAGCATGGTCGATTCCCCGGGCCTCTCCTTGACCTAAAAATGTAGGGCAGTCCTCATAGAATGTTCTGGTGTTTGCATGGGTACTCCAATAAGTAAACCTCTTTTTTAAATTGATCAGATAACTTGTAAACGACTCCTTAAAATCATAAGGACCGAGATCTTACACAATTTTCTAAAAAGTCTGTTAGGTTTGGAAAAAAACGAATATCTGTTTTTTTTCCTCAAGTGTTTGGTCCCTTTCATGTTTCTTTGCTGAAATATTTTCTCTTGCAATAATAACATTCTCGTTTTGTCCTTACCATTCCTAATTTAATTAACTGACATGTCATGGGATGGTAGCTAAATATACAAGATGTGAAAACCATCCATAGATTCTCAACATCTGCAAGAAAATAATTTTAACAAACCAGAGCGATAGCTCAGCTTCGAGAGCCCGTACTTGATTAGGACATTTCAACATGAAAGCCACCTGACTTTTGATTGAAAATGTAAGCATACGTACCCAGCCTCCAGAATCACGAGATAGTCGCGTGATTAGTTCTTACCCTTGATAATCTGGATACAATCACGCGCCAGCTGCCGGTTCACGTTCCAACTGTTTCACGTGTAATGCATGATTATGTTTTTTTTTGCTTGTGGAAGCCCCAAAACGACAAAACAAGACCCGATATGGCTGTAGTTCCATTAGCAGAGGCAACAATACCACATTCCCGCTTTATATCAGCATTGTCACTTGTTAAAGATAGCTCGGGACCAGAGAGTGAGGCTGATGACCAGCGCAGTTTCTTCCTCACTATTATCCAAATACAGCGCAGTTACATCATCAAGACAACTCCGTCTGATGATGCCATCATCTTGCTATGGGTAACTAACTACTGACATCAAGCTAAATAGTAAAATGTTTGCTTTTTTCGTTTCAATAGCAATCAATAGTATTCTTAAGCGACCATGGCTTGTAGCGTCGAATGACCATATCCATGACAACGTCTGATCGCCACGTCCCAGGCAGCCTGCGGTGCTGTTGGTGGGGAGGTGATATATCGCCACGTCCCAGGCAGCCTCCGGTGCTGTTTGTGCGGAGGTGATATATCGCCACGTCCCAGGCAGCCTGCGGTGCTGTTGGTGGGGAGGGGATATATCGCCACGTCCCAGGCAGCCTGCGGTGCTGTTGGTGGGGAGGTGATATATCGCCACGTCCCAGGCAGCCTGCGGTGCTGTTGGTGCGGAGGTGATATATCGCCACGTCCCAGGCAGCCTGCGGTGCTGTTGGTGCGGAGGTGATATATCGCCACGTCCCAGGCAGCCTGCGGTGCTGTTGGTGCGGAGGTGATATGTTTTAGCCAGGTATTGCGAAGGCGGCCCCGATGACGTTTCTAGGATGAGCACGGATTATTCCCGTAACTCGCCCCCACAGCCTGTCGGAGCATCTCGTGAGTTGGGATTTTCCGAGAAAGGCGGACAACGTGACCGAAGATGGAGAGACGACGGCTATCAATCGTTGAGACAATGCCTGCAGTTGAAGAAATCATTTGATTTCTCTTATGTGCTACGTGGAGGGAAATTCTCTCTTTCCAAACTCTTTCAAAGGCACTGAATCTATTGTAACATCAGTAGGTTTGACACACATTTCTCATCAATGGTATGTAGCCTCATTCATCAAACAATCCGCAAGGCAGCCTCAAATTCATAAAACATAAGTAGCATGTCCATTGCAGAACGTCGTTTCTTACAAACGCAAACCTATTTGGCTGTTTTAAATTCCTTGTACGGTAGGTTGCCATTACTTTCCGTACGTGGAGGAGCGAAAACAAACTCATGTTTGACAAACTGAACAGGTGCGTGATTCGAACCTGATACGTTGGGATTGTGAAACATGCTTCAACCCTAGGCTACACAGCCTCCTCCCTCAAATGCATAACGTTGATCAAATGTACCTTTTGAAGTTGCTTTCCAATCTCTATCATTTGATAGCTCTTTCTATATCTCAAATGTTCCCACGGAATTGATGATATACCCGAGTTCTCATCTTATAAGTGTTTCTTCAGCTGATTCTTGTTCAAAAAATTGTGCTCACATCAGACTCAAACACGGGACATATTGTCAACTGTCCCTTGTCGTCGATGTACCATAATTAGGGAACTCTGCCAGGTATCTCATTTTCCTGCTTGATTGCACGTGAAGAGTGCACGTGAAATTGGTTAAAAACAGGAAGATGTTAGCAATATATGTCGATCGAAACTTCTTCTTCGTAGGTTTCTGATCAAACTACATATAGCAAGCTCACAAACCAGCTCTGCGAGTAGATGGATGTAGTCCGGAGAACGGAATACGTTGTGTCGTAGTTTACAGCTTGACTGCGATATTTGCACCTTTAGGTCCAACAGATCTGAATTCAGCATGGTATTTGTGGGTACCTGGTTAGCCTTCTCTTTAACCAGTGTGCTCTGTTGCAGCTGGTTATCAAGGTTCACCTCGTAGAAAGGGGGGGGGGGAGAGTTGTCTGCTCTAAGGCGCTGCCCTGCTTTGGGTTGCCGACCGCTAAAGGTAATGCACTGTTCAGCATCTTATCCCGTTGATCGAAATAAGATTTAGAGAAAATAAATGTATAGCAATGAATAATTCTAATAGTTAGAATTATAACAAAATCGCATACATATTTTGTAAAGGAAAGTGCTTTAAAGCGTATTTGATGAAATTTTATGAGCCGAGATAGCGGTTACGATAGCCTGCCCGATAGACAGCAGGAAAAATGATCAGGTTCGTTCTAACGCTACAACTAACCCTAACCAACACTAAGAGCTTCGACATTTCCCATACATATGTTAAAGTGGTTGCTAAATTTAAAAGGTTTGTCAGCAATATTGTTACTGTGTTATGGAACTGAGATATAAGGAAGCAAACTGGTTACTGTAATTCATTTGCTTATGTTTTTGGTAATGTGTCATTCGATTCAATTTCAGAAAGCCAAATTATTATCGTGAGTTTATTTTGACATCATTTGACATACATATGATTTTTTTGCTGTATGTTCACTAGATAAAAGGTATTTCTGTCGTTTTCTAAAATTGTTAAGCCCGTTTTACATAAAAATTATTACAAATTTTATTTGCATTTTCTAAACGCCTTCAGTATTTTTAAAATTGTCATTTTCAGGAAAAATCTAATTAATTTACCCCTGTCCTTCGACCTCTGACCAATAGGTCTTCAAAATGTTCTTTAGTACAAAGATGTTGATGCTCATTGCATAACATAACAACACATACACACACAAATATAATCTCCAACAACAATTTAATACACTTACAAAAACAGTCAAGTAATTCAGGGATAGCTTGAGAACATGGAACGCTTTTCTCCATAGAAATGATCAGTAGCAAAGAAAAAAGACAGTCAAAATCTATCTTCAGATAAAAGAAGAAATAACCATTGTGAAAAAACAAAACATCAACAGAGTTGGAGGAACTAATATGTTAACATCAGTATTAACAAAAACTCAGTTTACAATAAACTCTCTACATCCAATGTGCAGCCAGCATCGTTCTCTATATTTTTTTTTCTCTCACTCTCTTTCTTTCCCACTCTCTCTAGAACATGATGCCAAAGATTTCAATACAAATGCAGTGCCTATTTATGGTTTAGAAGCAGCTGACAGCAGAACTTCATAAACATATGTTAACTTCTTACGCTTCGCGTTCGATGGCCGAGTACAATACAAAAAATAGATATGTTTCATATGAGATGACAACAAACCAGTGCTTTTTGTGATTAGACAGACAGTGGAGATGGATATGACATGACGACAGAAGGTGGGGATAGATGTGACATGGCGTCAGAAAGTATGGATATATATGACATAACGTCAGAAAGAGGGGATAGAAGTGACATGAGGTGGTTCACTTGCCATGGTCCAGTCACGTGACTGATAAATAAAAATGGTGTTCAACACTGTTAGTGCTTGCATGGAACAGCGTGTTGTGATGAAGTTTCTTGGGAAAGAAGGAGTTAAACCTAAATAAATTTACGGAAAACTGAAATCGCAATGCGGTAACACACAGATACACAGCCCCAGTAAGACATGTTAATGGTGTAAACGTGTTAGAGAAGGCCGTTTATCCGTGAAGAATGACCTCGGCATTGATGGCTCTCAGCGCATCACAGTTTTTCCTGTGAACATCCAGACTGTGGAACGCCTTATCCTGGAAAATTGACGCATAACCTATCACAAAATTGCACAAGAGACAAGTCTTTCACTGGGTACGGTGAAGACAATTATTCATGAACATTTTCATTTTCGGAAGGTTAGTGAACTTTCAGTGCCAAGAAGCTTTCCGCTTTTGACCGGTAGAGAAGAGTTCAAGTCTGGACTGAATTGAAGGAACGTTTTGGCATGGAAGGGCAAGCCTTTTTGGACCGATCCACTTTAGAGCCCAGATGTCGCTCCAATTGATTTTTACCTGTTTGGGCCCCTAAACTAATTCCTTGGAGTTTAGCAGTTCAGCACTGATGACGAAGTGAAAGGCTGTCCTGACAAATCTTTCTACGCTGAAGCTTTTCAAGCATTACTTAAAAGCTGGGATGAGTGCATACACGTGCAGGAGAATATATCGAAAATAAAGGGCACTTTGATTACTTGATAGAAATAAAACAATTACTTCCAATAAAAGTCCCGCTTTGACGTGAACGCCCCTCGTAGATAGACATGCTATAAACAAAAATCACCAGATATGCGTTGGATCAGAGTACACGGGATAAATTAAATTAGGGGGGGGGGGGCATATAACAACTGGTGTCATTGGGTTGGAAGAAGAGACCAAGGCAGATCGAGACATCACCTTGACTGAGCTCAAGGTGAAGGTTTTATAATGGAAATTGATGGAGAGCATTAGTCCAACGGGGGCCAGATGATCGAGATAAAGCTAATCAGTCATTAGAAACACATGCCCTTTTTGAAATGCGAAGGCAAATTTGGTTCATTAACAGCCACTGAAGTTGGGGATGGAGTGTTAGAGGCTTCGCTGCATCAGGTCTCAGTTAGTATGTAGTCATCGTTGGGGAGAGGAGAGTAAGGTCACACTATGTTAGCCAGAGTCAGGCAACACATACTGATCACACTATGTTAGCCAGAGTCAGGCAACACATACTGATCACACTATGTTAGCCAGATTCAGGTAACACATACTGATCACACTATGTTAGCCAGAATCAGGTAACACATACTGATCACACTATGTTAGCCAGAGTCAGGTAACACATACTGATCACACTATGTTAGCCAGAGTCAGGTAACACATACTGATCACACTATGTTAGCCAGAGTCAGGTAACACATACTGATCACACTATGTTAGCCAGAGTCAGGCAACACATACTGATCACACTATGTTAGCCAGAGTCAGGTAACACATACTGATCACACTATGTTAGCCAGAGTCAGGTAACACAAACTGATCACACTATGTTAGCCAGAGTCAGGCAACACATAATGATCACACTATGTTAGCCAGAGTCAGGCAACACATACTGATCACACTATGTTAGCCAGAGTGAGGTAACACAAACTGATCACACTAGGATAGTCAGAGTAAGATGAAACATGTTGATCACACTATGTTAGTGTTAGTCAGAGTCAGGTGAAACATACTGATCACACGATGTTAGCCAGAGTAAGATGAAACATGTTGATCACACTATGTTAGCCAGAGTAAGATGAAACATGTTGATCACACTATGTTAGTGTTAGTCAGAGTCAGGTGAAACATACTGATCACACGATGTTAGCCAGAGTAAGATGAAACATGTTGATCACACTATGTTAGCCAGAGTAAGATGAAACATGTTGATCACACTATGTTAGCCAGAGTAAGATGAAACATGTTGATCACTATGTTAGTGTTAGTCAGAGTCAGGTGAAACATGCTGATCACACTATGTTAGTCAGTGTCAGGTGAAACATGCTGATCACACTATGTTAGTCAGAGTCAGGTGAAACATGCTGATCACACTATGTTAGTCAGAGTCAGGTGAAACATGCTGATAACACTATGTTAGTCAGAGTCACGTGAAACATGCTGATCACACTATGTTAGTGTTAGTCAGAGTCAGGTGAAACATGCTGATCACACTATGTTAGTCAGAGTCAGGTGAAATATGCTGATCACACTATGTTAGTGTTAGTTAGAGTCAGGTGAAACATGCTGATCACACTATGTTAGTGTTAGTCAGAGTCAGGGGAAACATGCTGATCACACTATGTTAGTGTTAGTCAGAGTCAGGGGAAACATGCTGATCACACTATGTTAGTGTTAGTCAGAGTCAGGTGAAATATGCTGATCACACTATGTTAGTGTTAGTCAGAGTCAGGTGAAACATGCTGATCACACTATGTTAGTGTTAGTCAGAGTCAGGTGAAATATGCTGATCACACTATGTTAGTGTTAGTCAGAGTCAGGTGAAACATGCTGATCACACTATGTTAGTCAGAGTCAGGTGAAATATGCTGATCACACTATGTTAGTGTTAGTTAGAGTCAGGTGAAACATGCTGATCACACTATGTTAGTGTTAGTCAGAGTCAGGGGAAACATGCTGATCACACTATGTTAGTGTTAGTCAGAGTCAGGGGAAACATGCTGATCACACTATGTTAGTGTTAGTCAGAGTCAGGTGAAATATGCTGATCACACTATGTTAGTGTTAGTCAGAGTCAGGGGAAACATGCTGATCACACTATGTTAGTCAGAGTCAGGTGAGACATGCTGATCCCACTATGTTAGTGTTAGTCAGGTAACAGATAGAGATCAAGATACCACCCAGCTTCCACGTAGTTCTCACAGGAAACATGCAATTTCATGGCAGGCTGACTAATGTGATGGGAATTCCCACTGTGATCCCTACATCGGTGAGCTTACTGGGGAGCCTCGCATTGCACTACAGAAAGGAGGATACCGGTCGACTTTCTCAAGCACCTTTTCGAGATGTTAGGAGAACCACTGTAACCATCCACGAAAGAAAGCCGTCAAGAGCACCCTACCCAAGCACGAGTGACATTAACAACAGGAACGACATTTAATTCTTTTCTTCGCAGTTTTTTCATATCTATCAGTAAAGTCCAGTCCACATTGGCAGCCGGGTTAACTTGAGCCTGTCGAAACAGCGTTGTACCTGTTAGCATTGTCTCGCTCCAAAAGCAATCGTTCTATCCACTGCTTCTCAGATGTCCTGTTAAAACTTACTCTAAATTCGGTAATTTCTCAGCTAACATTCGACACCATCTTTCTGCTGTGCTCCTGTTAGCTCGTATCTCTTCCTGCCACTCTGCGCTCCTGGGGTGCGAGGCTTAGAGAGAGAGAGAGAGAGAGAGAGAGAGAGAGAGAGAGAGACAGAGGGAGAGAGAGAGAGAGAGAGAGCGGGAGACAGACACCGAACGAGAGAGCGACAGACAGAGAGGAGGGAGAGAATATGGAAGATAAAAGCACCCAGTTTCATCTTTACAAAAGCATGGATAAAAATCTGTCAGTTTCTCGCCTTCCACGTGTCCGCATTGTCTGATATCAAAATGGAATCCGAGAGCATAAGTTTATCTCTCGTGCGCAAGCCAGATCGAAGCACATCCGGGTAATAGCAAAATGTAATCGAGCATCGAATGCGATAAAGTATTCCGAGTACATGCCACAGTCTGACGTGATTGTGGGACGTCCTATATACTTAGTAGATGTATATAATTGCCTGACTTCCCTTCAGTTCTAGAGGAGAACTAGCAACAAGCGGCCTCACATGACCATGCCAGTACTCCATCGACGTAACGAGCAACGGTCGTCTGAACGAACATAATTATTATTGTTAATATAAATGTGTTATGGCTTTCATATGACCAAAATATCTTAACTGGTAGATTAATTTCGTTCATCAATTTTCTTTTCACTCTTAATTCCTTCAAGACTTCCTTGCCATATGTTTTATTGTATTTCTTTATATGTATGCACTCCATTATTCTATTCATTCACGTTTCTTCTTCTTCTTCGTCTTCTTCTATTTTTCCTATTTTTCTTTTTCTTCTTCCTCCTCTTCTTCTTTTTCTTCTTTTTCTCCTTCGTTCGTTCTCAAACTTCCGACACCAAGCCATGAAAAGGCCTTTGTAAGTAGCAGGATGTAGTCCGAAGAACGGAATGCGTTGTGCCGTAGCTTACAGCTCGACTGCGATATTTACAAGTCCCACTGCGATTTTTACACCTTTCAGTCCGACACATCCGATTTCAGCATGTCATTTTTGGGTACTGGGCTAGCCTTCTCTCTCTAATCCCTTCTCCTTAACCAGTCTGCCCTGTTATCCATGATCACCTCGCGGAGAAGGGTCTTGTTAGCTCTAGGTTGCTGGCCTTGCAGTTGCTATGAGTTGCTGACCGCTACAGCTCATCCACTGCTCAGCTTCTTGATCAATGTTTCAAAAGCATACATTCTCTCCTCCATTCGTTTGCTGAAAGTCCATATTTTCACGCATTGGAAGTAGAAAATGACTCATACAACCGACTTCATTGCCCCTGTGTGTCACCATAAGTGCTCCGCCCTTTCGTTGCTGTAGCACGATCTCCAAAGTTTGGATGTCAAAATAAATGACATATAGTTTTCTGAAGTTCTTATCTACTGTCTGCCAACAAAACTATGTCATGTACATACTTGAGAATATTTATTGATACTATACTGATAATTGATTTCTGGCATTTGCTCTAATTGTCGAAGAATGTGCTGTGAGTAAATGTTAAACAGATAAAGCGGACATACGTGGTTTCGTCGCACCTCTCTTCTTACATATTCACATAGCTAGTAAAGCTTACCAGATCTCACAGTGGCAGTTTGTTACCAGTATAGGTTACCGAGTATTCATGGGTCTTTGTCATCCATACCGATGTTTTTCAGTGTACGGATGCGACACATGGACCATCACACGAGTATTAATAAGGAAAGTGATCGGGGGTTTTGAAATGAAATGCTACAAGAGCACTCTAAAAATAAAGAAAAAAAAAGCCTTCCTGCAACATCTGAGTGTCCAAGAGAACTTGTATATGGCCTGGCTTCGTTCGTTCTCAATCTCCCACTAGCAAACCCTGAAAGGGCTTAAGTAACAGAATGTAGTACAGAGAACGGAATGCATTGTGTTGTAGTTTACAGCTTGACTGCGATATTTGCACCTTTCGGTCCAACACATCCGACTTTAGCAACAGAACTGGTATATAAGTAAGTTATGTCCCGGAAACTGAGGTTTTTCGACCACATCAATCGCCATGACGATCTAAAAAATGCAGTTCTTGATGTCATTGTTCCAGGAAGGCGAGGCAGAGGCCGACCAAGATGTAGATTAACACAAGACATCACCTAAACATGAACAAGGAGCAGGCGGGTAGATTGAATGATGATCAAGATTCCTATCGAATGTCTGTGATAAGAGCAAAGTTTTCTCAAGGACATATTACAAGATGATGATGTTTTTCAGACGTGCAATTAGTTTCTAATGCTGGATTATTTCAAATGCTTTTATGAAGTCTATACAGCACACATACATATGTTTCTGAACTGCTACATCATTTGTTATTAGTGTTCATATTCAGAATATGAAGTCTATACAGCACACATACATATGTTTCTGAACTGCTACATCATTTGTTATTAGTGTTCATATTCAGAATGTTGCTTCTTTTGTTTTACTCTTGTGCTCAAATCCAAATGATTCATTCTGTACTTCATTAATGACTCTTTCCTTATATCTTTCCAGTTTGATTCCAGAGTTACGATACACAGATGACACAGTGATACTATCAAGAAGTGTAGAAGGGCTAGAGCAGCTACTTTCAGCTTTAGGGGACATAAGGATCAAAACCTGTTTATAAACATGTATGTATGTATGTATGTATGTATGTATGTATGTATGTATGTAAGTATGTATATATGTACGTACGTATGTATGTATGTATGTATTTGTGTGTGTGTGTGTGTGTGTGTGTGCGTGCGTGCGTGCGTGTGTATGTATGTATGTATGTAAGTACGTACATATGTATGTTAGTACGTACGTACGTATGTACGTACAATTGTTAGGGATAAACAAGGGGCATTCTGATAAATTACTTTCTTAAGCTAAACAATATAAAGGTCAAATGTATCCTATTACAGACACTCAGATTGTCTGTACCCCCAGATATCAACAAAGGTCGCTGGAGATGAAAGAGACAAGTTTTCACCAAAAGAAACGGAAACACCTTTTGAACACATATAATATTCTGTCGTTGAAGATGAAGTGTTAGCACTGAAGTTATCCAAAGATGCAGTTTATGTGAACGTTTGTATCCTTTGTAAGAGTCACGTGTTCATTCACAGCTGGCCATACTATTAAGTGACGTGATAAAAAGCATAGGCGTTTATTTTGTCCCGAGAGATAAGCACAGTAATTGTACTTCGTCTCTGCCTTTGAACAAGAAGGATATCTACTCTGGTGAAGCTGTTGTGTCACATCACGACTGGCCTTTGCTGTTGTCCTTCATTACAACTAGTGCTACATCACCTTTGACCTCTAGTGCAACAAATTCATTGACTATTTTGTTCTGAAACATGTCTAAATTAAGAAAGGATATAGGTTTCGTATAAATGTTAATCTGAAGAAAATTCAGATGTAGTAGACGAAGAAGAAGCAGGAAGAATAGAAGTAGACACAGAGAAAAATAATAATGAGAAGAGAATAAAAAAGATGTCGAACGCAAATAAAATGATATTATTAATACCAAGGGGAAAAAAAATAATGAGAATAAGTAGTCGAAGAAACAGGGGCAAAGAAGAAAAAGACGAAGAAGAAGAATAAGAAAAAGAAATAGAAAAAGAAGAAGTAGTAAAAAAAGAAGTAGACGAATAAAAAGAAAAGAAGAAGAAGATGGGGAGAAAAAAGGGGATTAAAAGATGATTTTTAAAAATAAGATGACGATGTGCAAAACAATAAGACGTGAGATAAAAACAACACATGAACAAGAATTTGAAATACAAACTGAACATCCATCACATTACCAAACTGAACATCCATCACATTACCAAACTGAACATCCATCACATTACCAAACTGAACATCCATCACATTACCAAACTGAACATCTATCACAGCACCAAACTGAACATCCATCACAGCAACAAACTGAACATCTATCACAGCAACAAACTGAACATCTATCACATCACCAAACTGAACATCTATCACAGCAACAAACTGAACATCTATCACATCACCAAACTGAACATCTATCACAGCAACAAACTGAACATCTATCACAGCAACAAACTGAACATCTATCACATCACCAAACTGAACATCTATCACAGCAACAAACTGAACATCTATCACATCACCAAACTGAACATCTATCACAGCAACAAACTGAACATCTATCACAGCAACAAACTGAACATCTATCACAGCAACAAACTGAACATCTATCACATCACCAAACTGAACATCTATCACAGCAACAAACTGAACATCCATCACAGCAACAAACTGAACATCTATCACAGCACCAAACTGAACATCTATCACAGCAACAAACTGAACATCTATCACAGCACCAAACTGAACATCTATCACAGCACCAAACTGAACACCCATCACAGCACCAAACTGAACATCTATCACAGCACCAAACTGAACATCCATCACAGCACCAAACTGTAGCTAATGAAGCTTTAGACAAACCATTGGAGATAACATTCTTGTGGTTATCCCACGTAGCAGATTAAACTTTTGTGGGTATCGTACTAAATCAGTCCCTACCACAAATAAACATCATCCCATCATATGAATGTCCTTGAAGACATCTTACTTCTAAGAATTGTGGGAAATACTTTCAATTAATTTCTTCTTCTTCTCTCGACGCTCGTTCACTCACGCTACTAAATACTGAACAGAGTTTTGCAAGTCCTCGTACCAGAATGTAATCCGAAGAACGAAATGATTTGTATAGAACTTTACATCTCAATCGCGATATTTACACCTTTCGGTCCGACACATCCGACTTCAGAATGTCATTTCTGCAAACAAAGTTATCCTTCCTTTCCTCTAAGCCATTCTGCCCCCTGTTGCCCTCTGTTATCCGGGAACACAAAATGGAGGCGAAGAAGGGTGTTGGCAGCTCTGGAAAGTTGGCCCTGAAGCAAGCAGTTAGCTTTGGGTCGCTGACCACTATGCTCATGTCTCAATACATTTCATTTGGTCAAAAAAAAATCCAGATTAACGATTTCATTGCACACCGTGTGTGCAGTGCAGATCTGACCTCACACCCTTCAGGAAGAGGCAGAAACTTGCCCCCAAAATGGCCTCTGTCAGCACTCTGTGACACTAAAATAAAATACGTTAAAAAAGCGTACACAATCCGACTAAAGTATCCATTTATGAAGGCTCACGTTACATTACCCCCCCCCCCCCCCCCCCCCCCCCCGGTGTCAGTCTGGCAAATACGCCGAATACGTGAAACCAACACCATTCTGCATGCGCCCCGATCTCTTGATGTGCTGTACCCTGCGGAAGTAGATTTTTGGTCATCTCGATATCCCATAGGTTGGTGATTCTGTGGAGGGGTACAGGCCACCAAAACGTTGTTCCCTGTGTGAATCTGTTGTCAGGCATGCGTACTACATATCCAACCCAGCGATTGTTGCGTGATATTACTGATTCTACAACGTCACGAAGCAAAGTTTCATATCAAATTTCTTAATTTCGGATCTAATTTCTTATTGAAATTTTTATTTCGCGTCGTTCTATTGTTCTCTGAGTGAATTTGAACCTATCAACATCTGTGTTGCGCATGTTGAACATTTCTCCTCCGCAAATCATTGCTGGAATAGCCATGAAATTAACAGCGTGTGTACTTGTCGTGGTCCATTTCATCTCTTGGAGTATTGGCTTAATAGAGTTGAATGTCTACCAAGCTAATGTTCGTCATCTAGATTCTAAAGAGTGTGTTGTCAATTTTATGAATGACATTTATCTCTTGTCCTAGATATACGTTCGTATATAAGAGTTGCCATCCTCGATGTTTTCCTGTCCTAGCTTGATCCATGTTTGTTTTCCTGTCCTAGCTTGATCCATGTTTTGACCAGTATGAGTTTCTGAGGCATGGGGTTTTACTTTTATTTATCGTCTATACTGACCCCATTTAGGTCAAAAATGATTGTTGGATTTCTTCAATGGTAGGTCAACACGACGTCATCTGTAAATTGGAAATGGATGAGCCACTCGTCGTCTAAATTTACACCTCTATTTGTCCAATTTAATTGTTGGAAAATCTCTTCGAGAACCGCTGAAAATAGATTTAGGGAGATGCTGTCGCCTTGTCGGATTCATCTTGCTATTGGAACATATACTGCACGGTGAAATATCGTGACGGATGTATTGCAGTATTTGTTAGCTTCCACAATTAGTTTGGTACAGGATTCAGAGCTGCTGTTGTTGTTGAGAGAATTTACCATTGGTGTCGAGACTGTCAAAGGCTTTCTCGTAATCAATAAATACAAGACATAAAGGTGTTATGCGCGGTTCATGTGCTCTCTATATCGGTTGATTAATCGTGTGGAGTTGGTCAATGGTGGAGAATTCTTTTCTGAATCCGGCTTGTTCTAGAAGTTTGTGTTCATCAAGCTGCTTCTTGATTCTGTTGGCAATAACTCTTGTGAATATATTGTACATTATCGGCAACAGGTAAATTGCACCGTAGTTCCAAAGATGTTTAATGTCTCCCTTATTGTGGATTAGAACAGGCTTTGATGATTTGCAATTGTAAGTAACAATAATTTTCTTTAGCATCAACATAAATGAGTTTCCTAAATCCCATTCACTTTGCAGATGATCTAGTGCTCAACACGGAGGCAGCCACAGACAGATGATGTAGTGCTCAACACGGAGGCAGCCACAGACAGATGATCTAGTGCTCAACACGGAGGCAGCCACAGACAGATGATCTAGTGCTCAACACAGAGGCAGCCACAGACAGATGATCTAGTGCTCAACACGGAGGCAGCCACAGGCAGATGATCTAGTGCTCAACACGGAGGCAGCCACAGACGCCAATTAAATGCTAGCAGCGCTCCACCGAGAGGGAAAGAAAGCGGGACTCGAAGTGAACACGTCCAATACGAAAGTCATGAGCAATCGATTCGCTTCCCGAGACCCAGTCTTCCTTCATGACTCGACGACGTGGACGAGTACATCTACCTTGGACGCCTGCTCCCCGTGCAGCACGACTTGAGCCCAGAGTTGACAAGACGTCGTCGGGCAGGTTGGGCGGCTTTATTTTTGATAAAGCAGGTACTGGACAACATCCACGACCAGAGCCTGCGCACTTCTCTATTCACCTCAACAATACAACCAGCAATATGTTATGCGGCGGAAACATGGACACTCACAGAGATGGGACCCAAACTTAGAGTGACTCATGCCTCCTTCAAGAGACTTATGGCCCGCATCATGCTTCATAGCCAGCGCACAAAAGGTCTTCACAACTCGGACATACGTCAATTGTCCCTGGTGAAAGATGCAATTATTTATATAGACATGATGAAACATCGCTGGGGTGGCCACTTACTGCGAAGAACGAATGATCATTGGAGCACAGCGACAGCAAAATGGTACCCACGAGATAAGAAACGACCACGGGGACCACCAACAGGTTGGTCCGACTCCCTTGCAACCCGCAACAACATTCACGATACCACAGATGGACGACTCATTACCCACTGGTCCATCGTGGCCCAAGACAGAGACCTCTGGAAGAGAAGTTGGAGCGCACAACGGGTGTAACCGCTGCCGAAGAACGGGTTCTCCAGTAATCCAGTAGATTCTTAACTAGAACTTCTAAATATTGTCCAGGCAGCTGCCGTTAAGTCTACTCTTTTCGATTTCTAACTGTCAAGGAATTGTTAATTGTTAACATACTCGACACTGGACACAGGAGTCCAATCTCAGTACCCAGAGATCAGGGCAATTTTTACCAGAAGATCTACATGAAAAAAATCCAGGTCTCCATCGTGATTCGAACCCACGACATCAGGCACCCGTGGCGGACACATTACCTCGAGCTGCCTTGCCGAGACGGAATGGCATTACAAGCTGCATCTGCAGCTCTAGTGACATATGAAAACACAGCTCTAGCGACAGATGAAAACACAGCTCTAGGGACAGATGAAAACACAGCTCTAGCGACAGATGAAAACACAGCTCTAGTGACAGATAAAAACACAGCTCTAGCAACAGATGAAAACACAGCTCTAGGGACAGATGAAAACACAGCTCTAGCGACAGATGAAAACACAGCTCTAGCGACAGATGAAAAAACAGCTCTAGCGACAGATGAAGACACAGCTCTAGTGACAGATGAAAACACAGCTCTAGTGACAGATGAAAACACAGCTCTAACGACAGATGAAGACACAGCTCTAGTGACAGATGAAAACACAGCTCTAGGGACAGATGAAAACACAGCTCTAGCGACAGATGAAAACACAGCTCTAGCGACAGATGAAAACACAGCTCTAGCGACAGATGAAGACACAGCTCTAGTGACAGATGAAAACACAGCTCTAACGACAGATGAAGACACAGCTCTAGTGACAGATGAAAACGCAGCTCTAGTGACAGATGAAAACGCAGCTCTAGCGACAGATGAAAACGCAGAAAGACGAGTGATACTCTTCAGGGGTTGCGGCATTAAGGAGTCAAACAAATACAAACCGAAACTCAACTCAACGTCTTTATATTGGTTTTAGAAGACGCTGCAGAGTCTGTGTACAAAACAGTTTCATTTACATGTACCTGCTCTAAAAGTCATGCGCATTAAATCTATTCTTAAATGCATTAACTGTCCCTGCCTCCACTATTTCCTGTGGAAATGCATTCTAAACTTTCACCCCTCTCTGACTAACAAAATATTTACTAATGTCTAATCCCGATTAGATATTATAAATATATTTTTAGTCAGACATAAAAGTACCTGATAAAAGGAACTGATACTGACACTCATGTAGTGGTGGACTCGTGCTTCAACAATCTGAGCGATAGGCCAAGTAGACAATGATAGTTCTGAACAAGAATAAAAAGGAGAATATGATAATGATAGCGATGATAATGAGGATGATGAAATGGTGATAATAATGATGATAATAATTATAAATATGCCGGTGATAATGATATTGCTAATTATACTGATAATAATGATGATTATAATGAAGTCGATACTAATAATAATGATGATAATGCTGATATTGATTATGATGATACAAAGAAAAATGATGATTATAATGCTGATATTGATTATGATGATACAAAGAAAAATGATGATTATAATGCTGATATTGATTATGATGATACAAAGAAAAATTATGATTATAATGATGATAATTATCATGATGATACAAAGAATAATGATGATTATAATGATGATATTTATTATGATGATACAAAGAATAATGATGATATTTATTATGATGATACAAAGAAAAGTGATGATTATAATGCTGATATTTATTATGATGATACAAAGAATAATGATGATTATAATGATGATATTTATCATGACAGAAATGATGATGGTGATAATGATTAAAAATAATAGGAAAAAACGTACTTCGAAATTTTAGAAAATACAAATCAAAAGCAGAAAACGATAACTATGATGGAACAATTAGAAGAAAGTGTAAAAGAAAAATGTGGAAGTTCAAATGAATAACTTACAATTGCAAGAATGTGATAAGCGATACTCAAACTAGACCCGGACCTGGAGCAAATCTGTAGATGAGTCAGACTGTGATATGAGCACATAATACAAGTGTTATCTGTTTAAGTGTGTTCTGGAAATGTATATCTGTATTATCTCTAGCCTGTCACACAACCAACAGTGAACTACCTGCAGGCTTTCTGAGGGAGAATAAACTTGTCCATGACATCTAGCAGGCAAATGATATAATAACCGCTAGTTATAGTCTTTGTTCGTCACGGATTACAAGTCTGATTCATCCAGAGGGTGTCCTACTTGAGAAAGAAGAATAGGGTCATTCTAAACGAGTCTGCGTGTCGTAAGGGCGAATTGGTTGCGTTGAGCTGACAACCTCCTCATGTAAAATCAAGTACCACGGAAACCCCGTTCTTAAGTGCACAAATATATTCCTCAATGCAGGCTAAATTCAAGGATGCGTAAATGTGGCGATCACATACTTCTATTGGAGTGCAAACAGAAAGACGCAATATGAAAATGATCTACCGGGGCTCGTTGTGTATGACAAAGACAATAATAGCACCACTGCCTCACAGTGAGCATGTCGTCAGAGGCGACTGTGTGACATGGCACAACACCGGCCGTGATTAGGTGGTTTGTTTAGAGCAGCATATGTGGCGCTTAGAATGCTGGGGGTCTACTTTGCCCTAATGCTTGAGTCTATTAAGATGGACTCGCACATTGGTTAACCACCCTTCGTGGCACTTGTCCCAGCACAAGCGGAGTAATAAGCTGCTCGAGCTTAGCCCGCTAAGCATGAAATCTTCCTGCTCACGCAAGAGCTGGGACCTGCACAGGAGCATCTGTCCCTGTAGAAGTACAGGTCGACTACGACTAGCAAATATATGTACACACACAATACAATACATTATCCTCGAATTCAGTCCGACGGATGTGCGATTTACAAAGTAGCCAATAATGCCCTGTACGCCGTGTCGTATCATTTCGGACCTAGGTCTCTCAGCAGACCATCTCGCCATCATACGGGTGGGCGGCTGCACGGGCGTGTATAATCGAATGACCACCAAAACGTCGTTCTGAGTGTCCAACTGTTGTCTGACATGTGCATCATGTGTCCAGCCCAGTTGTATTTCCGAGACAACACGGCCTTCATGACGTCTGGAAATTGATTGCGATCTCTAGTTTCGGTGTTGTGGATTCGATCTATGATCGGTCTTTAATCGTCTAAAGATTTCACGGTCTAAGTGTGGGTGGCATTCATTTCCTGCCTCCGTTATATTTAAACTCACTTCCCATCTTGATATCGCATTAATATATATATATATAATGTCTTCAGCACCCTTGAATCGCTGTCCTTTCAGTACCGATTTCAGTCGAGGAAACGAAAAAAAAACAGCCGGTGCCAGGTCTAGAGAATATGGAGGATGTTCCAACGTAATCAAATTGTGCTTTTGAAGGTACTGCTTCACCAGAAGGGATTGATGTACTGGCGAATTGTCATGCAGCATAATCTAACTGTTCTCCTCCATTTACCTATAGGTCCTCAGTCTCTTTCAGCAAATGGTATAGGGTATGGATGCTGATGGTCCGTGCAGCTCGCTGGTTGTTCACTCTCATGCTATGTCCTCTCATGCGCCATACTCCGCTCAAACCTCGTTTAATGACGAAACTTTGCAGCCTGTGGATTGCTGCTTCATCTATTGCGGTGTCCTCGTCTAGCAGGCGGTTATTGATTGATTTCAAAATATCACTTCTATTCATGACTAACGTGCCCATGATGGGAGATTGTGAAGACATGATGTCAGCTCTTTCATTTCCCTGAACCCCAGCATGACCAGGACAGTTGATCCATGTCAACGCTCGGAGGTTTGAGACCTCAAAAGATGCTATCTACTCGTACCTAAGCCATCCCTTTTGTACCTTCTGAAGTACGGCTTGCTCGTCTGTCACGATAACTGCCCTTGTTAAAGAAGTCTCAGATATCCATTTCAGTGCTGAGGTCACTACTTCCGTCACCATTCTCAAACTGGAGGTTGTTGATATATATGCCCTACTGCGCTCAGCAACGATCTGTCCCCTCACTCTAGCCGAGAAGACCAGCCTAATGTTCCACTGCGCAGCACTGATCCGTCGGTGTATATGATAGCATCACTCTCCTGGGTGTTCTCAGTTATCAGCTGATTCTCCTCGTGCTCTGCTCTTCCGTTGTCCCATTCTCTGCATTCCTTGCGGAAGGTTATGATGAATCTCTGGTACTCTATTATTCTATCACCAGTGTGGACCAATTCTTCCCCCTTGGCTATCGTCTCAGCTGGGGTGACGTGTCCGATTGTTGTCCTAACCTACACTTACATCTTTGTACGATATGGTCAACATGGCAATTATAATAGAGACTGCGATTAAATGTCACTACGAAGTATTTCAATATGTCACACCTGTCAATTGTGCACCAATCAAAAGTGATGCCCGGGAGTTCAGCCTTTACAATGAAATTATTCAAAGAGCACCACATCATGCAGGCCTTGTTCGGATTGATCTTGGCGCTTGAGTCGCCGCACCACTGTGAGATATCTTGCAAGGTTTCCTGAATGTCTTTGACCATCTCTTGCCTGTCTGAGCCAGTCCTGTACGTTAGGATGTCATCTGCAAAAATCAACGTTCGCCCTGTCCCTGTGGGTTGAATATTGGCCACTTTTACTGTGTAGATGTTGAACATCAACCGGTGAGAGCGGAGACCCTTGAGGCAGCCCTGGGCATATTCGCCTCGGTTCTGATGTCCACGATTCCACGCGCAGCGCAACTGTTCTTTCCAACAGGGCAGCTGATATCCAACTAACCAGCCATGGGTTTAAACAACACTGCTTCAGACATAAATTAAAGTTCCAAAATCGTCACGGTTGTATGCGTCTTCCAGGTTGAGTGCCAGAACAACTGTTTCTTACTTTAACTGAAAACCCTCATACGCGAAAGTTCCTGCGTTACCCTAGGTCTCCTTCGCTGTTCTGTAGCTGCCCAGCGTATCGAGTTGGATGTGCTCCCGTTCTATAAACGTCATTACTTTTCTGGCCGCTATCTTCTCGAGAAATTTGCCATATAATTTTCTGTATGGTGATTATTCGATAGCTACTGAGAAGCGTGGAGTCCTTACCAGGTTTAGGTAGTGGGCACAGATAGCTATGAAGTCAGTCCTCGGGCACAGATGACTTCTCTATAGTGTGATTGAACTCCTTCACCATATATCTTTTTTCTGTCATATCCAACTGCTTGATGTGGAGATACTGTACTCAATCAGGACCTGGGGCAGCGTTGTTGCTGGTACGTAGGCTATTTGCAACCTCCACATCGTTGTTAAGATCTACACAAGCCTCTTCCCTGATAGCGACGTCTAAAATGTCTTTCAGAATTTCCTGATCGGCATCTAAGTCGCCTTTGTCATTCTGGGCAATATTTCCATTGAAAAAACAAAGACCCTAGTCATCGTCTGTCTTCAGGGAAATTCATGTGGTGTCTTGAATTTTGAGGACAAGCTGGCTTGTCGTATTTCCATTCATATTCTGAAGCATGTGCCAAAACTTCCAGAGGGTATTATCATTACCCACACCTGTAATGAACTCCTCCCATTGCTCGCTTTCGGACTCCCTAGGTAACGCTTTCAAGAAATTGGTAGCTCTGCGTTTTACCTGATTCTTCTCATTCAACGTGTTGACGTTCCAGATCTCTTTCTGGCTTTACGCCAATCCTTTATTGCTGCCTCCTTTACTCTCCAGATCGTATCAACCCATTGATTCCACTTTCGTGGTTGGACAAATGAGAATCTAGTGGTCCTGCGTCGGTTCGTCTGGCGCAGCTTGTTCAGTAAAATATCCTGTTCATATTTGTATCTGAACACCTGTTTCCCTTTCCGATGTCTGGTATGTTTTCCTCTTGGTATAAGTACGACACATGGCAGGTGGTTGCTCTTGTGTGCCCCTAATACGTTCCAGCGTGTGGGTTGAGCAACATCACTGGATATAAGTGCCAGGTCGATAACCCCATCCGTATCCCCCGGTCGCGATGCTAGGCTAGTTGGACGTCCGTCATTCCCGACAGTGAGGTTTTTGTGAACTAATTCCTGGCTCAAGGCGACCCCTTGCCTATTTTCAGTGGCATTTCCCCACTCCTTTGACCTAGCATTAGTCACCCGCAATGAGGCACTTTTTACTCTGCGACTCTGACAGAAACTCCCACTTTACGTCGTTTAAGAGGTGATCTACGTGAGTGTATACGTTGTAGAGTCTCCATTCTTGGTGGTTGATTGTCACCACAATCCCTTGTATCTCGAAATCCTCAATTTTACAGGTACTAGTATCTATCCATGTATGGAGAAGTTCTTGCTTCACATACATCGTCAGTTCCCGCTTGCCGGACCCGTGTGAATTACTCTAACACCTGTATCCTGGACATTTTATGGCAAAATTCTCCTTCAGGCAGGTCTCCGCGATCATGAAGATGTCGAAATCGCACACCCATTTTTGGAGAATGATTTCGCGTTGGCTGGTGCTGCGGCAATTCTAGTAGCCTATACGTACATTTTTAAAACCAAGTCATGTGACTTTCTTCGAAATTTTCTCTTTCCGGCTTGTTTCTCTCTCTCTCTCCTCTTGTCTTCCCTTCCTGTCCTTCTGCACCCACCTACCTTGGCGGCATTTGCTGGAAACATCGACATCCGTAGCTCCCGCGATGACTCTTATGTGTGGTTTGTTCTCTAGTGTTTTCCTTCTTCTAGAAGAGTTGCCTGCGGTGCTAGCTAGTCTCCTCTACTCGGTTTGTGGTCGGTTGCCTCAGCGATTTTTTTTTGCAGTATCACATTATTGTACAGGTAACAGTGAAATCCGACTAATCGTGTCTTCAAATTCAGGGTCAGCTATGTAGCGAAACCACGATACAATCGATGAAATCTTGCTGACCGATCACTTGGTACACACTGGATCTGTTATCCTGTTACTTCCTACACCACAAAATGTTGGTATAAACTACCACCATCGGAAAAAATGTGCACCTTGTCGCCGTACATATAACGCTGAACCTAGACCACGTGTGTTGTCGTTGTAAGTCAGTTTTGCAACAAGATCACGACGATAGCCTGTGGTTGGTTAGTTTCTACCAACCCATCGGTTGGTAACCTTTTTGCGTCTGAAAATGACGGAACTTGTGGCAGATTGCAGTAGCTTTCCTGACATTCCGAGTGTGCTGATGAAGTGGTCGTAGTCCTCCAGGCGGTTGTGCAATGCTTTGCTTCATCTAACTCACAACTACAGGGATCACGTCGAACCTCACCTTGTTAGCCAGACTGTTGTCTGCGACAACAGCCCGTTTCCAGGACGACCAACGAGGAGGTCATGTGAGGGTCTTGGCCAGTATATTTCTCCTGACCCTGGTTAACATTATTTGATCAGTGTGTTTTTTCTGACCAGACGTAAGCCTCATCGTCTCACGATAATCCGTGAAAACTAACTAACTGATTACTTGCGAAAATCTAGCTTTTTGAGAAAATTGCTATCTTGATCAGCCATTGTCATTATGTCTCCTGCCTGGATCAATCTCGTTTCTTTCTTAAAAAGGAAATAACATTTTGGGAACTATGTGTTGACAAACACGATGCACGTGCAATTCATTGTAGAGAATACTGTGGCAACTTCCAGCTGATATTCCAACCTCTGAGGATGTTTTCTCGACACTAGATCTTCTGTCAGCACACACAAGGTTTCGAACACGCTAAATGTTTTCATTGTTGATGGAGGTTGACGGTCGTCCATTACGTGCATCATCATCGACACTAACACGACCTTCACTGAAACGCTTGAGCCAATCAAATACTTGCGATCTTTTCATTGCGGTTTCACCATATGCTTTATAAAGCACTGCTGGTGTCTTTGAGGGTGACGTATCTAGCAAAAAACATCATTTGACATTTATACGTTGTTTAATCATGGACATTTTCAACTCCGACGATGTAACTAGCACAACATACAGACACAATTATGTAACTTCTGTTCTTCTTCTTCTTCTTCGAACGCTGTCAGACGTCAACCTTTATTTTTTCGAAAAAAGCAGCGGTCATCCTGAGGCTGTCCACACTGCCATAGAGCTTGTCTAATGTTGCCACTGGTGATGGCCACATCTGCTTTCTCTGATCCTCGTATGTCGGGCAGTTTTGCAGCAGATGATCAGCGGTCATTTTCCCAGTACCGCACGAGCATTCGTCAGTGCCACCTATCTTCAATTTATTGAATAGGTGGTACCTCAGTTTATTGTGGCCAGTGCGAAGTCTGAAGACCACGACCTGCTCTCTTCTGTTCAACTGGTAATAGGCATTCTGTTGAAGAGTATATATGAAGATCACCTCTGCCATCCCATTTCATCAAGGTCACTACCAACTTATAAATATATATTCTCCATAATATCTTTCATTCAAATAGGAGTCGACTATTCCGGGAACTCTTTGAAGCTACCTCGTTACCTTACTATATATTTATATATATATGTGTGTGTGTGTGTGCGTGCGTGCGTGCGAGTGTGTGTGTGTGCGTGCGTGCGTGTGCGTGTGTGTGCGTGCGAGTGTGTGTGCGTGCGTGCGTGTGTGTGTGTGTGCGTGCGCGTGTCTGTGTGTGTGCGTGCGTGCGTGTGTGTGTGCGTGCGAGTGTGTGTGTGTGCGTGCGCGTGTCTGTGTGTGTGTGTGCGTGCGTGCGTGTGTGTGCATGGGGCGCTCAATCAAACCTGGACTTTATGTTCCAGTTCAACCTGAATGGGGTATATCATGCTGGAACTGCAATCATTAGTTAGGTCACTTGTGTCCTATTACTACTAGCTGGCCTATTTGCCATGGGCCAGTCAAGTGACAGATAAATAACAATGGCGGAAAACACTGTTAGTGCTTGCATGAAACAAAGTGTTGTAGTGAAGTTTCTTGTGAAAGAAGGCGTGAAACTTGCGGACATTTACACACGACTGCATTCACGATACGGTGATGAGACACCCATCTGTAGTAATACATTTGAATGGTGTAAACGTTTAATCTCCATCCGCCACAGTCATTCCCGTGAATATCCAGATTGTGGAACGTCTTTTCCTGGAAAATACCGCATAACCGCATAACCTGTCGCGAAATAGTACAAGCGGAAGCTTTTTTTCTGAATACGGTAAACACTATTATTCATGAACATTTGCATTTTCGGGAGATTAGTGCGAGTTGCAGAGAGCTTTCCTCTTTTGACCGGCAGAGAAGAGTTCAAACTTGCTCGACCTCATACAGTATGCACCATCTGCAGCATCCACCTTACATTTGATATGGGAACATCCATTTTACAGTCCAGACCACTCTGTAAGCGATTTCCACCTATTTTTACTTGTTTGAACTCCTAAAAGAATTCCTGGGAGGCCAGCATTTCATCACCGATGACGAAGTGAGACAGGCTGTTATGGATTAGTTAAGACGTAATGACAAATCTTTCTACGCTGAAGCTTTTCAAGCATTACTTAAACGCTGGGATAAATACAGACACGTTGCAGGAGATTATATAAAAAAATAAATAGCATTTTGAATACTTGAACATTTTTTTTTTTGTCATTACAAAACAACGGCCCCGTTTGACTTGAACTTATATATATATATATAAATAACAGCACCAGAAATCATTCCAAAATATGATACAGGAATAAAACTAGCAAGAGAACTCCCAAGCCGAAAATGACATAATAATCTGCTATGGGAACCCTTAACAAAATTAATAATAAATCCACCACCAAAACAAGAGATCATGCGAGAACTGAAACTACTAAAACGTGGAAGTTGCAGGAACAGAAGGAATGTCATTCTCTACCTCCTCCCCTCTCCTTCTCCCAAACCCCCACCCTCATCGGTCTCTTAAATCGGACATCTCTACAGCCAAATAGATGCTACACAAGCTCTTCAAGAAGATATGGTATCATGGGGGCGTTCTAAAAAGGTGGACAGATCGGGATCTAATCAAATAGCTAAGGAATAGAAATATGACTTCAAGAAGTATCTTGCGTGAAATTACACTGGTAGTGGCTGGAAAAGTCCTGACCAGAATAACACGATCATACAAAAGACGAATTAGATGGAAAACTGAGAGAAGAACATGTAAGATTATGAAAAATAAGGTCTTGCGCAGTAAAATCATAGAGGAATCTAGGTAGTAACAGAATCTCTATATTTATGAACTATACATTTTTAAATAGCATTTAATTTTACAGACAAACATCAATTTTGACCATATTTAAGCATTATTGAATACCAGACAAATGGGCACGAATTAAACCAGATTTATATGAAGAGGCCACATGTAGAGCAACCTACAGAAAGCAAATTGTCAGATCCAGTTACAGTTCAAACTGGGATCATGCAGGGGTGGATCATGCAGGGGTGAGATCATGCAGGCGTGGGATCATGCAGGGGTGGGATCATGCAGGGGTGGGATCATGCAGGGGTGGGATCATGCAGGGGTGGATCATGCAGGGGTGGGATCATGCAGGGGTGGGATCATGCAGGGGTGAGATCATGCAGGGGTGGGATCATGCAGGGGTAGGATCATACAGGGGTGGGATCATGCAGGGGTGGGATCATGCAGGGGTGGATCATGCAGGGGTGGGATCATGCAGGGGTGGGATCATGCAGGGGTGGGATCATGCAGGGGTGGGATCATGCAGGGATGCCTACTATCGCCAACAATATGTCTGGAGGTCATGGACTAGGGGATGCGCTAGATAGAAGAAGGCAAAATAACAGAACTTAAAATGGAGATTTGATAAGTAGCCAGAGGACCTCTATTTCACGGATGATATGTGTAAGCTGTCAAATAAACAGCAGGACATAAACGAAAACATAGTGAGACAAACAAGCAGGAAAGGTGGGACTGCCGATCAGTGTGAACAGTACAATAGAAATAAAAATAAATAACAAACAAAGAGACCCCATCAATATTAACATTAACTTGAGAAAGTGCAACATTTGACCAATGTTTTAAGTAACATGATACAAAGCAAGTCAGCAAACCAAGATGTTGCCGTCAAGATTAGAATGGTCAAATTCGTTTTCAACTCTCTCAGTCTATTGTGGAACTCGACAACATTCTCCACGGAGAAAAAGATTGGATTGTTTAACACGAATGTAGGGACGATGAGGCTAAGGTCTGGTCTGGCAAAACACACTGATTAGAGAATGTTAGCCAGGGTCAGGAGAAATATGCTGACCAAGACCCTCACCTAAACTCCTTCGTAGCAGTGAGTGACACGCAGATGAAACCAGGTATTGCACAACCGCGTGGAGGACCCTGGTCTACTTCATCAGCACGCTCGGGATGTCAGGAAAGCTATTACATTCTGCCACAAGTTCCGTTCTTTTCATAGCGCACAAAAGGGTTACCAACCCATTGTGGGCATTAAAAACCAACCAACCAACTAACCAACAAGAATATCAAGTTGGTCCTGCTTTATGGCTCTGAGACATGGCATGCGACTAAGAGTATCACATCCAGGTTGGGGGACGGCGTGGCCTAATGGTTAAGTGGCACGACTCACAACTGGAAGGAGCTGGGTTCGATCCTCATCACAGCACCTTACATAAAATGCATGATGAAGTCGGATGCACTGGGCCGACAGGCGCAAAATAAAAACCACAGTGCAACGCACACAACCTTGGGGATTAGAGAAATAAGGCGAACGCACAACAAAAAAACATAAAAAAACAAAAACATCCATGCTGCAGATATGTATTATCATGTGTCTTAGTCACATACTTCATGTTAGATGATCAGAGGCAAGGACAAACTTAATCACATACTTCATGTTAGATGATCAGAGGCAAGGACAAACTTAGTCACATACTTCATGTTAGATGATCAGAGGCAAGGACAAACTTAGTCAAATACTTCATGTTAGATGATCAGAGGCAAGGACAAACTTAGTCACATACTTCATGTTCGATGATCAGAGGCAAGGACAAACTTAGTCACATACTTCATGTTAGAGGATCAGAGGCAAGGACAAACTTAGTCACATACTTCATGTTAGATAATCAGAGGCAAGGACAAACTTAGTCACATACTTCATGTTAGATGATCAGAGGCAAGGACAAACTTAATCACATACTTCATGTTAGATGATCAGAGGCAAGGACAAACTTAGTCACATACTTCATGTTAGATGATCAGAGGCAAGGACAAACTTAGTCACATACTTCATGTTAGATGATCAGAGGCAAGGACAAACTTAGTCACATACTTCATGTTAGATGATCAGAGGCAAGGACAAACTTAGTCACATACTTCATGTTAGATGATCAGAGGCAAGGACAAACTTAGTCACATACTTCATGTTAGATGATCAGAGGCAAGGACAAACTTAGTCACATACTTCATGTTAGATGATCAGAGGCAAGGACAAACTTAGTCACATACTTCATGTTAGATGATCAGAGGCAAGGACAAACTTAGTCACATACTTCATGTTAGATGATCAGAGGCAAGGACAAACTTAGTCACATACTTCATGTTAGATGATCAGAGGCAAGGACAAACTTAGTCACATACTTTATGTTAGATGATCAGAGGCAAGGACAAACTTAGTCACATACTTCATGTTAGATGATCAGAGGCAAGGACAAACACAGATCTATGAGATAGACCACGACAATAACCAACACAGCAGGGAAATGAGGACGAGAGTGGAATGGATAGAACACACTCTCAGAAAGAAGCAGAACAGCATAACCAGACATGCACTATATTGGAACACACATGAAAATAGACTAGTGGGACGGCCAGGGAACACCTGTCCACGAACGGTTAAGGAGGAAGTCTATTCAATCTGAGTCTCCTGGGCGCAGTTCAAGAAGGCGGCACACAAAAGGAATATATGGTGTTCTTTGATATTGAACACGGTTCCTGTGGATTGGGGTGCAATACATGATTGATCAGAAATGTGTACAACCAGTGAGCTACAGAAACCATCAGAATCCACACCATTTGCTATTTACTGAGAGAGACTGAGCACCTATAGGTATTTCCGGAGTGCAGTGTAGTCGGTTCCAAAGAACAGAACACAACAGATTAAGAGCATGTGTAGTTGCCCTGTGTTCCAATTGGTACCAGACGAATAAATGATAATGATAATGGTGGTGTTTAGTATTGCGCTGACAGTCTCATTATGTAAAGTGTCAAAGAAACCACTTTTTCAAGTGAAAATACATTCTTCAAAGCAGGCTCCATGGAAGAAGGCTTATAGTGCTGAACCCATACTCTTTTTGTTGCAGTACAAACACATCCACACAAACAAAAACACATCAACAAATATACGATAAGTGTTCAAAAAGTATCGCACCTTTGGGTCGAAAAAATACAATTACTCATCTGGAGGTTTGGAACCCGAATCCCCTTCAAAGTACTCTCCTTTGTATTCCATACACCTCTCCCAGTGGTCCCGTAATTCTTGGAAGTATTTCAGGAAGACCTTTAAGTGAATCACAGCTGGGTCATCGCATTCCACATAATGTCTTCTTGTGACTCAAATCGGGTCCCTATCAGCGCAATGTTCGGCTTGGGGATCAATCAAACATCCCAATGAGCCATGTCGGGAGAATAGGACGAACACAAAAAAATGAGATGAAGAAGAAGCAAAAAAGGAAGAAGACAGTACAAGCGTGTAACTGTTTGCCTGTAAGATAAGATTTTATGGGACACGACGTCTTGGATGTCAGAAGACACAGTCAATCTGACTATTACATTGTACTTGAGCTGCCACGTTATTCTCGGTCTTGGTGAATTCTGCCCATCCTGCTGGAAGACTGCATGTTGCTCTCCATGTTTGTACACCCATATTTTGTCGTCGCTATTATTTTCTTCATTAAAATGTTATCCTTCTTCACGCGATCCACACATTGGTGACACAAATAGAAATTGGATGCTCACAGTTATTTTTAGTATTGGTGGAGTTGAACAAACTGGTTGTAAACAGACTCTGTAGAGCATTCTAAAGCAGTATAATGAAGTTAAGTTAAGTATAGCTTTGGCAGTCTTCATGGTCATGTGTCAGTAATTGTGGCACGAACTTCGCAGCTATCCCGATGCCATTTGTAGTTTCTTTGTTAGAATGCCATGGCATAACCTTATAGAGATTTTGAAATTATTCTAATATTTCCCAAACTGCTAGATGGCTTTTGGAACGTTCCATCTCACGAGCTTGGACACCATGTGCGTCTTCAGATTATGTTAGTCGCCCTAAAGACGAGTCGTCTCTGTTGCTGCCGACAATCCTAAAATCTCTTATTCGTCCATCAAGGGCTATGACGATCTTATCTCTTATTGTTCAACCGGCTCTTTCAGTTGAGTTTTCTGTGAGTCGGTGTTGTGGATGGGTGCGAACCAGTTGAGGGAATCTTTCCCTGTTGCTGTTTTTTCCCCTTATTTGGCTGCAACTTAGCTTGCCTTGCGCGTTCCACTTCGCTGCTCACCGGTCGTCACGTGACTTGCAAGTGTTATTACTGGATGAACGAAAAAAGAATTTGATTTTCAGTAAGGAAAAGTTGAGCAGTTCGTCGACCTCACTTTCTCGCCCGAGTCCAACTTTAACTAGTGGCAAGACAAGTCATGACGATTGGATATGGACTCAGGTGGAATGGATGACCACGAATACTCAAGTGCGTCGCCGTGTTCTGTGCACTCCACACCTTTCATCACATTTGCTGCCGGTGTAGTCTCATGATGTCTTTGCTGCTTATCTGGCTGGGCTTGAGCAGGGCAGGTCAAATCTAAAAAAAGTTTTCCCGGTTTTTGATTTCACTGTTGCCGCTCTGGTGGTTTCGCTTGGCTTCCTACTTTCCCGTTTCCCGCCTATTCTTCCCCTGGTCGTCTTTCCGATGGGTTAATTTGCGTCTCTCACTGACAAGAACTCCGAGGTAGGCGAGCCGCCTTGCCACCTATAGTGGTAACGAGTAGTCATTACACGCCTCCGGTCCAAGTGTCAGCAACATGCCTCGAGAGTACGTGTACATTGTCACTTGGTCAGGCTGACCTACACTGTTCAACAAAATCACTTAAACCATTCGCAACGACACGCTCATGCACTCAACCCCATTGCCCCCCACGCCCCACCCCCTACCACTTGTTTTTAACACTTCACGAGCCTCAATGAACGTCTACCTGCGATCGAAGCAGAAATTGAAGTGGATTCGCCTCTCGTGATATCCAGACAAATTGAAGTTGATTCGCCTCTCATAATATCCAGACAAATTGAAGTTGATTCGCCTCTCATGATATCCAGACAAATTGAAGTTGATTCGCCTCTCATAATATCCAGACAAATTGAAGTTGATTCGCCTCTCATGATATCCAGACACATTGATAAATGCAAAACATAATCTGCTTGCACGCAAACAAATTAGCTGTCGGATGATAAACAAGCACAACAGAATAAACTGAAAACCCTGAATGTTCTCACACTCCCGCTACCAAGCCCTGAATGTTCTCACACTCCCGCTACCAAGCCCTGAATGTTCTCACACTCCCGCTACCAAGCCCTGAATGTTCTCAAACTCCCGCTACCAAGCCCTGAATGTTCTCACACTCCCGCTACCAAGCCCTGAATGTTCTCACACTCCCGCTACCAAGCCCTGAATGTTCTCAAACTCCCGCTACCAAGCCCTGAATGTTCTCACACTCCCGCTACCAAGCCCTGAATGTTCTCAAACTCTCGCTACCAAGCCCTGAATGTTCTCACACTCCCGCTACCAAACCCTGAATGTTCTCACACTCCCGCTACCAAGCCCTGAATGTTCTCAAACTCCCGCTACCAAGCCCTGAATGTTCTCACACTCCCGCTACCAAACCCTGAAAAGGACGAGGATGTAGTCCAGAGAATAGAATGCGTTGTGTCGTGGTTTACAGCGTGATTTCGATACTTTCACCTTTCGCTCTGATTCAACCAACTTCACCATAACATTTTTGGGTAGGTGGTTAGCCTTCCCCTTCCCTCGTCGATACCTTCTCAGTAGCCATTTTGTCCTGTTGCATGTTGTTATCCAGGATCACCACATGGTGATGGAGAAGGCATTGTCAGCTCTAGGTCGCTGGCCATGACGCTAACAGTCATCTTTGGATCACGGACAGCTGCAGCTCATGTACTGCTCGCTATCTTGATCCCATTTAAATATTCACTTCTGTTGCTTTGTTGGTATTCTGTCATTTTATCTCAGGTTGTGTAGCCTCTGCATTGCCATTGTCAATCTCATTTTAATATCTTTTGTGCATATTATATTAATTCAATATACATGGATAAAATAACATGAGAAGCAAACCATGATTGTAACGAGACTGCTGAAAGTGAAGATGACGAGTCGCCGAGGGAGTTACTTTTCGCAGACGACCAGTGTCTAATATACGATTATGTACTTCAAGATCAAAAAAATATTCTGAATACAACGTGTGCCAGATACAACATGAAGATTAGTGCACCAAGGACAGAAACTATGAAAATCTGCAGATCCCTAGGACGTCTAACCATAAATGTCAACCACAACAAACTCATACAGGTGCAAGTGTGGAAGTACATGGGAAGCATTTCCACGGGTGACGGGCGGACGATTGGACAGAGAAATGGAAACCAGATGCCAAAAAGCAAGTGCAGTGACCTACCAACTGTCACTTCTACACACACATTGGAACATCAGTATAGGAACAAAACCGCAACTGCTAAACACTATTTTCAGACCAACTCTGTGCTATCGGTGCCAAACCTGGCCTCTATCCGAGGCACATGGACAGAAAAATGAGATGTCTGAGAGAAGTCATCAACGTAACGAGGAGAGACAGAAGGAAAGATTGAAGGAAAGATTGAAGGAAAGATTGAAGGAAAGATTGAAGGAAAGATTGAAGGAAAGATTGAAGGAAAGATTGAAGGAAAGATTGAAGGAAAGATTCAGTCATCAGAATAATTGTTGGAAGAAGAAGAAATGCAGAAACAGAAAGTTTTGTAATGTGGTCATCTTGGTTTAATTTCATTCGTTCTCAATCTCCTCTTCCGCTACCAAACCCTGAAAAGGGCCTTAGTAGCAGAATGTAACCCAGAGAATGGAATACGTTGTGTCGTAGTTTATAGATTGACTGCGATATTTGCACATTTTTGCCCAACATATCCGACTTCAGCAACCATTTTTTGAGTACTAGGTTAGCATTCCCTCTTCAATCCCTTCTCCATAGCCAGTCTTGCAGCCTTTTATCCAGGATCACCGCGTGGAGGTGTAGAAGGGTCTTGGCCGTTCTGATCCGATGGCCGTGACGCTAACATTCAGCTATGAATCATTGACTGCTGCAGCTCATGCGCTGCTCAGCATCTTGATCTATCATCATTATTATTATCATCAGTATAATTAGCAATATCAATATCATCAGCATATTTATAATTAGACCGACATCTCCCTACTACGCTTCGTGGCATCAGTGGGAGGATAAAGTAAACAAGTGAGTAATTACTTAGCAAATTCAAGTGAAGCTTAATTCCTCCATTCAAACACTAAAATTCCTACCCTGAACAGACTTCCCTACAAGTTGAGAACGCCTGTCCTAAATTAACTATATATCAAGCAGATGAATCTTGTTTATATATCTCAAACAAACTAAAGCAGAAACAACAGTATTAACAATAACAAATAATAAACATAGCCTCAGAGCCTAGAAACGTTGAGACGATCCATTCCGATGGAAATTAGGCAGACTATATTTTACCCCAAACCACATCGAGTGACGATAGTCATACTACGAACTTGCACCTGCAAAATCAGAAAGAATCGTAAACAAACGGAAAGTCGGACACACAGACAAATGGCCCTCTAGTGGGACCAGGAGAACAGCAGAACATGCCTTCCGTGTCTCTTCGTGTCAGCATGGCTCTCTGAATCCTGTATAAGTGTTCAACTAAATGGTGACGAGATAGGTCTGAGACAGACCTTCCAGTTCATGAGGGATACAGGTGTAATTATGTGAGATTGGTAACAGGAAAAGCTGTGCCCGAAACCAAAAAGCCATTGCCAGAGACACTAACCGATGATTGGTTGCATCCATGTCAAACTGCCTGTCATATATGTTCAGCTCAATTATCATTCATGTAAAACTATTAGTCGTATATGTAAAACTGTCAGTCATATATGTAAAACTGTTAGTCATATATGTACAGCTCTATTATTATTAATGTAAAACTATTAGTCGTATATGTAAAACTGTAAGTCTTATATGTACAACCGCCAGTCATACATGTAAAACTCTCAAACATCTATGTAAAACTATCAGTCACAGATGTATAACTCTATTATCATCAATGTAAAACTAATCCGTCTTCCATGTAAAACTATGTCATTTATGTAAAGCTGTACATTGCAAGAAAATCAGTCATGTATGTATTCAGTCATCTATGTAAAACTGTCTGTCATCTATGTAGACCTCTATTATTATCTATGCAAAATATGTCAGTTTTTTTTGTACAAAATCACATAATTTATGTACAAATGTACGTTACATCATTGTAAACAATAAGTCATTTATATATTCCGTCAACTATTTAAAGTGTCCACCATTTGTGTAAAATTGTCAGTTATCTATGCAAAACTGTCGGTCATATATATAAAAATGTCAGGTATATATGTAAAACTATCAGTCATATATGTAAAACTATCAGTCATAGATGTAAAACTATCAGTCATCTATGCAATACTGTCAGTCATCTATGTAAAACTGTTCCATCAAACATGTCAAACCGTAGTAGCAGCCCGTTTCAGTCATGACTGACTAATGGATGAAACGACTTAGAGCAGTAAACAAAAATAAATATATTTAGCTTTTACTTGTTTTCTTTCTCCTTGCGGTGTTGTCTTGTCACTTTTAGGAGTTTCAAAATCTTCTCTTCACCAAGCATGAGATGGCTGGCCCTTCAGGGTACATTTGCACTTATATCTACAGCTTTGTCTTGTCAAGATGCCAGACTCATGTCATGAGCCCTCGTATCGCACTTTCACACCTCTTGGAACCTAACTGTAGATGGCCGACTGTTCTCCACCATAAAGAACATTTTTGTGACCGCGGCCATCGCTCTCGCAATGAACGCGACCAGGACATCGGAGTACCTGCATTTGGAAGATGCTTGTGTTTAATCAGAGCAGCAAGCTTGGCCTCAACAACAGTTGCCCTACCCTTCACTTTCCCTTCAAACCAGTCATCGGATTTAATAATTCTTCTTTCAAAGGTAGCGAGTGCTGTGCTATAGATGCCATTTCGAAGATGTTGCCAGATCTTCGTAAACGGCGGTGTCATGAAGGGGGGTATTAAGAGTTTCTCCAATAGAATTGTTACATATCTTGATCAGCGCATGGCCCGACATTCTACTTGTGTCGATGCGTGCCTTGCCATTGTTTCTGGTGTGCTGGAACTTACTTGGCTGTAACTTAGTTTTAATAGCGAACCAAAGAATGATCGGTGTCGCAGTCTCCACTATGTCAAGAACGCGTCAGGAGCATGTTATGTTGTTCGTCCATCACGAGTGACGAAGACCTGTTCCTTTTTTGTTAAACCAGTGATTTCAGTATTCTGTGAGTCGGGGTTGTAGATGGGTGCGGAGATGGCTGATGAGCTTGATATGGGATCTGTATAATCGCAGGCAGTGAGGACATGGAAAGTTCGCTTCGTGAGACGGTGATATTTCACGGGCTTTTCTATTCTGTCTCGTCAGGATCACATACTTGAGGAAAGATCTTCTGATACGAATTATATTCAGCTGATGCCAGTGCTTTGATCGTGGGTAGATCTACTTTACCTTATGTTAATTTTAGTATGAAGACAGAAGTTGGTCACACGGAGTGAATGATAGACACCAAACTATAAGAGGTGTTATCTATTTGAATTAATTTTGCCAACACCAAACTTGGCAATACATAAAGGCTACGAGTGATGATTAGCCACGAGTGTATTGAAGTCACCTACTAGAACACGCTGTTCTTGACTAAACATAATACTTATGACCGCTGATAGATCCTCTTGTAACTCATCTTTGGCTTTGGATGTGTAGCACAAGGCAGGTACATATGACGAGGACAAGAGTGACAGGACCTATTGTAGTGTGGAGACTTAGGGCGAGCAGGTCCTGTGGTCTATTTTCGCTTGGCTCAACCATTTCTATTATATCCTTTTTTTTTTTTTACATCAGAGCCTTCACCATACTCTTTCTTTTCGTATTGATCTTTCCCTTGTCAGTAAAATATCTTTCTCACTCATTGACCTCAAGTCCGCTAACCAAGTTTCTAGAAGTGCTACGATGTCCACATCCAGTCTTTTCAGTTCTTCTTCTTCTTCTTCTTCTTCTTCTTCTTCTTCTTCTTCTTCTTCTTCTTCTTCTTCTTCTTCTTCTTCTTCTTCTTATTGTTCGTTTGTTCACAATCTCCCGCTACCAAACCGTGAAAGGGCTTAAGTAGCAGAATGTAGTCCAGAGAACGGAATGCGTTGTATCGTAGTTTACAGCTTGACTGCGATATTTGCACCTTTCGGTCCAACACATCCGACTTCAGCAAGCATTTTTGGCGTACCGGGTAAGCATTCCCTCTTCGATCCCTTCTCCTTAGCCAGTCTGCCCTGCTGCAGTCTGTTATTCAGGTTCATCACGGGGAGGTGTAGAAGGGTCTTGTCAGCTCTGGTTCGCTGGCCCTGACACTAGCAGTCAGCTTTGAGTCGCTGACCACTGCAGCTCATGCGCTGCTCAGCATCTTGATCGCGTCTTTTCAGTTAATCATTAATTACTCCTGTAGCCTCGAGGTTATTGGACAGCCCAACCAGCGTGGTATATGGACATTCACACATCCCCGTTTGACTACTGATGCACGTATTGATTGTGTCAACCAAGGCAGGGTGGAACTGGAAGGCCTCACCAGGCAATACTCTCGGACATCTTTCTATTCAGAACAAGCTGTTGTCAACCCGTGCTTTATCTAATTTAAAGCTGTGCGTCGTACAAGTACAATTGTACGTAACCCAAATAACACTGTACGTCATGCAATTAAAATTGTAGGTCATCTATGTAGAAACGAAGGTCCTCAAAGCAACACTGTAAGTCACTCAAGTAAAACTGTACGTCTTCTATGTAGAACAGTACGTCATACAAGTAAAACTGAAAGCATCTATGTAGAACACAACGTCACACAAGGAAAACTGAAAGTCATCTATGTAGAACACAACGTCACACAAGGAAAACTGAAAGTCATCTATGTAGAACACAACGTCACACGAGTAAAACTGAAAGTCATCTATGTAGAACACAACTTCACACAAGTAAAACTGAAAGTTATTCTAAGTATTCAAAGTAAAACTCTCTGTCTACTTCATGAAACTACGCATCTTGTATCCCAAAGTGTGCAACAGAAATGTAAACTGTCCTTCATGTAAAACTGTTTATCCTCTATGTAAAACTGTCCGACATCTTCGTAAAACTGTCCGACATCTACGTAAAACTGTCCGACATCTTCGTAAAACTGTCCGACATCTACGTAAAACTACTTATTGTTTCTTTAGTGACCCTCCTCGCTAGTTTAGGACAGCAGTTCTCAAACATTTTCCTCTCCAAAAATGTTTAAACATTCTTAAACATATTTTGTTTCTTTATTTTCTCCCATCAATTATCGCAATCCGTGTTATTCTATTAATCTAGGTTAATCTAGGTTATTCTAGGTTAATCTAGGTTAATCTAGGTTAATCTAGGTTAATCTAGGTTATTCTAGGTTAATCTAGGTTAATCTAGGTTAATCTAGGTTATTCTAGGTTAATGTAGGTTATTTTGGTAAATATATTTTCTATTGGGTAAAGCGATGGCAAACATACGAACGTGGATAGACCTTAGAAGAGAAAGTATCACCAGGAACAGCATAATCAATGTTCACTGAATATTCTACAGTTCAGTGTCTGTGGCTTGAGAAACATGAAGGTTTAACTCGTCAAGCTATTGGACAGCCACACAGATCACGTGTCTTTCCTGCACAAAAAACAAGCTTCACCAGGAAATTGACCTGAACCGGTCTGTTTGCCCAAGAAAGTCTGAAACATATGCCAGGAATGTGAGTGTGCGTTGTCACAATGAAGCTGCCAAGTTCCCGTTGTCCACAGGTCTGACTGCTCTTGTCGCACAGCCTCACGGTGGCCAAACACAACCCTCCTTCACCAGGCTGCCTAGAACTCCCGACATGGCTCTGATTTATTATCTGTCCCCAAGATGAAAATTCCGCTGAAAGGGGAGCGATTTGGTTCACGAGAATACATTATACAGAACGCGACGAGCCGGCTGTACTTCAATCCCCAAAGGGCCGTCCTGAAATGCTTCCAACAATGGCGCGACCGCTGGGAGACGTTTGGCGAGTCCCAGTGAGAGTACAATTAAGGGAATTAAAGTTTCAAAACCTTCAGGTAAGTAATTTTATTGTTCCGGCCCAAAGGTCGGATACTTTTTGAACATCCCTCGTACAAGCGTTCGCAGACATCTTGTAACCTGATTTGAATGAAGAATAATATAAGAAAACACTTTTTGCTGGTGACTGCAATGGGCACTTGTCTCTCTGGGGTTACCCTGACCGCAACATCATTGGGAAGTGGATGGAAGAGCTCTGTATTACATGATGCAGAATCTACACCAAATCTGCTGTCCAGTGTCAGTCTCACTCTATCCTGAAAAGTTGGTTGTGTCATTGTGTCAGGGTTTACAGTGAGCCTGCGATAACCACTCAGTTCAGATCAACACATCTCGCTTCACTTCGGCATTTTCATCCTCGATCTTTATTCTCATATACAGGCTTTATAGGTGCAGCCTGTTTCCTGGACCGATCTATGTGGCTGTTCTTGTCTTATCTCTATCTTTGTACGACGAGGTTCGGGCAGCGATTTAGGCGCTGAAAAAAAGGTAAAACTTCAGGCTGCAATCATAAACCCGCTGAACTGATACAAGCGGGAACAGAGGCAAGCATCCGCACATAACATGCCGTCTGTAATAAGATCTGGTGCAACACAGAATGATACAAAGCATGGAAACGGTCTGTGTACATCCTGTTACCAAAGAAGGGGAATGTAAAGTAATGTACAAACTATTGCATGTACAAACTATTGCACTATCTCCCTGATAAGCCACGCAAGCAAGATCTTGTGGCGTACCATTATGAAAATAATAAAAAGAAATCTGGACTTTGAAATAAATGAAACACAAGCAGGGTTCAGGCCAGGATGAGGCACGAGAGACCATATCTTCAACATGAAAAGCGTCATAGAAAAAAGCAGGGAATTCAATACGGACTTGTATGTCTGTTTTCTAGACTACACCAAGGCCTTTAACTGCGTACAACATCAGCCACCAAGGCCTTTAACTGCGTACAACATCAGCCACCAAGGCCTTTAACTGCGTAAAACATCAGCAAATGTGGAACATTATGAAGGATATTGACTTCCAAACACATTTGGTTCTACTAAGAGAAATCCTCTACAGGGGCAACATGCAGCCGCCAGATTATTTGGTGAAGCTTCAAATTCGTTTGAGATATATAAGAAGATCAGACAGGGCTGCATTCTTTCCCCGTGCCTATTCAACATATATGCGACAAATATCAGGAATGTGAAGGCAGATCCAATTTTCACAGACATCGATTCTTTCACAATAGGAGGAAAAGAGATACCGGAAATACGATATGCCGACGACACAATGTTGCTCTCAAACAGGGTCAGAGGCCTAGAACGAATAATTACATCAGCCCAGAAACACAGTGAAGACCAGAATCTCTACCTGAGCACAAAGAAAACAAAGTTAATGACAACTGACAAGACAAAACTCCAACCTAAAATCAAGATCGCTGACGGAGAGATTGAAAATGTTGACCATTTTGAATATCTGGGATCAATATTAAACAACAATGGAGACTGCACAATGGAAGTAAGAAGACGACTGACTATGGCAATGGAGAGACTAAGGAGTATGTAGAACCTATGGTATAAGACAAACAAGGCACTAACGCTAACGATCCTAAGAACATGCATTTTTACTGTCCCAATCCATGGTTGGGAAACATGGACGTTTACAAAAGCACTAAAAGCAAAGATCTGTGATTTTGAGACACGTTGCTATAGAAGAGTCCTGAAAATCCCGTGGACAAAGAAACACACAAACAAATCCGGCAAGACCTGAATGTGGTGGAGAATTGGCTCATAAATGACGTAATGACCCGAAAACTGATGTTTTTTTTGGACACGTCAAATGACACAATTGACTGGAGAGAGTGGTTATGGAGGGCATGTCTTTGGAAAGAGAGGCAGGGGTCGTCCGAGAAGACGATGGACTAAGGACATCAAGGAGACGCTGGATTTGACCTTGGAGCAGGCCGGAAGACTGGTGGAAGACAGTTTCCTATAGACAGGCTGTCATGAGACCGACGTTATGCTAATTACATGCTACTTGATGATGATGATGATGATGATGATGATGATGATGATGATATATACGAGGAGCGTTCAGAAAGTAATACAGCACGTCGTTTTTCTCAGCTAATAATGAAAATATTAGCATGGCAATGTGGACACTTTAAATATGGCCTGTGTCTATTGTGCACCAAATTGCATAGCAATCGGCCACTAAACCGTGGAAATGGAACCTGTTAGCAACTTGCGTTATTAGCAGCGAATTGTGTTCGAATTTCTTGTTGCAGAGAAGGAAAGGGTTGTGAATATTCACAAGTGTCTATGTGATGTGTGCAGAAGTTTTGTAGTTGACAGAACTACTGCTAGTTAGGACGTGTAGATACGTAGCTGCATGATCGGCCGCTCAGTGGACGTCCTGTCCCAGCCATCAACGTAGAAATAATAGGCGAATCACTACTCAGCAATTGGCCTTACAGCTGTCATTCAGCATTAGTAGTGCAAATGCAGTTATAAAAACTCTCGGATTTTCTAAGGTTTGCGCAAGATGGGTTACTCGAAGTGTCATAAATGACCCCTGATTGCAAAGGAAAACAATTTCTTCTGAATTTTTGGAGCGTTTTGATGCTGATATAGATAACTTTTTGGCTAATATTGTTACAGGTGACGAATTCTGGGCATATAATTTTGAACTTGAGACAAAAAAACAGTCCATGAAGCGGCATCATCCACAATCACAACAAATAAAGAATTCAAGACAACTCCTTCAGCTGGAAAGGTCATGATCACTATCTTTTAGGACGTTGAATGTGTGATTCTTGTGGATGTGATGTCAAGAGGAGAGACAATCAATTCGCAAGCTTACATTAAGACATTGATAAAACTTAGTCGACGTTTCAGCAGAGTTCGGCCGCACAAGAATCCAACAGACCTGCTTCTCCTTCACGATAATTCACGTCCTCACACAAGTCGGGCAACACAGGAAGCAAACACCAAACGGGGGTTGGTCTGTACTACCCCATCCACGCTATAGCCACGATTTTGCACCCTCTGATTTTCATCTGTTTGGTCCACTCAAAGATGCACTCCGTGGAACAAGGTTTGAAGAGGATGAAGAAGTGATTCACGCAGCCAAGAAATGGCTACATGATCAAGACAAAATCTGGTACGGCCTAGGAATACATGCACTTGTTTCTCGCTGGCACAAAGCTGTACATGTAGATGGGGATTATGTTGAATAATAGAGATGTTCACATGAAATATTCATGTATATTGTGAAGAAATGTCATGCCTTTTGAATGAACAGTTCCTGAGAAAAACGATGTGGTGCGTTACTGTCTGAACACCTATCTTATATGTAAATACTTGCTCTAACAGCTGGCTTGATACGGGGATTTAGATTCCGATTAATTGCTAGCATATATTAAAATTACCCTCACTGTTTATTCATGTACTGAGATCTGTAAGAACTTCAATTCCAAACAGTAGTGCAACTATTGGTCAAACCTTTTCATATTCCCTGGAAAACCTAAAAAAATGGTCGAAAGAAAAACGCCGAAACAAGTCAATTTGATTAACCACCTGTTTTCTGTTTGGTTTGGACCATAAATAGACATTCAGCACAAATCCTTGTTTTTCGATGGTGTGAACAATAAATGAGACATCCAGCCAAGCGCACGTATCTCAATTAAATTATCACCTAAAGCTCACGGGCTCAGATGAATGCAAATTGAGAAGCGCTGGTATCAGGGCAGGATTTAATTATCGCATGATTATTTCCCTTACATACAGGTTTACTCAGATTTCGGTCGATCAGTCGTGAAATCAAAGCCGTGCTACGGAAAGTGAGTTGAATATATATGTGATGCTTAACAAACTGCCATGATAATTTTCAGCTATAATATGAATTTCAGTGCATACTTTCCAATGGTTAAGGAGCCAACAGATATTCCTCCAGATGAAGCACATGGACACATGGACAGCTTGCCTTCTTATATAATACATTGATGTGTTGTTGCAGCCTATCTGGTTTTTCTGTCACTCAGTTCGCCACCATTTTGACGTATCAGTGTGTTTACTCCATTCATCCATTTTCTGTCAAACTGCAGCTTTGACTGACGTTAGATGGACTAGGAGGGTGTCTTTCTTGTGGCTACACAACTACAACCCCCCGCGTTCGAGATGGAGAGATCAGTCTTTGGTCCATCATGGTTATTGTTTGTCTGTGGTTTTCGAAAAGGACCATATTGTCATCTGTCAATTCTGGAGTAAGTTCGTAGGTGGCTGATCAAACTAATCCGAGCCAGAAAGCGCCTGTTACACTGATGGCAGAGAAACACTGTCTGACCGTCAGACTAAAGCAACTCGTCTCTTGCCTTTCGTGTCGCTCGTCTCCGTGCAGCTTCCTTGATTCTTGTCTGCTCCATATGCGCCAGCAGAGACTGTTTGCGACAGCCAGAGCGACCAGTAGCCTCCCAATTATCTGGGTCAATATCGCAATTCTTCAGTGAGGCTTTCAGAGTGTTTTTGTAGCTTTTTGTTTTGGCCACCGCGAGATCGTTTGTCTGACTCAAGCTCCTCGTAGCCACTCATCTGACATGCGAGGGCCAGTCTATCTAAGCTGCGGTTTGCACAGAGTTGTTGGGATGCTTGTCCTGCCATGTGGATGCTTGTCATGTCAGCCCTAAAAAAAAATGTCTACATCTGTGATCCTATCTTGCCAATTTATGTTCAGTATTTTCCTTAGTCAGCCCAGATGGAAGTGGTAGAGCGTCTTCACATGTCGACTGTCCAGCTTAGCTTTCACAGTTGGCAGGATGACTGCTGCATAAACCTTCAATTTGGTACTCAAGGGTCAAAGACAGACACCAATTCAAGCTGCTTTTGGTTACCCATCATTACGCAAGCTTGCCTGATAGAATACCATGATTCAAAGAATATCAGGATTCAAGGAATATCAGGATTCAAGCATTCAAATAATTAGCTTGGGCACACTAATGTAATTAGTCTTTTTACAACAATCATGTAGAACAACAATCATGTAGAACATCAATCATGTAGAACATCAATCATGTAGAACATCAATTATGTTCCTCTTCACTGATGGTTATTGCATCATGCTGTTTTTAATAATCGACTTCACTGCACTCCAGGCATACCAATAAGTGCTCGGTCTCTTTCAGTTTGTTTGCTGGTTTTCCACACATCTGAAAGTCTCATTACGTTCAACAGTGAATGGTCGCATCCATGTTTAGCTCAATTTGACTAGTGAGTGGGCTGCTGGCGTTCCTGTAGAAATGGGTAGATCCAATATGGAACATAATTACAGAATAGGAGAGAACAATATTAGAAAGATAGATAAGGAAAGGGAGTTAGGGGTTATAATAGATCATACATGTAAGGTAAGTGAGCAAGTTAAGGTAGCAGTAAAAAAAGCAAATGCAATGTTAGGTATGATAACAAGAAATATTAAACATAGGAGAAAGGAAGTGATAGTCAAACTGTATAAAGCTTTAGTTAGACCTAGATTGGAGTACTGTGTACATGTCTGGAGTCCTTATCGTAGAGGAGATATAAACATGCTGGAAATAATACAAAAAAGAGCGACAAAGCTGAAAGTGGGATTCCAGAATTACAGTTATGAGAAAAGATTCAGAAGAACCGGTCTACAGTGTCTAGAAGAGAGAAGAATTCGTGGTGACTTAATACAGGTTTATAAGATGATCAGAGGAATGGATAAATTAGACTATATCAAGTTTTTTTAAAATACAGCCACCCACAATAACAAAAGGGCATAGCTACAAGTTGACTAAAGAGAGATCCAGATTAGATATTAGAAAATATTTTTTTAGTCAGAGAGTGGTGAATGCTTGAACGCATTGCCAGAGGAGGTAGTGGAGGCATGAACAGTTAATGCATTTAAGAATAAATTGGATGCGCATAGCTTTTAGAGCAAGGTGAAGTAAATGTAACTGGTTGTATACTGACTCTGCAGGGTCTTCTAAACCAGTATAAAGACGTTAAATTAAGAAAGCCTGTACCGAAACGTTAGTATCTTTTTCAGTGCAGTGTTCTGTAGCCATATATTTTACATAGTTATTAATCCCATGCATCGTTCTCCTTAATACGTGTTTACGACCTTTATATCATGGATTATGTAATTTCAAAAAGAGTTCAGATCTACACGGACAGTGAGGGGGGGGGGGGGGGGGGGAGAGGATAAGCGAGTAAATCAGCTCGCCAGTTTGTGACCTATTTCTTTCCTTTCATTGTTCCAACACCACACCTTCATTTATTTCTGCCAGTGACTTTTATAATCTAGAGTTAGCACAGGTTCCCGAGTCATTATTCTCATATTCCGACATCACCTGTGATAAGCCAACTACACGCACCATCTGCATATAATGTTGGCCGGGGAGAAAGATGGCCGCTTATCGCAATATATCTCCAAGCGAACGACATGTTAGAAGGGCGTGCCTTTTTCTCCTTGTCACGTTCTCCCTAGAACGAGATTTGGGTTTCAGAATCCAATTGATTTAATCGCGATAACAACCAACGGAAATGGAAATCTTGAAATTTTCAAGTCGGTGAAATATGAAAAGGACGAAGGCAAGAAGACGTATGGTGACGTAGTCAGCAAACTGAAGATTTGATCGTACACGCAGAAACCGGATCGTTCGCGTATCGCCATTTTGCTGATAGAATGAGAGCTGGTTATCTGCGTGAGATATCGGTCCGTATTCTAGCCCATGATGAGAGGCGAGATGTGATAACACGTAAAACCTCATTATTCGTCTGATAGGAGAGCAAGATATCCAAGGAGTTATGATTCCTGTTGGGCGGGAACACAAATTGTGTGTAGTATATTGTCGTGCCATCCCTGCTATGGTTTATCATTGGTAGCTGTCTGCCAATAGCGTAGGTGTGCAATCGTAGGGTGGGATTCTGGTTCATACATGACAATCTATTTATTAGTATCTTCTGTCAGATTATCAGACTAATGGTTCTCGGGGTAGAGAGGTTTGAGCTAAAACTACCGTCTAAACAGTGGAGGAAGACTAACGGCTGGTGAGGCAAAATATACTGATCAGCCATGTTAGTCAGGGTCAAACAAAATATACTGATCAGTCATGTTAGTCGGGGTCAAACAAAATATACTGATCAGCCGTGTTAGTCAGGGTCAGGCAAAATATACTGATCAGTCATGTTAGTCAGGGTCAGGCAAAATATACTGATCAGTCATGTTAGTCAGGGTCAGGCACAATATACTGATCTGTCATGTTAGACAGGGTCAGGCAAAGTATACTGATCAGACATGTTAGTCAGGGTCAGGGAAAGTATACTGATCAGACATGTTAGTCAGGGTCAAGCAAAGTATACTGATCAGCCATGTTAGTCAGTGTCAGGCAAACTATACTGGCCATTACCCTGACCCTGACTTCGCCGTAGTCCTTCCTGGGAACAGGCTCTTTTCATGAAATCACGAACGGACTAAACATAATCCGGACGTGGTTCGTTCTTGGTACGACCGCTTCTCCAATCGACCCATCTGTAAATGGGTACCTGACTTATGAGTTGGGGAAGGTATTAACAGCAAGGAAGGGAACTGGCCCCTCAACCTCACATAAGCTGCGGCTTAGTTCATGAATAGTTATTTTCATCCCCGACGGCAACATTGGAGCCACCTTCACCTTTTCTTCAACATATAACTGGGCAGTTCAGGGAAGCGAAAGAGCTAATATCTTGAATTCACAGGACACAAAATTACGGTTATGCTAGTTATGGATAGGATTGACATTTTGAAGTCTATCAATGTCCACCTGTTAGATAACGCTAACGCAAGAGATGAATCGGCGTCTCTTTTATATCGGAGAGGTTGAAGCAGACTTGTGCGCAAGAGAGAAGAAGTGTGTACAACTAACGGGCTGCAGGAACCATCAGTGGCCAAACCATTCGCCTTTTACTGAGAGAGATTGAGCACCTATACGTATGCCATGAGTGCAGTGAGGTCGATTCTAAGTAACAGTACAAAACGTGACAGTTCTTGTTCTAGTTTAGAGGGGATTACAATTTTTTAGTACGTATATTAAAGTCATTCAAAATATATAACTTCAAAACATATATAATAATAATAATAACAATAATAATAATAATAATAATAATAATAATAATAATAGTTGCCCATTGCAATCGAAGATGGCGACAGCATTTGACTTGTTCGACGAGATGTGTTCTCATGTGACTGTACAGACCAATCCTGGAACGGACCGACTTTACTGCATCCGGGGTACACATGTGGGGAGTAGGCTGTGCAGTCTTCGTTCGTTTTGTTCTTTCTGACAGTTCGTTTTGTTCTTTCTGACAGTTCGTTTTGTTCTTTCTGACAGTTCGTTTTGTTCTTTCTGACAGTTCGTTTTGTTCTTTCTGACAGTTCGTTTTGTTCTTTCTGACAGTTCGTTTTGTTCTTTCTGACAGTTCGTTTTGTTCTTTCTGACAGTTCGTTTTGTTCTTTCTGACAGTTCGTTTTTCTCTGAGTCTCAGCGATGACGTTCCGCTCCGTGATCTCAGAACCTTGTTTGATGCTAGAGCGCCAGGTTGGACGGATCTGTGCAAAAATGACCTAGAAGGTGACACCAATACTGAAACTTTTCAGAAACACTTTCACGGAGTCTCTGTAGAATTTGTTTCTGTCTCACTGTCGAACGTCTGCCTGTTCTGAACTCCAAGTGTAGCAGCTGCTTAGACAGGCGCTCATCGGGAGGGACAAGGACATGTCCGCCCACCTTATTTTGGCTCTTTGCAAAAGCATTCCACTTGCTAAAAATTATTTCAGAGTTCGACACTTTGTCCTGACCAGTCTACGCAGACAACTCAAATGAAAACGTTTTAACTGGCTGTCGAGCCTACTAAAGACAGTTCCTGTTTCGCAGGCAAGTAACAGAATAACTAATAATACAGAAGGATCGACCTTAACCTTGGTGGCGACACTGATACCATCTCGACTCCAGAAGTTTGCTTGCAGCCCCCTAACGCAGAGACAGCATTTGGAATCCTGCTGTTAACCTCAGAGTCGATATTTGCCTCTCTAGTTAGTGGGCTACTGCCTAGGTAGTATATTCATATATATACATATATATATATATATATATATATATATATATATATATATATATATATATATATATATACATGAAACCTGTAACACGTCGAATCCTGGTATTCAAACAAGCACGTTAATGTCTGTTGCCTGGTACCCGAAGGCTATCGCCTATCAGTAGTATGTATTTTAAACTTCCTGCGGATTACTAGGCTTGTGGGGAAGGTTTAAAAAAAACTTGCAATATATTTAAATCGCAGACATGCAACAGAGTGGTTAACACAACACACAATACACTTTTGTCTTGATATTCAGAGACCACATGAAGATATATGGTCCGATCATTTTAGAAGCGCAAATGTTTTTTTTACTGGGAACACAGGCAAAGATCAATGTTCCTGATTTACACGCCATATTTGCTTTTATGTCTCGTTGTACAAATACAAAACTGAGATTCTCACATTTAACACAAATATAAAGTCAATATAAGTGACATCTATAGTGGGCACTTCCTCAACATGGAGGATAACCGGAAACATGAGTTGACAAAACGTCGCCGCAAGGGCTTGGCAGCTGACTCGCCCATTCACACGGTTCTGGAAGGTTGCATGGACTAGGACCTACGATCCTCTACCTTCAATTCCACTGTGCTTCCTGCTATGTGCTACGGTGCTGAGACGTGGACACTAATAAAATCACTGGAGGACAAATTGAGAGTGACACAGGTCTCTCTTGAGAGACGCTTGGTCGGAATCAGTCTCCGAAATCAACGAACACAAAAGATGCACAATTCAGATTGACGATTGTCCTTGGTGAAGGATGCGGTAATCTATTCATACAAGGCAAAACATAAATAGGCAGGTCACATGAAACGATGGTCGGTGGAGCACGGTGACAGCAATCTAGTACCCCCGATGTGTTGATCAGACTCCTTTGCTGTACACAACAACATCCGAGACACATCTGAAGGAAGGCTTACCATGTACTGGACTTCTGTGACCCAAGAAAGGTTCAACTGGAGACGAAGTTGGGACACGCACCTTCGCTGTGGAACGGTGCATCAAGATCAAGATACAGAAAAACTATCAAACTCGGAAACTTGGATTGCAATTAAGAGTATCACATCCAAACTCATGACCTTCGTCAACATATTTTCCAATTGTCCATCACATACTGCGTATTAGATGTAAGATGTAATATCAAACACGACGATTCATCCAATACCACTTGAGAGAATGACAAGTATAGATGTTGAGAGTACACACTTGGGAAGAAATCAACAGAACAAACATACGATGTATCGGAATCCTTGCATCTTTCTATGCTGAATTTGGGCTATAATTGGAATATTGGTGAAGGCTGCATTTTTGGTTGTTTATGATGGACCATTTTGATGGGAACTGTACCGGTACAGTTTTCAACAAGCAGTGCCATGATGCCTTCATTGTTTTCATCAAACCAGTATGGCACAAGATCTATGAAGTACATTGTCTTTTTCAGAGTGGCCCATGTCTCCTCATTAGCAGACTAACAAAACTTATTATCCCTTAACTGAATGTCCAGAGCACGTGTATACAAAAAAAACGTAACTTGACTTGACTTAACTTACCTTTATTATACTGGTTTAGGGGGACGGCGTGGCCTAGTGGTTAAGTGGCACGGCTCACAACCAGAAGGTGCTGGGTTCGATCCCCATCACAGCACCGGCCGTTACCCCGGGGAAGCAAACCCTTAGAAAATGCAGGAGGAAGCAGACCCTTACATAAAATGCATGCTGAAGTCGGATGCACTGGGCCGACAGGCGCAAAATAAAAACCACAGTGTAACGCACACACGCCTTGGGGAATAGATAAATAAGGCGAACGAAAAAAAAAAATAAAAATAAAAATAAAAAAAAATACTGGTTTAGAAGGCTCTACAGAGTCTGTATACAACCAGTTTATCCCACTCAAACTAAACTAAAAGTAGCTGTGAGCATCCAATCTATTTGTGAATGCATTAACTGATCCTGTCTACACTATATCCTGTGGCAATGCATTCCAAGCTTTCACCACGCTCTGACTACAAAAACATTGTCTTAATATCTAACTTGTGCCTGCCTTTAAATAATTTGAAGCTGCGCCCTCTAATTCTTGTAGCCGGTTGCAATTTGAAAAGAAAACTAGTTATAATCTAATGTATCCATTCCATTGAAATCACCTCAAATCACCATTCTAGATAATACAGACCAGTAGTTCTGAATGTATTCTCATAACTATAATTCTGGAATCCCAATAGCAGTTTATTAGCACTTCTTTGTATGTGCTTTGTACTTCAAGTATGTTTATATCCATTGCATGATATGAACTCAACACCTGAACACCGTACTCCAATTTAAATCTCACTAATGCTTTATACAATTGGACTTTCAATGCGCACACATACACACACACACACACACACAAACACACACACACACAAACACACCCACACACACACCCACACACACACCCACACACACACCAACACACAAACACATTCACACACACACCCACACACCAACACACAAACACATTCACATACACACAAACACACACACACACAAACATACATACATACACACACACACAAACACACCCACACACACACACACACATCCACACCCCCCCCCCCCCCTCACACACATACACACACACACACATACATTTACAGCACGTAAATAATTCGCAGAGTTTTCATCTTCTCTCCTTATCCAGTAATGGCACCACGTGCAAACGAAGACGACTTTGTTCATGTTCTTCTTGTCGTCAGAATATATTAGTGCTAGTTGTTTCTCTTGTAGCATGTTGCAGTGGCTTTTCTTATGCGTGTCTTTTAGCGTACTGAGGAAGGTGGGCCTTTGTCATGGCAGTAGCACATTGCTGAACCTCTCAACAGACTTCCAAGTATGCTGTAACAGCTTGTTTTCAAGTGTATATCGGTTATGTGAGATGATTATCATGTTTCACCTTACCTTGACGTTAACCATTAAGCACTCACCGTAATCCCATTAAGCACACCAATAAAAAATACCTTTCTTTCTGTGCTATAAGTCAAAGTCATAAAACAGGCGTCAGTTTTTATAACAACAAGGGTCGAGATATTATGGACCTCGCTGTACAATATCTCATCCTTTTGTGAAGATGGGTTACCTGTTCCTGGAATATTGGTACCCGACTAACAGTTAGGTAAGTGCAAATAAATAGATTGAAGCTGCAGCGGCGCTGTAGATCAAAAGTCGATCAAAACATTTATAAGTAGAGGCTCCGTGACCACGCCAGGACAAACAAAACAAAACAGAGAGGAAGATGAATGTCTGGTCAGGCAAAACATACTGGCCAAGAACCTCAGCTCTTCTTTCCTGCAGTCCTCCTTGGAAACAGGCCGTCCTTCTTGGCAGTCTAAGATGGGGGATATATGTGATCCCCACAGTAGTGAGCGTCACGTAGATGAAGCACGGCATAGCACACTCATCAATAGGACCCGGTCTACTTTCATCAGTACGCTCGGGATGTGAAGAAAGCTACTACAACCCGCCACTAAACGTCCTTTTCAAGGCGCACAAAAGAGTAAACCTACTCGTTGTGTGCATTTGAAACAACAACAAACAATATCGTGGGAATTCAACAACAACACCCAGAAAAACAACACCAAGAACAACAACAACAACAGCAACAACAACACAGTTTATACATGTTATCACGTATATGATTAGTAATCTTTTGACACTGTTACTGTAGCACATTTTAAACATAAAGTACAACAGAATTGGGTATTTTACTATACATTTAAAAAATGTCGTTTGTATATCTCTGTACGTTGCATTGAAATTGAAATATACGATATACAACTTTGATAACGATATGCTTTAGAAAATATATTGTGTAAAGTCTTAATAAGACACCACGGGAGACCGAAATAATTTAAAATCTTATGGCACATTTACCCGGGCACATTTTTCCATCACAGAACTGCATTTAACAAATAAATATTATGTTAGATAATTGGACTGTCATTCAACGACCATCTGTCAAATCAAAGATCTCCATTCATTCAACAACCGTCTGTCAAATCAAAGATCTCCATTCATTCAACAACCGTCTGTCAAATCAAAGATCTCCATTCATTCAACGACCATCTGCCAAATCAAAGATCTCCATTCATTCAACGACCATCTGCCAAATCAAAGATCTCCATTCATTCAACGACCATCTGTCAAATCAAAGATATCCATTCATTCAACGACCATCTGCCAAATCAAAGATCTCCATTCATTCAACGACCATCTGTCAAATCAAAGATATCCATTCATTCAACAACCATCTGCCAAATCAAAGATCTCCATTCATTGAACAACCATCTGCCAAATCAAAGAACCCCATTCATTCAACAATCATCTGCCAAATCAAAGATCTCCATTCATTCAACAACCATCTGTCAAATCAAAGATCTCCATTCATTCAACAACCAACTGCCAAATCAAAGATATCTATTCATTCAACGACCATCTGACAAATCAAAGATCTCCATTCATTCAACGACCATCTGACAAATCAAAGATCTCCATTCATTCAGTGACCACCTGTCAAATCAAAGATCTCCATTCATTCAGTGATCACCTGTTAAATTAATATTCTTCTTCGTCGTCAGTTCTCAATCTCCCGTTACCAAGCCCTGAAAAGGACTTTGCAAGTAACAGGACGTTGTCTGGAGAACGGAATGCGTTGTGTCGTAGTTTACAGCTTGACTGTGATATTTGCACCTTGCGGTCCAACTCATCTGATTTTAGCAAGCATTTTTGAGTACCAGGTTAGCATTCCCTCTTCGATTCCTTCTCCTTAGCCAGTTGCGCTGTTGCAGAATTGTACAGCGTGGAGGTGTAAAAGGACCTGGACCTAATCCCAGCAGTCAGCTTATTGGTCGCTGACAGCTGCAGCTCATGCACTGTACAACATCTTGATCCCACCTGTCAAATGATAGAACTAGTCACTCAATGACCACCTGTCAAATGATAGAACTGAAGTCACTCAATGAGCACCTATCAAATGGTAGAACTGGTCACTCAATGAGCACCTCTCAAATGGTAGAACAGTTCACTCAATGACTACCTGTCAAATGATAGAACAGGTTACTCAATGACTACCTATCAAATGATAGAACTAGTCAGTCAATGACCACCTGTCAAATGATAGAACAGGTTACTCAATGACTACCTGTCAAATGATAGAACTGGTCACTCAATGACCACCTGTCAAATGATAGAATTGAAGTCACTCAATGACTACCTGTCAAATGGTAGAACTGGTCACTCAATGACCACCTGTCAAATGATAGAACTGAAGTCACTCAATGACCACCTGTCAAATGGTAGAACTGGTCACTCAATGACTACCTGTCAAATGGTAGAACTGGTCACTCAATGACTACATGTCAAATGATAGAACTGAAATCAATCAATAACCACCAGTTAGATGATTGCTCGGTCACTCATTAACTACCAGTTAGACGATTGCTCTGTCACTTATTAACCATCAGTTATATGGTTTTTTCTGTCACTCATTAACCACCAGTTAGTTGATTGCTCTGTCACCGATTAACTACCAGTTAGACGATTGCTCTGTCACTTATTAACCATCAGTTAGATGGTTTTTTTCTGTCACTCATTAACCATCAGTTAGATGATTTCTCAGTCACTCATTAACCATCAATTAGATGATTGCTCAGTCACTCATTAACCACCAGTTAGATGATTGCTCAGTCACTCATTAACCACCAGTTAGATGATTGCTCAGTCACTCATTAACCACCAGTTAGATGATTGCTCTGTCACTCATTAACCACCAGCTAGATGATTACTTTGTTATTCAAATTGACAGTGCGTATAACTTGATGGGTGATATTCAATGACCGAATATTAGATAAGGGAAGAGAAGTCTCCCAATGATCACCTATGAGATGTAACCGAAGTCTCCCAACGATCACCTATTAGATGTAACCGAAGTCACTCAATGGCCACTTGTTAAATGATGGAACGTATTTATCACCTCTACCACGTGAAAGTGGATAGGCCATCAACTAATCAGTTCTGCAGTTCCCTTCATATTTGTCATGTATCATTATCTGTGTCTATTTGTCATGTTTTCTTTGGTTTTTGTTTGTCACCTTTTTCTCTGTATGTTCCATGGCAGAGATTGCATGGTGGAAATGGATTGGTTTCCATGGTGTGGCCTATCTACAGTCACTTTGTTTATTAGATTGTCTGTTCCACATGTTGTTGACGTTTTCTTTCCCATACGTTTTCGTTTTGTAATCCTTTCAAGTCACTGTAGAGCCAAAAACTTTCTTAGGGCTTTGCTGATGAACTGCTATAATCTCTTAATATTGCACTTGGACATCCGTCCTGTTTCTGCTACATATAATGACCAATCTCACATTGGAGATGATCTTTTGCTTCATGTGCATTTTAATTTTAGAGTGCTATATGATTTTCAACATTATGTAGCTCCCTCTTGTCTTCTCTATCCTAGTTTGTATACTCTTATCTGCAACACACATCTTGATTATGATGTGTGACAGAGTCATAGGTCTCAAGGTCGGGAGAGAGTGACGATGAGCAAATCACATTTGGGTAAAAGCAGGTACAAGAAGGAGATCCATTTAAACATCCTTTGAGAATGCACGAACGAACAACTTTAGATCGTTCTCCACGCAAGTTATTATGGTCCGAACTACTACTAGTACTACTACTGCTGCTGCTGCTGCTACAGCTACTACCAGCAATACTAGAACAACAACTACTACTTCCACTGCTACAACAGATACTACTACTACTACTACTACTACTACTACTACTCATGATACTACAAATTTTACTACTACAACTACTACTGGTTTAGAAGGCTCTACATAATATGTATAAAACCAATTTATTCTACTCCGCCGATACTGAAATGACTGACTCTGCCTCCATTACATCATGTGGCAATGCATTCCCAGCATGCACCACTCTCTGACTAAAAGAATATTTCCTAATATCTAATCTGGACCTGTCTTTAAACAATTTGAAGCTGTGCGTTCTTGTTCTTGTAGTCGGTTGAACTTTGACAAACTTGTTATAGTCTAATTTATCCTTTCCATTGATTCATTTGTAAACTTGTATTAAATCACCTAGAATTATTCTTTGTTCGAGAAACTGAATACCAGCTTTTTTTATAGTCTTTCCTCATTACTATATTTCCGAAACCCAGTGATCATTTGTATAGCTCTTCTTTGTATCCTTCCATGCATGTCAGACACAACCTGGCATTAGCCTTTCTCGCTGCCATCTGGACTTGCTGCCACACATTACCAGTAAGATCTATTATAACTCTTATGTCTCTTTAATTTTTTATTGTGTAATTGCTGTTCTCTCTCATCATCATCATCATCTTGTAGCATGTCTTTTATAGAACGTCACTCCCATGCCAGTCTGTCTGAAAGGAAGTCGTCACCTTGCCAAAACTCCAGCCTCCGCCACAGTCATACCTATGCATTCCATAATATCTTGGTGCCATCGTCTTCTTGGTCTACACCTTCCTCTTTTACCTGGCACCATACCTTCCACCACAGTTCTCTCAACACCGTTGTGTTCTCTCAATCTCTTGATATGACCAAAATATTTACATTTTCTAGCCAAAATGGAATTGGTAAACCAGTTCTCCTCTATGCTCAACTCTTACCGAATGTCTTTTTTCTCTGTCCATGGTATTCTGAGGATCTTTCTGTAACGTTTTGACTCGGAGGATTGGATTATTTGTCTGAAAGTTTTGGTAATCGTCCATGATTCGCAGCCATAAGCTGCCAAAGGAAAAACACAGGCTCTCAAGACTTTTACTATTATTGTTTCATGGTGCTCTGTCATAATTCATTCAGGCTGTTCAGATATTGCATTGCCATGGCTAGCTAGTCTTCTTCTGATTGCTTTCGTGCAGTCGCCATTTTTGTCAATTCTGGAGCCCAGATATTCAAAATGTGTAACCTGATCTATTTCCTCACCACCGACTGCAAATTTTGGTTGACATTGTGTTTTGTCGGTCGTCATTATCTTTCTTTTATTTATTTATGTAATTATATTCCTAATTGAATCTTACAGCGTGGATGACAGTTCGCTTTTCTACATGTAACTCCATCTGCCAGCTCTCAAATCTTTTTTGAATCGTATTTAAATCCGATCTCAATAGATCCATCTCTGCCGGAGAATCTTGTGTCATCCACTAACTTTTCAATCATGGATCTGATATCAATGTCTTCAAACTTCGACAGAGTTACATGCATTCGACATGTTGTTTGCATGCCTGATAAACACTTTTCTAAACAGCTGTTATAGAGTGAGCTCGGGATAGGGAACAGCTCGTCAGGGGTTAGAAGAAAGGATACAAAGAATCACTGAAGGTATGTCTGAAGAGTTTTCTTATTGATGTTGCCTTTCACTAGCTGCTTGCTCCGAATCGCACAATCCCTGATGCAAGCTTTGAGTCGCTGACCCTGATGGAAGCGGCCAGTTTTAGTTACTGACCCTGATAGGAATAACAGCAAACTATGAGTCACTGACCCTGATACAATCAGCCAGCTATCAGTCACTGACACTGATACAATCAACCAGCTATGAATCACTGACCCTGATTCAAGCAGCTAGCTATGGTTCACTGATCCTGATGGAAGCAACCAGCTATGGTTCGCTGACCCTGATGCAAACAGCCAGCTATGGTTCGCTGACCCTGATGCAAGTAGCCAGCTAGGAGTAACTGACCTGGATATTAGCAGCGAGCTATAGTTCTCTGCCTGCTGAGCACCTTCGGTGATACTTGCACATCAAGTTGTACCGTTCTGTACAAGCAACTCCCAGGATGGGACATCAATATTGAAGCTCTTCAGAGACGCTTTCAATGAGTCTTTGCAGCGTTTTATCTCTCTCACTCTCGCACCTCTTCACTTACCTTGATGAGCGTCTGGCTGTTGTGAACTCACCGTAAAATAGTTGCTTGGGGATGCGCTCATCTGGCATGCAAACAATATACACCGTCCATCTTAGCTGAGCTATTTGTAAAAGTGCACTTATGCTCAATATGTTAGTATTGCTAAAAATGTCAATGTTCAGCACCATATATTCCGGAGTATTTTACACTTGTATTAATTTCTTTACTTCTTTAATCTTCCTTAAGCTGTATCTCATCCATACTTGACTGTCATAAATAGCATATCTGTAGAGTTTTATTCGCTACTTCTTTACTTGTTTTTAGACATTCCTACTTTGTTCTTGTATTCTCGTCTTTGTTTTTCTTTTTCGTATTGCTCCATGCTTTCTGAAATTATGCTATCTCCTTTATTTTTGGCTACTGCAAGATATTTATGTTTAAGTTCTGGCTGCTATAATGCTGAGATGCGTATTTTTGGGATCCTTATTATATGCTCTTTCTATGTTTTTAATTTCCATAGCTGCTTTAATCAATACCAGATTCTGATCAGTATGTATATCAGCATCTGGATAAGTGTTTCTCACTGCGACACTATTTTTTAACCTGTCCTTTATCGTAATAAAATAAATCTGATTTCTTAATATATCTCCTGGGCTTTTCCACTTGTATAATCTTCCTGAAGCTTGTTGGAAGAAATGTGTTACATATAAATAATTGATTTTCTTCACAAACATTTATCAGCGTATCTCCCCTGTCGTTTCTTTTTTCTCGTCTAAGTTGTCCTAGCATATTTTTGCATTTGCCGTTTCCTATTTTGGAGCTCATATCTCCATTGACTATCAGATGAGCAGTAGATGTTATTGGCTTAAGGATTTGTTGTAAGCTTTCATAATATTCGTATATTTCATCGTGGCTGTGTTCTTAAGTTGGTGTGTGTGTTTGTAAAATGGCAATTTCAAATATTTAAGTGCTGAACTTAACCGATCTGTGTGTGTCCAATATCCACTTGCATATTACTCTTGATTCTTCTGACAACATTTTAACGACTCCCTCCTTCATGCTAACTTGCTTATAAATGTATATTGGTCTTTCATTCCGAATCCGGCGTCTGTACGTCACGCTTCCGCCACAATAAATATATCTAGAATAGCACCGATCTCGGCAATCAAATTATCTATTTTTGGTTTTCCGTTTAACTTCCGAACATTCTCAGTTATATTTTTTTGTCTTTTCTTTCTAGTATCTAGATAGTATTTCTTAGAAAGCTTCATTGCCTGAGAAATTGGGAAGTACTCGTCATTAAAGAGCATCTTACTCACTAGTAGTCAATGGTCACACTGTGGAGGGTGCAAATGATCTCTGCTACCTCGGCAGCACGTTTGCACCCGACTGCCGCAGTAACTCCGACATACACAAGCGGATTGGTCTAGCAGCGTCGGCGATGAATGATCTCCGCCGTGTGTGGAGCAACAGTAGGCTCTTATGGTCACAAAACTGCGCATCTACCAGTCGTGCGTGATCCCAGTCCTTGTGTATGACTCCGAGACCTGGACCCTGAAAAAAAGCGACACCTTGAGACTTCAGGCCTTTCATATGCGAAATCAGCGACACATGCTTGGCATTCGTTGGCATTTCGTCCGGAATGTAGATGTTTCTGCAAGGACACAGCTCCCCCCTGTCTCGGTTATACTGGAACGTCGCCGCATTTCCCTGTTCGGCCATGTTGTCCGACTGGACAAGGAGGTCCCAGCTCACCAGATTCTTCAAAAGACATCCAACAGTGCTAACGGCCTCCACCCTGCTGGCTGGAAGCGCCGGAGAGGTCGTCCTCGAAACACGTGGCTCCAACAGGTAGCAGCCTCCCCATCTGCCTGGCAGCACGCAGTTACAACTGGACATATTGGTGTTCATCCGACGCAACCGTTCTGAGACGCCTAAGCGAACATTATTATTATTATTATTAATCACTAGAGTGATTACCATTTCCATGTTTACATGTGCATCAAATTTTTCTGTGAATGTCCCGGAGGCAGCATAACAACTGTAACTGTTAATGTGGGCCTCCAGTGCACGCAAATTGCTGTAAACGTGGTGAAGCTGGAATCGCTCCTGAAGTGGTATGTCGATATCATCATGCGTGTCCCGTCCCGATTCGTCTATTTCGTGCCAGCAGAATAGATGGCGCCATTCAGGTTGCGGGTTTTACATTGCTCTGCTGTTTTAGTTCGTTATGGATGACGCCAGGCGACGGATTTGCATAGAATTCACATTAGTCCATGACTTAAACTTGTTTTCACTGAATTGTTTCCAGGTTTTCCAATTGGACTAGTTGATTCGTTCATAGCCTAGTTGATACGGATATTCATAGACGTCTCAGTCTTCGCATACCATGCGCGTGGCACCCTGGGAGTAGCCTCTCAGATCTCAGGAGCCGAATATGGAGACTCTGGGCTGCCCAAACTGCAGGACCCCCCTCTCCGCCTCGCTGGTGTAATCCAAAGGAATGCAAAGCATGACAATGTGGAACCAGCTCAGCTTTAGGAGCTGCTGGAATGAGTTCGGAATTTTTAAACCATCCGCCTTAGGTGCTACCACTCCTGATTTTCTCTCCCGATGTTTCCACAAGGCAGTGAGTCGTTGCCTGCAAATGCTAGTTACTCGAGACATCCAATGATACTCTCATCGTCCCAAAACTAGCCACGACTCTCTGGGACTTGTGGGTGTAAAGTCAGAGTTTCTCCTCTCCTAGGCGAACTGACTGACAGGCTAACGAGCTCCGTCTACCCGGGTTTAGAATCAGAGTTTACCTTCTCTTAGATTGGCTGCCAACCAAGGCTAATGAGCCCAATCTGCCCCCCCCCCCCACCCCCAGTTATACCACCGGGTACTCGGTCGCGCCCCACATCAGGCTCTGTGAGAAACAGGGGGCCCCTCATGAAGGTGCTGCTGGGGACACAATAAGGTAGGAGAGGCCATTGGCATGGAAACTCCTGAACGACAAGCCGAACAGTGAATCCGGCGGCGATCTCTACATCTGGAAAGGAGAGACTATATCAGACGCTTCACTTTCCTTTAATGACGTCCATCCCAGACCTAGCTACCCCCCATGATATGGACATAGGTGATATGAAATATTACTACGGTTAAGCCTGCGTCATGTTTCCACGGTCTAGTGCACACGGCTGGACTTTACGAGGTTAGCGCCGTCTTCACTCTGGCTACACACAGTGTTCGTTTTGGTATGACTGTGAAAGGTAGACACGGGACTATAATGGACTAAAGCTCGTTGCCTGAAAGAGATGCCCAACACATCACTCGCACGCTGATTGATGTTTCTACGACCTTTTGAGGTTATGGAAAAGGCAAGACACACAACGATAGATGTTATCGCCCCCCCCCCCCCCTCTCTCGCCTGCTCCTCTGCCATGCGGGATACCTGTATTTTGAGAAAGGCTTCGGTAGTAAACCCTTAGACAAAATCTGCATCAGGTGCTATCGCCTTCGTCTCGATAATGTCTTGCCACTAGCCAAAGATAACTCATGACGAGAAAGAGTGGGGTTGACAAAAGGCGCAGTTTCTTCCTCGCTTTAATCCAAATTACCGTGCAAGTCATCCATTTCTGCGGACACAAGAGAAAAGGCTGTTCAATCAACTGAACAAAGAGAGTGGTCTTCCAAGTGTTTCTACCTCTGTTCCTTCTCTCATGTGAACTCCATGACATGGCCTATCTGGCTACTTTTGACGATACTTTTCGTAACGTGTGTCATATCGTCTGATTTGTTGCTCCACTGGTTGTTCTTGGCTCCTTCCCCATAGGTCTTCGATCATCACCATCTCTTGCCAGCCTATACTCATTATCCCCAAGTAGTCATTTATGGACACACTATTGTAGTTTTCACTGTATTGCATTTTACGTTCTCCAAATTTCTGTTTTGTGCAGCAGTACTGACTTGACATCGAAATTAAACGACATTAATTTGGTATTAGTCTTTATTTCCCTGGATTTCCTTATATTATTCAGTAACAGGAATGCTGTCCATGCCTTTCAAATTCTATCCTTTGATCTACTTCTGTGCCGACTGAAGTGTGAAGATGTTGCCCACAATTTTGAAGGTGTCCAGCTCTTCCTATGGCTCATTCCTTAAGATGTTGATTTTAAGCAGTTTAGTTTTTTTAATAATAATATTGGCCGAATGGTTTCGAATCCTGCTTGCCGACATGGATGGCAGCGGATCGAATTCCCATAAAAGCTTTTGTTGTTTTTCTGTTTAGGGGTGAAACAACCAAACATAGCCAGCACACGACGTGAAGACAACTGTACCGAAGCGGCCTGTATACCTTATCAGAGAAACAAACCATCGACTGCAACAGCAATGTGAGCAAAGTCCTACGACAATCAAGTCCCAGAATAACTGAATGTTTCTCACCTCATTAAGTGCTGTGTGCCAGCAGTACCAAGTTATCTACAAAATACAGGTTCTCAAACTGTGATCATAATAGCCACTGCATATGTATGACCGCAGAGTAGCCCACCATGACGCCAGATTGAAGGATCGTTAGGTCAAAGTACTTCGTAGCCACGAAAGGTCATAAAAACAAAATAGAATTCTCAACAAATGTAGATACTTATACAAGATAATGTCTCAGAATGACATAGGATTTCTGTCTAAAAAGACAAAAACAAAACAGATTTAGTACTACAATGGGATTCCGGCCCAATGTGCGATCCTTGGAAACGAGAAAGCAGATGAGCTCGCAAAAGCTGGAAGTAGCGCCACGCAGATTCCCCATCCACAGAGCTATAAAGAATAAAAAACACTCATCAAACGATCCATGAGGACAGAATGGAGAGAACAGTACAAATAATATAAGACAGAAAATGACAGCATAGATAAACTTGGCAGATATGGGCAGAGAAAGATCTTCAGACTCAGAATAGGACATTGTAGACTCAAGGCCCACCTCCACAGAATGGGTCTCGGAGACACTGTCACGTACGATTGTTGAGCACCCAAGCAAACACCAGAACATATTCTGCAAGAATACCCTACCTATGCAGATCAAAGTCTGGCCTGGGGAAGCGACCATGCTCGAAAAGCAATATCAGACTATGCTCGGACCGGCGGAGACTTGAAACGCACAGTCTCCTTCGTGAACCTCACCGGACTAGAAGCATAGCAGCAGTTGATCGTGAACCTCACCGGACTAGAAGCATAGCAGCAGTTGATCGTGAACCTCACCGGACTAGAAGCATAGCAGCAGTTGATCGATGAAAAAGAAGATGTATCGGAACGAGTAAACAATACAATAGAACGCTTAGGTGACCAGCTTCGAATGACAATGTCAATGATCTCGTCAGTTGGCCACGTTCGAAGCGGCCTGCAGTTCTGTTGGGAATATGGCGATCTGTTTTAGCCAGGCGTTGCGAGGGCAGCCCCGAGGACGTCTCCAGGATTAGAACGGACTTCATGGACAAAGGTTATCAGCTGTTGAGACAATGCCTGCAAGTTGAGTTTATCGAACTAATTCACTGTTGGAAATCATGTCGTGCCAGACAATCTTGAGAATGCACTTCTGGTTGCGCAGATGGACGGTCCTGCTGTAGTAGTGTCCAGGACCCGGTCCTGCTGTAGTAGTGTCTAGGACTCGAAGCCGTACAGAAGAATGGGGACAATGTAGGAGGAGTCAAAACGAAGCCTGGTCTCCATGGAGAGATTTCGCTGGGATCAGACTCTGCGGAGCGAGTGCATGGATGAAGCCGCTAAGCCTTTCTTACAGGTGATGTCTTCACCGCTGCGTGCGTCAGAGAGCTGTCTGTTGCCGGTGTAGGCGAAGTCTACAACAGAGTTATCGTTCACGGTGATGCTCAGCACAGAGGGGCCTCTGCTGAGATTTTGCATTTTCGTCTTCGTCCAGAACATGTGCAAGTCTAAGTTGGCAGCCGATCGATCCAGTGTGGCCTACAAAGGCCTGAAAATCGTGTGATGACGTCATCAGTGTAGACGAGATAGGCTACACTGGAGTACCCGTCAAGAACTATTGGGTTGTGTGCAGAAGACTGTGTGAGGATTCGGTCCATGGCGCAGCAGAAAGTGCAGGCTGTAGGACACCGGATGATGTAGAGCACCAGATGGTACATGCAGTAAGACATCGGCCGATGCAGAGAACCAAAAAGTGCAGGCTGTATGACATCGGCCGATGCAGAGAACCAGACAGTGTCGGCTGTTGGACTCCGGCCGATGTAGAGAACCAGAAAGTGCAGGGTGTATGACACCGGTCGATGCAGAGAGCCAGAAAATACAGGTTGTAGGACACCGGCCGATATAGAGGGCCAATAAGTAAAAGGTGAAATGTTCGTGCCTTTCTGTCATATCGCCCCATTCCACATCTGTAGTAAATAAATACATGTTTTACGCCTGATATTAAATGTGTGGTGACAAATTCAACCCGCACACATGGCTCAAATATGACATGTTAGATGACGGAACTGTCACTCAATGACCACCTGTTAGATGACGGAACTGTCACTGAATGACCACCTGTTAGATGACGGAACTGTCACTCAATGACCACCTGTTAGATGACGGAACTGTCACTCAATGACCACCTGTTAGATGACGGAACTGTCACTCAATGACCACCTGTTAGATGACGGAACTGTCACTCAATGACCACCTGTTAGATGACGGAACTGTCACTCAATGACCCCCTGTTAGATGACGGAACTGTAACTCAATGACCACCTGTTAGATGACGGAACTGTCACCCAATGACCGCCTGTTAGATGACGGAACTGTCACTCAATGACCACCTGTTAGATGACGGAACTGTCACTCATTGACCACCTGTTAGATGACGGAACTGTCACTCAATGACCACCTGTTAGATGATGGAACTGTCACTCAATGACCACCTGTTAGATGATGGAACTGTCACTCAATGACCACCTGTTAGATGATGGAACTGTCACTCAATGACCACATGTTAGATGATGGAACTGTCACTCAATGACCACCTGTTAGATGACGGAACTGTCACTCAATGACCACCTGTTAGATTACGGAACTGTCACTCAATGACCACCTGTTAGATGAAGGAACCGAAGTCACTTAATGACCACCTGTTGACACAGCAATAAAGAAACCAGCGATCCTACGTCCAGAAAGATAAAGATAAGGCAAGGTGCTAAGGCCAAAGAAGACGAGACAGGGTGAATTAAGAGTGCATTTAACCAGAGAGCTACTGGAACTATCTGAAGACATATCTTACGCTATCTGCGTGAAAGAGACTCAAGAATCTGTATGGAATGCAATAATGTCATTTACCAAAATAAAAAGAAAGACAAGAAGGTAAAAAACAAGAGCAACTTGGAGGAAAAGGCGAATATTTATGTATATAATAGCAGTTAAAATAGATTGATCAGGATAGACAGAGGAATTTATGAAAGTCAGCTGGAGATTTGATAAACAGCTCAAGCCATAGAGGTAGTAACACTTAAAGCAGATTTTGTTTCGTCTATACTGAGAGCACTTGCCTCGTCATTGATTTACAATATCTGAAGTGGTGCTATTGATAAGACAGGGGTCTGGTAACCAAAATGGTATTCGTTCAATTTCAAGTTGTGGAGTAAAAACAAACAGATGCAAGTTTCCAGTTTCCAAGTGTTTAAACTATACGTTGTACCAGTGCTTAAAGTATACGTTTTCCCAGTGCTTAAAGTATACATTGTCCCAGTGTTTAAAGTAAACGTTTTCCCAGTGCTTAAAGTATACGTCATCCTAGTGCTTAAAGTATACATTGTCCCAGTGTTTAAAGTATACGTTTTCCTAGTGCTTAAAGTAAACGTTGTCCTTTTGCTTAACACTTTGCAGTTCCGCCTAATTGATTGATAAGATTTGTGTCTTAACCCTTTACAGTCTGGCCTAATTGATTAGATTTGTGTCTTAATCATTTACAGTCCGGCCTAATTGATTAGATTTGTGTCTTAACCCTTTACAGTCCGCCCTAATTGATTAGATTTGTGTCTTAACCTTTTACAGTCCGACCTGATCAACAATATTCGTGTCTTAAGACACACACACATCTAATCAATTAGCTCGGACTTTAAATGGCAAAAGTATAAGTTGTCAGAGAGCTGTAAGTAAATAATTTCCCAGTGATTCAAGTATGTGTTGTACGAATGCTTATATTATATTTTGTCGGATTTCTAAAAGTATACATTGTTGGAGGGTTTGAAGCATACACTGTCGGATTTCTAAAAGGATACGTTGTCCAAGTGTTTGAAGTATACACTGTCGGATTTCTAAAAGTATACGTTGTCCAAGTGTTTGAAGTATGCACTGTCGGTTTTCTTATGGCACAGGTTTGCTTTGTGCTAAAAGTATAGATTGTTGGATTTATTAAAGTATACGTTGTCTAAATGATTAAAATATACGTGGCCTGAGAGCTAAAAATAAACATAGTCGGAGTGTTTAAAGTATACGCTGTTTAAGTACTCAAAGCATTCTTTGCATGAGTGCTTAAAACATACACAGTTCAAAGGCTTAACGTATTCGGTGTACGAGTACTTAAAAGTATTCGGTGTACGAGTACTTAAAGTATTCGTTGTCCGAGTGCTTTAAATAGATGCTGTTCGAAACGTTAATTTATACGTGTTCTTGCGATTGTTGCTTTGCTTATTATTTAAAATGAAGACAGACATGAGAAAGGTACTTTGCAGTGTTGGTCCAAGAGCGTCTACCATTTTTAGATTGTCAAGAAAGTTAGCGCTAAAAACACATGTCTGACTGACGAATGACGACCATTTTACAAGACTTTACGAGTAGCAGCTACCTTAATGTTTGCTAAACGTTTAACGATTAGGGTTAATCTATACAATAACATAGGGGTTAATGTCACCGCACACTCAAGATTCAATAGACGGAGTTGTGGATAAATGTAAGCTTCCTGCACACCAACTATGTCACACAATTGTATCAAGTTCGTCATCATAATCATCATCATCATCATAATCCTCATCATCAAGTGCCCTATCTTATCACGTGTGTGTTATCTGTTTCGCTGTTGATCGTCTGCCATGCCACGCATTCAATTGACCAATATTTTCTTTCTTTACCTCCCTCGGTCTCTCTTGTCTGCAATTCTGCCCGCTGTCACAGTATGTTCCAATCCGTCTCTTCTCCTGGCAAACTAACAGAAGAATGGCGGCCTTGTACTGATTGTTCAATAAGCTGTCTTTGTGTCTTTACCTCCTCAAGAACCACATTATTACATTTATTTACAGTCATTTAACTTTAAACTTTCTTCTGTAAAACCGCATTTAAATTAATTTAATCTAACTTAACTTAACTTAACGTCTTTATACTGGTTTAGAAGACGCTGCAGTGTATGTATACAACCAGTTATCTCCAATGATTCCTGTACGTGCCTGCTGATTGTCCAATCAAGTACGTCACCGAATATAAAACCAATGTAACTTAATATTCACTTTGACCAAAAAACCAAACAAACAAAGCACTTTTCTTTGCAGTCCATTAAAATTTCAACATTCCTCTGTGAAATCACATTTCAGTTTGCCTCCAATGATCCCTGTACGTGCCTGATTTTCATCAATTCAAGTACGTCCCCGAATATTTAAAAACAAATTAACTTAATATTCACTTCGACAAAGAACGCAAACAAACAAATCACACTTAAATACTGTTCACATTTCTCTGGCAGCGTCTACCAGGAGTCAAAGCTGCTCTGTTTCTTTAAGATGAATCAGATAATATTACATAACAATAACAAAATGAATCCAAAGAATGTTTTCTCTTTATCTTATCCGTGACCGTTATCCTGAATTGTGTCAGGCATTGCTGTTTAACTGTATCCGATGCACTTACGTTCAAGCCTTCTATTTACGCGGATTAGATTTATGTGTCCTGGTAGATACGTATTTGAACACACTAACATTGACGGATATGTAGTAACTAATATGTAAAGTAAGTAAAGGTTTGTCCCATAGTAGCTAGACTGCTGCCTGTAAATGAAGTCGTAACGGATTTCAATACACTATACCCCAGCTGGTATGATGTAGGGTGCCTAGTGCCTTTACATGCTGCATTTTACTTCCATAGTCAAATGCCAGGTACCCATTTCTAGCAGGGTCGACTAGAGCATGACGATTGTGGAAGTTGAACCAGAAAGTAATCATCTATGCAAATTGAAAACGTTCATCGACATCGAGAATACTACGATCAAAGATGGATGGCAGGTCACGTGACCACATGTGAGACATTAGTCTTCCATCTCATCTTCTTGTGTCTTGCTGTTCTGGCCTTGCGGCGCTCCAGAGAAAGGTATGGGTAGACTGCTGTTCTGGCCTTGCGGCGCCCCAGAGAAAGGTATGGGTAGACTGCTGTTCTGGCCTTGCGGCGCCCCACAGAAAGGTATGGGTAGACTGCTGTTCTGGCCTTGCGGCGCCCCAGAGAAAGGTATGGGTAGACTGCTGTTCTGGCCTTGCGGCGCCCCAGAGAAAGGTATGAGTAGACTGCTGTTCTGGCCTTGCGGCGCCCCAGAGAAAGGTATGGGTAGACTGCTGTTCTGGCCTTGCGGCGCCCCAGAGAAAGGTATGGGTAGACTGCTGTTCTGGCCTTGCGGCGCCCCAGAGAAAGGTATGGGTAGACTTCTGTTCTGGCCTTGCGGCGCCCCAGAGAAAGGTATGGGTAGACTGCTGTTCTGGCCTTGCAGCGCCCCAGAGAAATGTATGGGTAGACTTCTGGTTTCTGCTAAATGGGAGGATTGTGCTGCCGACAAGCGGAACTTTTGGAGTGTTTCTTTAATTGTTTCTATCAGGACAGATCAGGTCAGGTCAGGTCATCTCGTAATCGGTGACGTCGATGGAGCACACATGAAGACATCCCGACAAACTCACGCAATCCCTCTCTGTCAGCCGTTGTTACATGTGCATCCTCTGGTCGGAGATTGATCCTTCTTCTTCTTCTTCTGCGTACACAGTCAGACAGTAACCATTATTTTTTTCGAAAAAAGCGGCGGTCATCCTGAGGCTCTCGCCACTGCCATAGAGCGTGTCTTGCAGTTCCACTGGTGATGGCCACATCTGCTCTCTCTGATCCTCGTATGTCGGGCAGTTCTGCAGCAGATGTTCAGTGGTCATTTTACCAGTAGGAGATTGATCCATTCTTGTATGTTGTCCTCCCACCTCTTCGTCTGCCTTGCACATTTCCGTGCAGGATTGTATTTTCAAGACTATTTGATCTTGAATGTGACAGTAAAAAGTGAGATTCTGTCTTGTGACAGATGCCAAGACGTCTTGAATAGGCCCTATTGCTGTTGTAATTCTTTCTCGAATGTTCTCATTTGTAACTGGATAAATGTACATGATCTCAATCCATCGTCAATAAAGACGACCTTTTGCTCATGGCCTGGAAACCATCATGTAGTATGATTCCCATGTAGGTTGATCTTACTGCATCTTTGTCAAATGACCAAGCCACTTCATCTGCTGTAGTTAACCGATGTAATCCCCACCATATACCCCAACGTGCTGTTGTGCTTTGGGTCGAGGATGAACTTTCCGGCTGCACTTTTCACATAGCCCATCTCACAGGTCTGCATGTTACTCGTATGTGTTTCTAGTTAGGACCAAGCTTGACAAAGGTGCAAATATAGCAGTCAAGCTGTAACTACGACACAACGCATTCCGTTCTCCGGACAATATCCGTTTACTTGCAAAGCCATTTTTTAGGTACTGGAATTGGGAAATTGAGAACGAACGACGGAGAAGAAGAAGAAGAAGAAGAATTATATGTGCGATCTTTCTGTTCACTCTTCGATAATCAGTTAACAAACTACCTTGGTATTTCAACTCAGAAAGAAAAGCCCAAACTGAGAAATATATAGAGAAACACTACCCTAGAAATAGTTTGACCCAAGTGTATACAGATGGTTCAATAATAAATGCAACGGAGAATGGAGGTGAAGGAATCTTTATGGACCTAAATAACAACACTAATGGAAGTGAAGGAATCTTTATGGACCTAAATAACAACACTAATGGAAGTGAAGGAATCTTTATGGACCTAAATAACAACACTAATGGAAGATTTTCAGTGGCAGCCGGAAAATTGGCTCGTGACTTCAGATCACAGGCATAGTCCTTGAACAGAAGTACTTGTGATGAATGAAAACACAGAGATGCACTGTCTCTAGTGGCAGTGCTTGGAAACCAACAAACTTCAGATCTAAATGAACTCTGCGAGGTACCTTCTAAACTATGTTCCTGATTCAGGAAAGTGGTGATTTTCTGGATTCCTTCTCATGTCATCATACTTGGCAACCAGGAGGCTACCAGGAGACAAAACGCTGTTTCAACCTTATATATCTATAATTTATGAAGAAGCCATGAAGTCTGTCAGGTGCAGATACAAAAACAAATGGTCGATCCAGGATGACAATAAAATGACGCTCACCGCAAGCTCGACAAGGCTGAACAGGTGGTGACTTTCAGACTCCGCACAGGCCACAACAGACTGCGATGCCTACTTTTCAACAGGTTGAAATAACATACGAGTTACAGAGAAGTCCCATTTGGCCATATCCCGTTCCAGTCCAAGACAAGCTCGATGGAGTTACCGATGACGTCATGCGAACCACTTCGTTCGTTAGAGATATTCAAATAACGCATGAAAGCGTGCACAGAACAAGAACAATAAGGAAAATGAAGAACACGAGAAAGAAGAAGAATAAGAAGAACTCCCTTACTTGCTTGATCGTTGTGTCACCACTGTGGATAGTTCTCTGCAAGTGTTCACGCGATATCGTCATTGTCTCGGTTTTTTCTGTGTTGATCTTCATGAACGGAAATATCTATTACAAGCGAAATTGAGATCTGTGAGATGGCATTGTAGGTCTCCTCTGTTTTGGTAAGAGATAACCTGATCATCAGCAAACAATAGTTTATTCAGTAACTCCTCATGGGGGTTAGCCATCTGTATCCATATAAATTATGGATAAAAGTGGAGAAATACACACCTTGAGGAATACCCCCTCAACACCAATTTGTCATAACGTCATTTGTTCGCACTGCAACGTCGCTGTTCAAGTACAAAACACAAATGCCCGACAAAAATTGACCCTACATGCCACATTCCTCAATTACTTCCCATAGCTTACAGCTTACCCGGTCAAATCCTTTTTTCTGATCAATGAAGGTCACTGGATTTTCTTATTGCATTATATGATACATTTACTTAACTGTCTTAGCGTAAATAAAGCATCAGTGTGTCCCCTGCATTTTCGAAATCCTGATAATGAAGCACTGAGCAGTGGCTCCACAATAGAATAGATCGTACTCGCTGTTGAAGGGCAATGGGCCAAAAATATGTCGACGTGGCTAAGGAGAAAAATGTCCCTTTACGTGGTGCAATTCTTTATGCTGCTATTGTTTTTTTCCCCACTGGTCTTTGCCAATCATCAGGTTCAGTTCAGTTCAAGTGCTATCTCCGCATCTAAAGCTGCAATGGATATCCAGTGTACTCTATCTCTTGCCGTAATGGTGCAATCTGACATAATTTTTCCAGCCCATCTCCTGCAGAGGAGCGCGTTAGCTCAGTTCATAGTGGGTAATTCGCTATTTTCTGTGGTAACAGTGTGCTGCGGTTCGAATCACGGCCGGAGACTAAAAAAATCCGGGTCGTAATTGTTCTCGGGGACCGCTTCTTCCGAGCTGTAAATAGAACCTGGTGTATGAGTTAGGGAAAGTAAAAACAGCAAGGAAGGCCACTGGCCACACCAGCTCTCACAGGCTGCGGCTTAGTGGTCTTTAAAAAACTCAATTTCCAACCAGTTGTTAATTCAGCTACATTTCCACTTTACTTTACTTTACTCCTGGTTTTTTCCACCAATTTGAAACGTTGTCTGCTTCTTAAACGACCTCTATTATGGTTTTCAACAAAGGGATATGTCTTGTTATATGACCCAAATAAAGTAACTGTCTAACGCTGACTTCATTAATTCTCTTTTCACATCTATTCACTAGGTACGATCCCTTCAATCCATATCTGATAAGGATCTTTGTGATGCATCTTACCACTACACCTTGACCAGCTTTTAAGGCAGCCTCCGATGCTCTCGAATAAAACCAAATACCTTGTAATCAATAACACAAACAAAAACACACACACAAACATCGTTATTCCCTGAAAATAGCCATATTGAAGCTAAAAATGATAATCAATTTCACACTAGTCTAATATTCGTTTCATAACCGGCATACTAAAACATACACGTCCCTGGCCAGTCAAGGTTTGACCATTAACTTAAACCGCTCCATACAAATGTTTGATTGATTTGTTAGATGTTTTCGTTCGTTCTTTGTTAGAGGCAAATGCCTAGCTGTCATAACGCGTATGATTTTGTTTTTGTCCTAGTCCGATCCCTGAACCATTACCTATATATGTTTTTATCCACCTTTGACCTACAGCACCTTTTCGGTTTTGATTGATTAATATTATCTTAAGTCTAATACCATAACACTCAAATGTAACCATCTTAAGTCAAGTTCCCAAAACGTGTTTTTGAATGTCGTACATACCCTTCCACCCTCACGATTCATCTACAGAGCATTCTCACATCCGTTTGATGAGCCCCAGCCCCTTATGTCTTCCAGCCAGGCAAGTATCTCTAACAGCGCTCAGCTCACGTTCAGATAGCCAGATTTATCAGTCGACCAATCTCCCAGCCAGAAATCTCACCATCTTGGGTCACCGTCAATTCGGGCCAATAACGAATCCAATCCACCATTTTGAAAAAGCGCCAGAGATGAAGCGTGGATATAGGGTGCCTCTAAGATGGCAGGATAAGATGGAAAGTGGCGATAAGTCTGGAGATTGTGAGTCTGGCCAGTGATCCTCTACTGGGCCAGATAGAGAGAGACAGAGAGAGAGAGAGAGAGAGAAAGAGAGCGAGAGCCACAGAGAGATAGAGTGACAGAAAGATGATGCTGATACGGCTGGCTAGTACGTCACATCATCTCCAGTTCGATAACCACAGATAAGAATCTCCGTTACTCCAAAATGATACAACATGCAATGAATGCTAAAGGCTGCTTTGACTTTCAGGAGAATGTGATTGGTTGTACATCATCATCATGTGTCAGACAGACAGCGCGGGCGATCATGTATCTCCGCATTATTATGCCTTTCAATGGGTCTGCCAATCCACACGGTGAAGACTTTCTATCTATAGTTATGCCTTTCAATTTGTTTATTGTATTTCCTCCATATCATGTTGTGAAACTGATAATTATTATTTTTTGTTGTTATCTTCATTGGTCTCTTTAGTTCAATTGTTGTGGCTGTCAATTCATAAAGTGTATTACAGCAGCGGTATTCTTAATTCATTTTGTTTGTTGTGAAAGTGTATTACAACACCTCTTTTGTTGAGCACTTGTGTCTGTTGATAAAGAGTGTTACAAAACTCATTTTCTCTTGTACTTGTGTCTGTTGTTAGAGAGTGTTACAAAACTCATTTTCTCTTGTACTTGTGTCTGTTGTTAGAGAGTGTTACAAAACTCATTTTCTCTTGTACTTGTGTCTGTTGTTAGAGAGTGTAACAAAACTCATTTTCTCTTTTACTTTCGTCTGTCGTTAGAGAGTGTTACAAAACTCATTTTCTCTTGTACTTGTGTCTGTTGCTAGAGAGTGTTACAAAACTCATTTTCTCTTGTACTTGTGTCTGTTGTTAGAGAGTGTTACAAAACTCATTTTCTCTTGTACTTGTGTCTGTTGTTAGAGAGTGTTACAAAACTAATTTTTACCGTTAACACAAACAAGAAGCAGGTTTCTACCTGGTCTCGGGAAGTCCTGTCACTAACTTTGGTCTTACCGCTAACACAAACAAATGGGAAGCTTCTATCTGGTCTCTGGAAGTCCTGTCACTAACTTTGGTCTTACCGTTAACACAAACAAAAGGCAGACTTCTACCTGGTCTCGAGAAGTCATATCACTTAATTTGGTCTTACCGTTAACACAAACAAATGGGAAGCTTCTACCTGGTCTCGAGAAGTCCTATCACTTAATTTGGTCTTACCGCTAACACAAACAAATGGGAAGCTTCTATCTGGTCTCGAGAAGTCCTGTCACTAACAAAACATCATTGTATGTGGCCAGCGTCTACAGGTAATTAATACCTTTACATATCTTGAAAGTACCCTCACCAGAGAAGCGTATATCGATTCTCAGACCAGCAACAGGATTGCATAGCCGAGTGCTGCTTCCGGAAGACTACGAATACATGTTTGGAACTGGTATGGGCCTGCTGTGTTGCTTACCAGTCTTATCTGCGAATCCGAAACATGGTCATCCTGTAGCAGATATGTCAGGAAGCCATTCCCACGTAAGCAGTCTCGGCAGGCTTCTCATGATCGGCTGGGAGAATAGAGGGTGGAAGTAAACAGGGCGAGCGCTGCAGTGTAGAGCCCAGATCAGATGGACTGGTTATGTTGTCCGCATGTCAGATAAGCGCCTCCATAAGCAGCTATTGTACGGTGAGCTCAGGATAAGGCAAGTCTGTCGGAGAAAATGGGGTGGGGGGGAATGGGGCGAAGAGCAAAGGATAAGATACAAAGACTCTTTAAGAGTATCTCAGAACAGTAGCTTCATTTATGTAACCTCGTGGGAGCTGCTTGCTCGGAACCGCTCATCTTGGAGTAATACCATCACATACGGTTCTCGGATCAGTGAGGAGACTCGTCGCTCTGACGCAGAAAACACGAGCTGCATGAAGGAACAGCATGCAAGACGACCAATTTACTGACGCTGACCACGTGCTCCCACGTAGAGTACAGTGTGTCGCTCTCGGATTGGACTGTATAGTCATCTCCGGTCACATCTGAATACAAATGTCTGACGCTGTCATTGCTTGAGAGGGACACGTGTTATGAACATATTATTCACAAATATCAAGTTCCGTTAAGTTCATCATGCGACCTCTTGAGATCGATAGAGCACCCCTGCTGACATCTCCACAGTCCTGCGTCATCCCTCTATGTCTGCTGTCGCTTTTTGTGCCTCATCAGGTCGTAGATTAGTGCATTCATTGATGTTGTCTTCCTATCGTTTTCTCGGAAATCCACACCTTCGCTTGCATTGTACTGTGTCCTGTAGTATCGCATCAACGCTCTTGGATCTCGAGACGTGGCCATACCAAGTCAGCTTTCGCCTTTTGATCATTGTGAGGAGGTCGTGGTAAAGTCCACTTGCTTTCTCGATTCTTCATTTACTATACATAATTGAAGCTATATGTATGCATAGTTTTCTCTGAATGTCCTCCTTAGTCTCATTTTTCTTCTTCTTCTTTCTTTTGGCCTATGTCCTGCTTGTGCCTTTCAGCGTCAGGTTATGAAGAGGTTTCTTGACCGGGCCCTAGTATGTGCTTGTGGCTTTCAGCGTCAGGTTATGAAGAGGTTTCTTGACCGGGCCCTAGTATGTGCTTGTGGCTTTCAGCGTTAGGTTATGAAGAGGTTTCTTGACCGGGCCCTAGTATGTGCTTGTGGCTTTCAGCGTCAGGTTATGAAGAGGTTTCTTGACCGGGCCCTAGTATGTGCTTGTGGCTTTCAGCGTCAGGTTATGAAGAGGTTTCTTGACCGGGCCCTAGTATGTGCTTGTGGCTTTCAGCGTTAGGTTATGAAGAGGTTTCTTGACCGGGCCCTAGTATGTGCTTGTGCCTTTCAGCGTTAGGTTATGAAGAGGTTTCTTGACCGGGCCCTAGTATGTGCTTGTGGCTTTCAGCGTTAGGTTATGAAGAGGTTTCTTGACCGGGCCCTAGTATGTGCTTGTGGCTTTCAGCGTTAGGTTATGAAGAGGTTTCTTGACCGGGCCCTAGTATGTGCTTGTGGCTTTCAGCGTCAGGTTATGAAGAGGTTTCTTGACCGGGCCCTAGTATGTGCTTGTGGCTTTCAGCGTCAGGTTATGAAGAGGTTTCTTGACCGGGCCCTAGTATGTGCTTGTGGCTTTCAGCGTTAGGTTATGAAGAGGTTTCTTGACCGGGCCCTAGTATGTGCTTGTGCCTTTCAGCGTTAGGTTATGAAGAGGTTTCTTGACCGGGCCCTAGTATGTGCTTGTGGCTTTCAGCGTTAGGTTATGAAGAGGTTTCTTGACCGGGCCCTAGTATGTGCTTGTGGCTTTCAGCGTTAGGTTATGAAGAGGTTTCTTGACCGGGCCCTAGTATGTGCTTGTGCCTTTCAGCGTTAGGTTATGAAGAGGTTTCTTGACCGGGCCCTAGTATGTGCTTGTGGCTTTCAGCGTTAGGTTATGAAGAGGTTTCTTGACCGGGCCCTAGTATGTGCTTGTGGCTTTCAGCGTCAGGTTATGAAGAGGTTTCTTGACCGGGCCCTGGTATGTGCTTGTGGCTTTCAGCGTCAGGTTATGAAGAGGTTTCTTGACCGGGCCCTAGTATGTGCTTGTGGCTTTCAGCGTCAGGTTATGAAGAGGTTTCTTGACCGGGCCCTAGTATGTGCTTGTGGCTTTCAGCGTCAGGTTATGAAGAGGTTTCTTGACCGGGCCCTGGTATGTGCTTGTGGCTTTCAGCGTCAGGTTATGAAGAGGTTTCTTGACCGGGCCCTAGTATGTGCTTGTGGCTTTCAGCGTCAGGTTATGAAGAGGTTTCTTGACCGGGCCCTAGTATGTGCTTGTGGCTTTCAGCGTCAGGTTATGAAGAGGTTTCTTGACCGGGCCCTAGTATGTGCTTGTGGCTTTCAGCGTCAGGTTATGAAGAGGTTTCTTGACCGGGCCCTAGTATGTGCTTGTGCCTTTCAGCGTCAGGTTATGAAGAGGTTTCTTGACCGGGCCCTAGTATGTGCTTGTGGCTTTCAGCGTCAGGTTATGAAGAGGTTTCTAGACAGGGCCCGAGTATGTGCTTGTGGCTTTCAGCGTCAGGTTATGAAGAGGTTTCTTGACCGGGCCCTAGTATGTCCTTGTGGCTTTCAGCGTCAGGTTATGAAGAGGTTTCTTGACCGGGCCCTAGTATGTGCTTGTGGCTTTCAGCGTCAGGTTATGAAGAGGTTTCTTGACCGGGCTCGAGTTTGTGCTTCGTACACGGTGAGCTTTACTGTTTCTGTTATTTCTGCTATCCATCTTTTGCGTGGTCGACCATTGGCTGTGTATCCATTATTACTGTGTATCAATTCTTTTGGAGCGATGCTATCTGGTGATTGACGTGTCAGGTGGCCGAACCATTTAGTTTGCTGTCTCTTGAAGAGGTCTAGCACTGGTGTTGTACCTACTTCCTTCATAATAGCTTCGTTTCTAATTCTATCCGTTATTGTTACTCCAAGCATTCTGTGTAGGTATTTCATCTCTGTTGTTACAATGTTTCTTTTATCTTTGCTTGTGAATGTCCAATTTTAGAACTGATAGCACAATAAAGATTAGCCTCTTTATCTGTCCCAATCATTCTTCTATGTGACTACGTACGCCAACTGATGACCTTCTTGTCCGTATATTAGTTGCCCATGGTGATTACGTCACGTTCAGCGAAACATCATCCCGATACTCAAGAAAGATCCACAGCCCACCAACAACTTTCATCAGCTTGAGACAGACACATACTGATGGCTGCCGGAGGATGTTGAATCTACACACTCTTCTCATTTGATATGGCTGCAATCTGTACACGTGCCCAATATTACACACAAAACCCAGCACTCTGCGTCTGAACGGCGTAGTTTCCCACAGTCAGCATCAAAGCTTCTGAAAACTTAGATTAGATCGCTGCGACTTTGAAGAGTTCAATTACAAATCTTTATTAAGATATATAGGAATTGTTAAATACATATCAAGCGCTTTCTATCAGTATACACCGTAACATATCAAATGTTTCTATCATGTATGTATATATAAACATTGCTTGATATAGCTATCGCTAGATATTTTACCAAAGTGGGAAGACCAACACTGCTTGCATGAGCAGGTAGATTTTGTGAACACTTGAGTTAAAAAAACACATAAGATTCTAGAATTACGCTTACTCTTTCCCTAAGTTCCTTATTATTGTCCATTATTGAAACTTCTAGAGTAGTGACTCACAAACCTGGAAGCGCTAGATGATGGTAGGTGTAAAAGAAATATTTACAAGACAATCAAAGATTTAGAAACATGGTGAACATTTTTAATATTTACAAAATGAATTTGAAAGCCATTTTCTTATCAATTGTATTTATTTGGTTATATGATAGAAAGATTTCATATATTGAATTTAGTTGGTTATATGTGATATAGATTTAATTGATTTTGTTACATGTGATACAGATTTCATGTATTTTGTTTCATGTGATATAGATTTCATTTACTTAATTTTTTTTTCAACATGTGATATATAGGTTTTATTTATTTAATTAATTTTTGTACATGTGATAACGATTTTATTTTTTATAACTGGCAAACGATTTTACTTTCTTGCTGGGAAAGTCGTTATTTTTTTTAATTACAGAGGAACAAAGCTTTCTTCGACATTGCTGTAGCCACGCCGTGTACTGGCTACGTTTGTTTATTTCGCCCTCAACAGAAAAACAACTTATGCCTTACAAGGGACTTGATCCACTGCCCGCCTTGTCGGCAGAAAATAATCGAAACCATTCTTTAGAAAGCCATATTTTCCTATACTTTTTTTCAGATTGTATATTATAATGTGTTTAAAGCAGATATTATTTCTTAATTAATTACACTTTTGTGAAAACTGAAAATAATGTCAATTCAATTAAACAATCGAACCCATTCAACTCCATGCGGAGCATAGGCCAGAAACAAATACTCGTCTTTATATCAAGACCCATGATTTCCAGATCCCACCTTCCCCCCACGTCTGTCCTGCATGCCGTGTCCAGGTTAATCACAAATTCCTTTCTTACCGAGTGTTTAGGTGTGTTCCTATTTCTCTCGCCCTGATAATTCCAGTCCAGTGTCTGAAAGGTAATGCTGTTACCAGGTTTCCGTAATGTGTCCTATCCATTGTCCAACGCCTTCACTTTACGTCTATCCCAACAGGTATCTGTGCAGTTCCCTATAACACCATTGTATTCCCTATAAGACCATTTAATTTGTTCCCCTCGTAACACAGCCATGCAATAGGACGAACGACATTGGAGTTGAAGATCTGTATGTTTGTGACGGACATAAAAATTTCCAAAAGCAATAAAAGCCCATCTCGCCTTCTTTATTCTCAATTTGATATTTTTATAACTACCTATAGTCTGGTCTAAATTACTACCTCCAGTCTGTCTATATTACTACCCCCAGTCTTGTCTATATTACTACCTCCAATCTTGTCTATATTACTACCCACAGTCTTGTCTGTATTACTACCTCCAGTTTTGTCTATATTACTACCCCCAGTCTTGTCTGTATTACAACCTCCAGTCTTGTCTATATTACTATCTCCAGTCTTGTCTATATTACTATCTCCAGTCTTGTCTAAATTACTATCTCCAGTCTTGTCTAAATTACTATCTCCAGTCTTGTCTAAATTACTATCTCCAGTCTTGTCTATATTACTACCTCCAGTCTTGTCTATATTACTAACTTCAGTCTTGTCTATATTACTACCACCATTCTTGTCTATATTACTAACTTCAGTCTTGTCTATATTACTAACTTCAGTCTTGTCTATATTACTACCCTCAGTCTTGTCTATATTACTAACTTCAGTCGTGTCTATATTACTAACTTCAGTCTTGTCTATATTACTAACTCCAGTCTTGTCTATATTACTACCCCCAGTCTTGTCTATATTTCTAACTTCAGTCTTGCCTATATTACTGACTTCAGTCTTGTCTATATTACTACCCCCATTTTTGTCTATATTACTAACTTCAGTCTTGTCTATATTACTGCCCCCCAGTCTTGTCTATATTACTAAATTCAGTCTTGTCTATATTACTACCCCCCCCAGTCTTGTCTATATTACTACCCCCAGTCTTGTCTATATTACTAATTTCAGTCTTGTCTATATTACTAACTTAAGTCTTGTCTATATTAATAACTTCAGTCTTGTCTATATTACTAACTTCAGTCTTGTCTATATTACTTACTTCGGTCTTGTCTATATTACTCACTTCAGTCTCGTCTATATTACTAACTTCAGTCTTGTCTATATTACTAACTTCAGTCTTGTCTTTATTACTAACTTCAGTCTTGTCTATATTACTAACTTCAGTCTTGTCTATATTACTACCCCCCAGTCTTGTCTATATTACTAACTTCAGTCTTGTCTATATTACTAACTTCAGTCTTGTCTATATTACTAACTTCGGTCTTGTCTATATTACTAACTTCAGTCTTGTCTATATTACCCCCCCCCCCCCCCCCAGTCTCGTCTATATTACTAACTTCAGCCTTGTCTATATTACTAACTCCAGTCTTGTCTATATTACTAACTCCAGTCTTGTCTATATTACTAACTTCAGTCTTGTCTATATTACTTCCCCCCAGTCTTGTCTATATTTCTAACTTCAGTCTTGTCTATATTACTAACTTCAGAATTGTCTATATTACTAACATCAGTCTTGTCTATATTACTACCCCCCAGTCTTGTCTATATCACTAACTTCAGTCTTGTCTATATTACTTCCGCCCCCCCCCCCAGTTTTGTCTATATTACTAACTTCAGTCTTGTCTATGTTACTGCCCCCCAGTCTTGTCTATATTACTAAATTCAGTCTTGTCTATATTACTACCCCCCCCCAGTCTTGTCTATATTACTACCCCCAGTCTTGTCTATATTACTAACTTCAGTCGTGTCTATATTACTGACTTCAGTCTTGTCTATATTACTACCCCCAGTCTTGTCTATATTACTTCCCCCCCAGTCTTGTCTATATTACTAACTTCAGTCTTGTCTATATTACTAACTTCAGTCTTGTCTATATTACTAACTTCAGTCTTGTCTATATTACTTACTTCAGTCTCGTCTATATTACTAACTTCAGTCTTGTCTATATTACTAACTTCAGTCTTGTCTTTATTACTAACTTCAGTCTTGTCTATATTACTAACTTCAGTCTTGTCTATATTACTAACTTCAGTCTTGTCTATATTACTAACTTCAGTCTTGCCTATAATACTACCCCCCCCCCCCAGTCTTGTCTATATTACTAACTTCAGTCTTGTCTATATTACTAACTTCAGTCTTGTCTATATTACTACCCCCCAGTCTTGTCTATATTACTAACTTCAATCTTGTCTATACTACTAACGTCAGTCTTGTCTATATTACTAACTTCAGTCTTGTCTATATTACTACCCCCCAGTCTTGTCTATATTACTAACTTCAGTCTTGTCTATATTACTAACTTCAGTCGTGTCTATATTACTAACTTCGGTCTTGTCTATATTACTAACTTCAGTCTTGTCTATATTACCCCCCCCCCCCCAGTCTCGTCTATATTACTAACTTCAGTCTTGTCTATATTACTAACTCCAGTCTTGTCTATATTACTAACTCCAGTCTTGTCTATATTACTAACTTCAGTCTTGTCTATATTTCTTCCCCCCAGTCTTGTCTATATTTCTAACTTCAGTCTTGTCTATATTACTAACTTCAGAATTGTCTATATTACTAACTTCAGTCTTGTCTATATTACTACCCCCCAGTTTTGTCTATATCACTAACTTCAGTCTGTCTTGTCTATATTACTTCCGCCCCCCCCCCCCGTCTTGTCTATATTACTAACTTCAGTCGTTTCTATATTACTAACTTCAGTCTTGTCTATATTACTAACTTCAGTCGTGTCTATATTACTAACTTCAGTCTTGTCTATATCACTACCCCCAGTCTTGTCTATATTACTTCCCCCCCCCCCCCCCCCCAGTCGTGTCTATATTACTAACTTCAGTCTTGTCTATATTACTAACTTCAGTCTTGTCTATATTAATAACTTCAGTCTTGTCTATATTACTAACTTCAGTCTTCTCTATATTACTTACTTCGGTCTTGTCTATATTACTAACTTCAGTGTCGTCTATATTACTAACTTCAGTCTTGTCTATATTACTAACTTCAGTCTTGTCTTTATTACTAACTTCAGTCTTGTCTATATTACTAACTTCAGTCTTGTCTATATTACTAACTTCAGTCTTGTCTATATTACTACCTCCCCCCCCCCAGTCTTGTCTATATTACTAACTTCAGTCTTGTCTATATTACTGACTTCAGTCTTGTCTATATTACTACCCCCAGTCTTGTCTATATTACTTCCCCCCCAGTCTTGTCTATATTACTAACTTCAGTCTTGTCTATATTACTAACTTCAGTCTTGTCTATATTACTAACTTCAGTCTTGTCTATATTACTTACTTCAGTCTCGTCTATATTACTAACTTCAGTCTTGTCTATATTACTAACTTCAGTCTTGTCTTTATTACTAACTTCAGTCTTGTCTATATTACTAACTTCAGTCTTGTCTATATTACTAACTTCAGTCTTGTCTATATTACTAACTTCAGTCTTGCCTATAATACTACCCCCCCCCCCCAGTCTTGTCTATATTACTAACTTCAGTCTTGTCTATATTACTAACTTCAGTCTTGTCTATATTACTACCCCCCAGTCTTGTCTATATTACTAACTTCAATCTTGTCTATACTACTAACGTCAGTCTTGTCTATATTACTAACTTCAGTCTTGTCTATATTACTACCCCCCAGTCTTGTCTATATTACTAACTTCAGTCTTGTCTATATTACTAACTTCAGTCGTGTCTATATTACTAACTTCGGTCTTGTCTATATTACTAACTTCAGTCTTGTCTATATTACCCCCCCCCCCCAGTCTCGTCTATATTACTAACTTCAGTCTTGTCTATATTACTAACTCCAGTCTTGTCTATATTACTAACTCCAGTCTTGTCTATATTACTAACTTCAGTCTTGTCTATATTTCTTCCCCCCAGTCTTGTCTATATTTCTAACTTCAGTCTTGTCTATATTACTAACTTCAGAATTGTCTATATTACTAACTTCAGTCTTGTCTATATTACTACCCCCCAGTTTTGTCTATATCACTAACTTCAGTCTGTCTTGTCTATATTACTTCCGCCCCCCCCCCCCCCGTCTTGTCTATATTACTAACTTCAGTCGTTTCTATATTACTAACTTCAGTCTTGTCTATATTACTAACTTCAGTCGTGTCTATATTACTAACTTCAGTCTTGTCTATATCACTACCCCCAGTCTTGTCTATATTACTTCCCCCCCCCCCCCAGTCGTGTCTATATTACTAACTTCAGTCTTGTCTATATTACTAACTTCAGTCTTGTCTATATTAATAACTTCAGTCTTGTCTATATTACTAACTTCAGTCTTCTCTATATTACTTACTTCGGTCTTGTCTATATTACTAACTTCAGTGTCGTCTATATTACTAACTTCAGTCTTGTCTATATTACTAACTTCAGTCTTGTCTTTATTACTAACTTCAGTCTTGTCTATATTACTAACTTCAGTCTTGTCTATATTACTAACTTCAGTCTTGTCTATATTACTACCTCCCCCCCCCCAGTCTTGTCTATATTACTAACTTCAGTCTTGTCTATATTACTAACTTCAGTCTTGTCTATATTACTACCCCCCAGTCTGGTCAATATATCTAACTTCAATCTTGTCTATACTACTAACGTCAGTCTTGTCTATATTACTAACTTCAGTCTTGTCTATATTACTACCCCCCAGTCTTGTCTATATTACTAACTTCAGTCTTGCCTATATTACTAACCCCCCCCCCCCCCCCCAGTCTTGGTCTATATTACTAACTTCAGTCTTGTCTATAGTACTAACTTTAGTCTTGCCTATATTACTAACTTCAGTCTTGTCTATATTACTAACTTCAGTCTTGTCTATATTACTGACTTCAGTCTTGCCTATATTACTACCCCCCCCCCCCCCAGTCTTGTCTATATTACTGACTTCAGTCTTGCCTATATTACTACCCCCCCCCCCCCCAGTCTTGTCTATATTACTAACTTCAGTCTTGTCTATATTACTGCCCCTCCAGTCTTGTCTATATTACTAACCTCAGTCTTGTCTTTATTACTAACTTCAGTCTTGTCTATATTACTACCCCTCCAGTCTTGTCTATATTACTAACTTCAGTCTTGTCTATATTACTAACTTCAGTCTTGTCTATATTACTAACTTCAGTCTTGTCTATATTACTACCCCCCGGTCTTGTCTATATTACTAACTTCAGTCTTGTCTATATTACAAATTCCAGTCTTGTCTATATTACTACCCCCCGGTCTTGTCTATATTACTAACTTCAGTCTTGTCTTTATTACTAACTCCAGTCTTGTCTATATTACTACCCCCCAGTCTGGTCAATATATCTAACTTCAATCTTGTCTATACTACTAACGTCAGTCTTGTCTATATTACTAACTTCAGTCTTGTCTATATTACTACCCCCCAGTCTTGTCTATATTACTAACTTCAGTCTTGTCTATATTACTAACTTCAGTCTTGTCTATATTACTGACTTCGGTCTTGTCTATATTACTAACTTCAGTCTTGTCTATATTACTAACTCCACTCTTGTCTATATTACTAATTCCAGTCTTGTCTATATTACTAACTTCAGTCTTGTCTATATTACTTCCCCCCAGTCTTGTCTATATTTCTAACTTCAGTCTTGTCTATATTACTAACTTCAGAATTGTCTATATTACTAACTTCAGTCTTGTCTATATTACTACCCCCCAGTTTTGTCTATATCACTAACTTCAGTCTGTCTTGTCTATATTACTTCCGCCCCCCCCCCGTCTTGTCTATATTACTAACTTCAGTCTTGTCTATATTACTAACTTCAGTCTTTTCTATATTACTAACTTCAGTTTTGTCTATATTACTAACTTCAGTCTTGCCTATTTTACTACCCCCCAGTCTTGTCTATATTACTAACTTCAGTCTTGTCTATATTACTAACTTCAGTCTTGTCTATATTACTACCCCCCCCCCCCCCCGTCTTGTCTATATTACTAACTTCAGTCTTGTCTTTATTACTAACTTCAGTCTTGTCTATATTACTAGCTTCAGTCTTGTCTATATTACTAGCTTCAGTCTTGTCTATATTACTAACGTCAGTCTTGTCTATATTACTAACTTCAGTCTTGTCTATATTACTACCCCCTAGTCTTGTCTATATTACTAACTTCCGTCTTGTCTATATTACTAACTTCAGTCTTGCCTATATTACTAACCCCCCCCCCCCCCCCCCCCCCCCAGTCTTGGTCTATATTACTAACTTCAGTCTTGTCTATAGTACTAACTTTAGTCTTGCCTATATTACTAACTTCAGTCTTGTCTATATTACTAACTTCAGTCTTGTCTATATTACTGACTTCAGTCTTGCCTATATTACTACCCCCCCCCCCCCAGTCTTGTCTATATTACTGACTTCAGTCTTGCCTATATTACTACCCCCCCCCCCCCAGTCTTGTCTATATTACTAACTTCAGTCTTGTCTATATTACTAACTTCAGTCTTTTCTATATTACTAACTTCAGTTTTGTCTATATTACTAACTTCAGTCTTGCCTATTTTACTACCCCCCAGTCTTGTCTATATTACTAACTTCAGTCTTGTCTATATTACTAACTTCAGTCGTGTCTATATTACTAACTTCGGTCTTGTCTATATTACTAACTTCAGTCTTGTCTATATTACCCCCCCCCCCCCCAGTCTCGTCTATATTACTAACTTCAGTCTTGTCTATATTACTAACTCCAGTCTTGTCTATATTACTAACTCCAGTCTTGTCTATATTACTAACTTCAGTCTTGTCTATATTTCTTCCCCCCAGTCTTGTCTATATTTCTAACTTCAGTCTTGTCTATATTACTAACTTCAGAATTGTCTATATTACTAACTTCAGTCTTGTCTATATTACTACCCCCCAGTTTTGTCTATATCACTAACTTCAGTCTGTCTTGTCTATATTACTTCCGCCCCCCCCCCCCGTCTTGTCTATATTACTAACTTCAGTCGTTTCTATATTACTAACTTCAGTCTTGTCTATATTACTAACTTCAGTCGTGTCTATATTACTAACTTCAGTCTTGTCTATATCACTACCCCCAGTCTTGTCTATATTACTTCCCCCCCCCCCCCCAGTCGTGTCTATATTACTAACTTCAGTCTTGTCTATATTACTAACTTCAGTCTTGTCTATATTAATAACTTCAGTCTTGTCTATATTACTAACTTCAGTCTTCTCTATATTACTTACTTCGGTCTTGTCTATATTACTAACTTCAGTGTCGTCTATATTACTAACTTCAGTCTTGTCTATATTACTAACTTCAGTCTTGTCTTTATTACTAACTTCAGTCTTGTCTATATTACTAACTTCAGTCTTGTCTATATTACTAACTTCAGTCTTGTCTATATTACTACCTCCCCCCCCCCAGTCTTGTCTATATTACTAACTTCAGTCTTGTCTATATTACTAACTTCAGTCTTGTCTATATTACTACCCCCCAGTCTGGTCAATATATCTAACTTCAATCTTGTCTATACTACTAACGTCAGTCTTGTCTATATTACTAACTTCAGTCTTGTCTATATTACTACCCCCCAGTCTTGTCTATATTACTAACTTCAGTCTTGTCTATATTACTAACTTCAGTCTTGTCTATATTACTGACTTCGGTCTTGTCTATATTACTAACTTCAGTCTTGTCTATATTACTAACTCCACTCTTGTCTATATTACTAATTCCAGTCTTGTCTATATTACTAACTTCAGTCTTGTCTATATTACTTCCCCCCAGTCTTGTCTATATTTCTAACTTCAGTCTTGTCTATATTACTAACTTCAGAATTGTCTATATTACTAACTTCAGTCTTGTCTATATTACTACCCCCCAGTTTTGTCTATATCACTAACTTCAGTCTGTCTTGTCTATATTACTTCCGCCCCCCCCCCCGTCTTGTCTATATTACTAACTTCAGTCTTGTCTATATTACTAACTTCAGTCTTTTCTATATTACTAACTTCAGTTTTGTCTATATTACTAACTTCAGTCTTGCCTATTTTACTACCCCCCAGTCTTGTCTATATTACTAACTTCAGTCTTGTCTATATTACTAACTTCAGTCTTGTCTATATTACTACCCCCCCCCCCCGTCTTGTCTATATTACTAACTTCAGTCTTGTCTTTATTACTAACTTCAGTCTTGTCTATATTACTAGCTTCAGTCTTGTCTATATTACTAGCTTCAGTCTTGTCTATATTACTAACGTCAGTCTTGTCTATATTACTAACTTCAGTCTTGTCTATATTACTACCCCCTAGTCTTGTCTATATTACTAACTTCCGTCTTGTCTATATTACTAACTTCAGTCTTGCCTATATTACTAACCCCCCCCCCCCCCCCCAGTCTTGGTCTATATTACTAACTTCAGTCTTGTCTATAGTACTAACTTTAGTCTTGCCTATATTACTAACTTCAGTCTTGTCTATATTACTAACTTCAGTCTTGTCTATATTACTGACTTCAGTCTTGCCTATATTACTACCCCCCCCCCAGTCTTGTCTATATTACTGACTTCAGTCTTGCCTATATTACTACCCCCCCCCCCCCCAGTCTTGTCTATATTACTAACTTCAGTCTTGTCTATATTACTGCCCCTCCAGTCTTGTCTATATTACTAACCTCAGTCTTGTCTTTATTACTAACTTCAGTCTTGTCTATATTACTACCCCTCCAGTCTTGTCTATATTACTAACTTCAGTCTTGTCTATATTACTAACTTCAGTCTTGTCTATATTACTAACTTCAGTCTTGTCTATATTACTACCCCCCGGTCTTGTCTATATTACTAACTTCAGTCTTGTCTATATTACAAATTCCAGTCTTGTCTATATTACTACCCCCCGGTCTTGTCTATATTACTAACTTCAGTCTTGTCTTTATTACTAACTCCAGTCTTGTCTATATTACTACCCCCCAGTCTGGTCAATATATCTAACTTCAATCTTGTCTATACTACTAACGTCAGTCTTGTCTATATTACTAACTTCAGTCTTGTCTATATTACTACCCCCCAGTCTTGTCTATATTACTAACTTCAGTCTTGTCTATATTACTAACTTCAGTCTTGTCTATATTACTGACTTCGGTCTTGTCTATATTACTAACTTCAGTCTTGTCTATATTACTAACTCCACTCTTGTCTATATTACTAATTCCAGTCTTGTCTATATTACTAACTTCAGTCTTGTCTATATTACTTCCCCCCAGTCTTGTCTATATTTCTAACTTCAGTCTTGTCTATATTACTAACTTCAGAATTGTCTATATTACTAACTTCAGTCTTGTCTATATTACTACCCCCCAGTTTTGTCTATATCACTAACTTCAGTCTGTCTTGTCTATATTACTTCCGCCCCCCCCCCGTCTTGTCTATATTACTAACTTCAGTCTTGTCTATATTACTAACTTCAGTCTTTTCTATATTACTAACTTCAGTTTTGTCTATATTACTAACTTCAGTCTTGCCTATTTTACTACCCCCCAGTCTTGTCTATATTACTAACTTCAGTCTTGTCTATATTACTAACTTCAGTCTTGTCTATATTACTACCCCCCCCCCCCGTCTTGTCTATATTACTAACTTCAGTCTTGTCTTTATTACTAACTTCAGTCTTGTCTATATTACTAGCTTCAGTCTTGTCTATATTACTAGCTTCAGTCTTGTCTATATTACTAACGTCAGTCTTGTCTATATTACTAACTTCAGTCTTGTCTATATTACTACCCCCTAGTCTTGTCTATATTACTAACTTCCGTCTTGTCTATATTACTAACTTCAGTCTTGCCTATATTACTAACCCCCCCCCCCCCCCCCCCCAGTCTTGGTCTATATTACTAACTTCAGTCTTGTCTATAGTACTAACTTTAGTCTTGCCTATATTACTAACTTCAGTCTTGTCTATATTACTAACTTCAGTCTTGTCTATATTACTGACTTCAGTCTTGCCTATATTACTACCCCCCCCCCCCAGTCTTGTCTATATTACTGACTTCAGTCTTGCCTATATTACTACCCCCCCCCCCCCCCCAGTCTTGTCTATATTACTAACTTCAGTCTTGTCTATATTACTGCCCCTCCAGTCTTGTCTATATTACTAACCTCAGTCTTGTCTTTATTACTAACTTCAGTCTTGTCTATATTACTACCCCTCCAGTCTTGTCTATATTACTAACTTCAGTCTTGTCTATATTACTAACTTCAGTCTTGTCTATATTACTAACTTCAGTCTTGTCTATATTACTACCCCCCGGTCTTGTCTATATTACTAACTTCAGTCTTGTCTATATTACAAATTCCAGTCTTGTCTATATTACTACCCCCCGGTCTTGTCTATATTACTAACTTCAGTCTTGTCTTTATTACTAACTCCAGTCTTGTCTATATTACTACCCCCCAGTCTGGTCAATATATCTAACTTCAATCTTGTCTATACTACTAACGTCAGTCTTGTCTATATTACTAACTTCAGTCTTGTCTATATTACTACCCCCCAGTCTTGTCTATATTACTAACTTCAGTCTTGTCTATATTACTAACTTCAGTCTTGTCTATATTACTGACTTCGGTCTTGTCTATATTACTAACTTCAGTCTTGTCTATATTACTAACTCCACTCTTGTCTATATTACTAATTCCAGTCTTGTCTATATTACTAACTTCAGTCTTGTCTATATTACTTCCCCCCAGTCTTGTCTATATTTCTAACTTCAGTCTTGTCTATATTACTAACTTCAGAATTGTCTATATTACTAACTTCAGTCTTGTCTATATTACTACCCCCCAGTTTTGTCTATATCACTAACTTCAGTCTGTCTTGTCTATATTACTTCCGCCCCCCCACGTCTTGTCTATATTACTAACTTCAGTCTTGTCTATATTACTAACTTCAGTCTTGTCTATATTACTAACTTCAGTTTTGTCTATATTACTAACTTCAGTCTTGCCTATTTTACTACCCCCCAGTCTTGTCTATATTACTAACTTCAGTCTTGTCTATATTACTAACTTCAGTCTTGTCTATATTACTACCCCCCCCCCCCCCGTCTTGTCTATATTACTAACTTCAGTCTTGTCTTTATTACTAACTTCAGTCTTGTCTATATTACTAGCTTCAGTCTTGTCTATATTACTAGCTTCAGTCTTGTCTATATTACTAACGTCAGTCTTGTCTATATTACTAACTTCAGTCTTGTCTATATTACTACCCCCTAGTCTTGTCTATATTACTAACTTCCGTCTTGTCTATATTACTAACTTCAGTCTTGCCTATATTACTAACCCCCCCCCCCCCAGTCTTGGTCTATATTACTAACTTCAGTCTTGTCTATAGTACTAACTTTAGTCTTGCCTATATTACTAACTTCAGTCTTGTCTATATTACTAACTTCAGTCTTGTCTATATTACTGACTTCAGTCTTGCCTATATTACTACCCCCCCCCCCCAGTCTTGTCTATATTACTGACTTCAGTCTTGCCTATATTACTACCCCCCCCCCAGTCTTGTCTATATTACTAACTTCAGTCTTGTCTATATTACTGCCCCTCCAGTCTTGTCTATATTACTAACCTCAGTCTTGTCTTTATTACTAACTTCAGTCTTGTCTATATTACTACCCCTCCAGTCTTGTCTATATTACTAACTTCAGTCTTGTCTATATTACTAACTTCAGTCTTGTCTATATTACTAACTTCAGTCTTGTCTATATTACTACCCCCCGGTCTTGTCTATATTACTAACTTCAGTCTTGTCTATATTACTAATTCCAGTCTTGTCTATATTACTACCCCCCGGTCTTGTCTATATTACTAACTTCAGTCTTGTCTTTATTACTAACTCCAGTCTTGTCTATATTACTACCCCCCAGTCTGGTCAATATTTCTAACTTCAATCTTGTCTATACTACTAACGTCAGTCTTGTCTATATTACTAACTTCAGTCTTGTCTATATTACTACCCCCCAGTCTTGTCTATATTACTAACTTCAGTCTTGTCTATATTACTAACTTCAGTCTTGTCTATATTACTGACTTCGGTCTTGTCTATATTACTAACTTCAGTCTTGTCTATATTACTAACTCCACTCTTGTCTATATTACTAATTCCAGTCTTGTCTATATTACTAACTTCAGTCTTGTCTATATTACTTCCCCCCAGTCTTGTCTATATTTCTAACTTCAGTCTTGTCTATATTACTAACTTCAGACTTGTCTATATTACTAACTTCAGTCTTGTCTATATTACTAACTTCAGTCTTGTCTATATTACTAACTTCAGTCTTGTCTATATTACTAACTTCAGTTTTGTCTATATTACTAACTTCAGTCTTGCCTATTTTACTACCCCCCAGTCTTGTCTATATTACTAACTTCAGTCTTGTCTATATTACTAACTTCAGTCTTGTCTATATTACTACCCCCCCGTCTTGTCTATATTACTAACTTCAGTCTTGTCTTTATTACTAACTTCAGTCTTGTCTATATTACTAGCTTCAGTCTTGTCTATATTACTAGCTTCAGTCTTGTCTATATTACTAACGTCAGTCTTGTCTATATTACTAACTTCAGTCTTGTCTATATTACTACCCCCTAGTCTTGTCTATATTACTAACTTCCGTCTTGTCTATATTACTAACTTCAGTCTTGCCTATATTACTAACCCCCCCCCCCCCCCCCCCCAGTCTTGGTCTATATTACTAACTTCAGTCTTGTCTATAGTACTAACTTTAGTCTTGCCTATATTACTAACTTCAGTCTTGTCTATATTACTAACTTCAGTCTTGTCTATATTACTGACTTCAGTCTTGCCTATATTACTACCCCCCCCCCCCAGTCTTGTCTATATTACTGACTTCAGTCTTGCCTATATTACTACCCCCCCCCCCCCAGTCTTGTCTATATTACTAACTTCAGTCTTGTCTATATTACTGCCCCTCCAGTCTTGTCTATATTACTAACCTCAGTCTTGTCTTTATTACTAACTTCAGTCTTGTCTATATTACTACCCCTCCAGTCTTGTCTATATTATTAACTTCAGTCTTGTCTATATTACTAACTTCAGTCTTGTCTATATTACTAACTTCAGTCTTGTCTATATTACTACCCCCCCGGTCTTGTCTATATTACTAACTTCAGTCTTGTCTATATTACTAATTCCAGTCTTGTCTATATTACTACCCCCCGGTCTTGTCTATATTACTAACTTCAGTCTTGTCTTTATTACTAACTCCAGTCTTGTCAATATTACTACCCCCCGGTCTTGTCTATATTACTAACTTCAGTCTTGTCTATATTACTAACTCCAGTCTTGTCTATATTACTACCCCGGTCTTGTCTATATTACTAACTTCAGTCTTGTCTATATTACTAACTTCAGTCTTGTCTATATTACTACCCCCCGGTCTTGTCTATATTACTAACTTCAGTCTTGTCTATATTACTAACTTCAGTCTTGTCTATATTACTAACTTCAGTCTTGTCTATATTACTAACTTCAGTCTTGTCTATATTACTAACTTCAGTCTTGTCTATATTACTAACTTCAGTCTTGTCTATATTACTACCCCCGGTCTTGTCTATATTACTAACTTCAGTCTTGTCTATATTACTAACTTCAGTCTTGTCTATATTACTACCCCCCGGTCTTGTCTATATTACTAACTTCAGTCTTGTCTATATTACTAACTTCAGTCTTGTCTATATTACTAACTTCAGTCTTGTCTATATTACTAACTTCAGTCTTGTCTATATTACTAACTTCAGTCTTGTCTATATTACTAACTTCAGTCTTGTCTATATTACTAACTTCAGTCTTGTCTATATTACTAACTTCAGTCTTGTCTATATTACTGCCCCTCCAGTCTTGTCTATATTACTAACCTCAGTCTTGTCTTTATTACTAACTTCAGTCTTGTCTATATTACTACCCCTCCAGTCTTGTCTATATTACTAACTTCAGTCTTGTCTATATTACTAACTTCAGTCTTGTCTATATTACTAACTTCAGTCTTGTCTATATTACTACCCCCCGGTCTTGTCTATATTACTAACTTCAGTCTTGTCTATATTACTAATTCCAGTCTTGTCTATATTACTACCCCCCGGTCTTGTCTATATTACTAACTTCAGTCTTGTCTTTATTACTAACTCCAGTCTTGTCAATATTACTACCCCCCGGTCTTGTCTATATTACTAACTTCAGTCTTGTCTATATTACTAACTCCAGTCTTGTCTATATTACTACCCCCGGTCTTGTCTATATTACTAACTTCAGTCTTGTCTATATTACTAACTTCAGTCTTGTCTATATTACTACCCCCCGGTCTTGTCTATATTACTAACTTCAGTCTTGTCTATATTACTAACTTCAGTCTTGTCTATATTACTAACTTCAGTCTTGTCTATATTACTAACTTCAGTCTTGTCTATATTACTAACTTCAGTCTTGTCTATATTACTAACTTCAGTCTTGTCTATATTACTAACTTCAGTCTTGTCTATATTACTAACTTCAGTCTTGTCTATATTACTAACTTCAGTCTTGTCTATATTACTAACTTCAGTCTTGTCTATATTACTACGAAGATATGCCCAGTAATCTACCTCTTGCAACACCCTGTTCCATTCACTACCTTCTGGTTGCTGTTATGTGCTTTCATTGTTACAGTCTGTGTTGTTTTCCTCTCTGTGTACCAGCATATCGAAATTTTAGTGACCATTCAGTAACTATTTTTATTTTATTTTGCATTTGGTTGTAGTTGTGAGACAGATAAGCCAAGCCACCAGGAAACTCCAGACCTTCAAGTCTTTTCGTAAAAAGCCATTGAATGTCACATTTGTGTTTCCTTCATAATCCAGCCAAAAGCCAGCAAAAAGATGAATTGTAAGAGGCAGTCATGTCTCCCGCCAGTTCATATCTCGAAGGACTCCGAAAGCTCTCCATCACGTAGAACTCTACACTTTATATTTTCATACAATTTCTTAATTAGTAAACTTGAAGATCACTCCATAGTGGCTGGACAACCTCCAGAGAGATTACCTGTCAAAACTGCCAAATGCCTTCTGATAATACACGAAGCATCTGTAAAGAGAATGATTTGGTTTAACCACATTGTGAGAATACAGCCAGACCACACTGTTCATGCAGACTTCTACAGGAGAACATCACAAAAAGGACGAGAGGTAGACCGAGGAAAAGGTGGATAGACAGCGTAAACAAGACCTGCCGTAAAATGGGGGAAAATGTTACTTGGACCATGAAAGAGGCGAAAGACAAATACATACCACGTCATTGGGCTACAAGCCGGTAGAAAGTGAGACGATAAAAGACAAATACATACCACGTCATTGGGCTACAAGCCGGTAGAAAGTGAGACGATAAAAGACAAATACATACCACGTCATTGGTCTACAAGCCGGTAGAAAGTGAGACGACAAAAGACAAATACATACCACGTCATTGGGCTACAAGCCGGTAGAAAGTGAGACGACAAAAGACAAATACATACCACGTCATTGGGCTACAAGCCGGTAGAAAGTGAGACGACAAAAGAACTCATGCGTTCTATTCTACACATTGTTCAACAATTATCCCCAGTGTGGTTATTTGATCTGCATATAATTGTTTTCCTTGTGTCGAAGCTTTATCCACTTCTTTTACCAACATGTCAATGTATTTTCACTTGTCTCGTCTCACTTACATTGTATCCTCTTTATTTGCTACAGTACATACGTAATTCCTGCGCTTTTGTTCGGTTACATCTGGCTTAGCTGCGGTTCATGTCTGCTTTCTTCTTTTGTTTACCGTTGTCTTAGCTATAGTATTTACTGTTATTCATATTTTGTGTTGCATTTTCCTTTTACAAGCTTCATTCCATGTCTTTGTATATGTGCTCTTCTTCTTCTTCTGCGTTCATTCTCAATCTCCTGCTATCAAACCCTGAACAGTGCTTCGCAAGTAGCAGAAAGTAGTACGGAGAACTGAATGCAATGCGTCGCTACTTTATAGCGTGACTGCGATATTTGCACCTTTCGGTCCGACACATCCGTCTTCGACGGCCTTATATGTGCTATTCCGTATTCCAGCTTTTGTTGCACGTTATGCCTATCATATTTCGAGATCATAAATTGATTTTGAATACATTGTCTCTGAGGAATCCCACATTGAAATGTTGCCTGCCGTTTAAGCTTCATCTTCATATTGGCCACCAGAGGATGGTGGTCTGATTCCACGTTTATGTACATACTACATACTTATCTTGCACAAAATATCTTATATATGTGTATATATATATATATATATATATATATGGTCAGTTTGGTTTGTATGTCTTGCGGTTGGATGATACCCATGTTGCCTTTCGAATCCTTAATGTGGACACATGATAATGCCAATAACCAGTTGATTGAAAACATAGACATCCATTGGCAATCCTCCATTATAATTTTGAAACAAGAACTTGAAACAAGACTTCAAGATGTCGTACGAAAAGACGAATGGTAACCTACATGATGAGTAACCTACATGATGAGTAACCTACATGATGAGTAACCTACATGATGAGTAACCTACATGATGAGTAACCTACATGCTGATTGGAAGTGATATCATCGATTTTCAAAACAGAGTACTTTTTATCATTGGGGGTCCACGACATTGAATAATGCTTCTACATCTTCATATTTATATTTATTTTGAAAAAGATTGGCAGAATCCTGCACGGAATTATATAAATGGGAAGTTACATCCTATTATAAAATAACAGCACCATGTATGAAAATTGAGAATCGGAAAATGCGGAAATTCTGAAGTATGAAGTACAGTAGGCCATTCGTTCGTTAAAGAGCAGTAAGGCACTAGCTGTTGATAGTGTCCCAGATGAACTACTGAAATATGGAGGTGATGAAGAGGTCAATCTTATGACTCAAATCTGTCCGAAGATCTGAAGCACGAAATATATGACCTGCTAAATAATCCTGTTAGTTACATAACTTCCAAAGATTGGAAACCTAAAACAAATAAATGAAGAAAAAACAACATGTACGATATTCTCGCTTTCAAATAAACCACAGAACACCAAAATAAGTCTTAACGGCAAATATCTGCGGCCAAACGAAAACATAAACTACTTGGGCATCACATTTGATCGGCGCATGACATGGAAAAGTCAGATCGAGAGAAACCGAATGAGAGCCAGAGAAAGAATGGCAATCATGAGGAAATTTGCTGGCACAAGCTGGGGAGCAGACGAAAGAATACTAAAGAAACTGTACACTGGAAGAGTGAGACCAGTTCTCGAGTATGGCATTGCGGCATGGGCAACAGCAGCAAAGGCGAACTTTGATGAAATTAGCAAACTTCAAAACCAAGCCATGAGAATTATAACAGGAGGCATGAAGTCAACGCCAATTGTAGAACTTGAAAAGATTACAAATCTGCAATCCATGACCGACAGTAGAGACTGCAGAGCCCAGCAGCAAGCAGAGAAACTCAGAAGACTGACAGACCATCCAATGCGTGAGAGACTAAATAGATTTGGAAATGGGAAACTAAAGCGGAGAAACTTTGCAGAAATAGCCAAAGCAAAAATGAGCGAAGACCCTATGAACACCATAACAACACCAAAGCCCATCCCAACTGTACGCAAACCCACATGGAAGCAGCATATCATTCCGGAGGTGGTAGAAAATATACCAGGTATTGGAAACAAGAACAGCCAGACTGAAAAAGAAAGAAGAGACATCACCTTGAGGCACAAAGCAGAAAACTACCCAAGCATGGACTGGATCCATGCATACACCGACGGTTCTGTAACAAACACAACACAGAATGGAGGGGGAGGGGTATTCCTGAGCCTAACAAACGGTAGATAAATAACACTGTCAGTGGCAACTGGAAAATTATCAAGCAATTTCAGAGCGGAGGAAGAGGCACTGAAGGCTGCAGTAAAAGCAATGATGACAGGCGAAAGTAATGAAAGCCAGATAGTCATGTTTACAGATGTCCTGGCCGTGGTTACAGCACTAAAAAGCCTGCAAAATACTGAACAATGATTGAAGAGCAGTACACTGTCAACTATGCCAGCAGTCCGCACCAAAAGAGTAGTGGTACAGTGGGTTCCATCCCACTGTAACATCCAAGGCAACGAGGAGGCAGACAGACTGGCAAAAGAAGGTGCAAGACTACCACAACCAGATTCTAGTGTGACCTACGGAGAGTCCAAAAGGTTTATTAGGGCCAGATACATGGCCAAAGGGGAAACAGAACATACTGGCTCCACAAAAAATGATGCCTATTACCAGTTGAACAGAAGAGAGCAGGTCGTGATCTTCAGACTCCGCACAGGCCACAGCAGACTGAGGTACCATCTATTCAATAAACTGAAGATAGGTGGCACTGACGAATGCACCTGTGGTACAGGGAAAATGACCTCTGAACATCTACTGCAAAACTGCCCGACATACGAGGACCAGAGAAAGCACATGTGGCCATCATCAGTGCAAACACTAGACAAGCTCTATGACAGTGTCGACAGCCTCAGGATTACAGCTGCTTTCTTCGAACAAATTAAAGTTGACGTCTGACAGCGTACGAAGAAGAAGAAGAAGAAGAAGAAGAAAACCTAAAACAGTGTTAAAACTCTAGAACGATCAGCCTTATCGCATATCCAAGCAGATTCATGTTAAAGGAACCTCTCAAAATAATGAAAACAATATCCGAAAAAATTCTGACCGAATAACAGTCTGGCTTCAGAAAAATTTAGAAGTACAACAAAACAATTTTTTATTATCAGAAAATTGATAGGAAAAAGACCTCCATCATCATCATTGCGACTTATGCAACATCGTCGCCGACTTCACAAACACCGTTGAACGTGTTTGACTTGAAGGTCTGTGACATATTATGTGAAAATTAAACTCTGATACCAACATCCTTGACATTATTACTGAAAACAAATAAAGATACAGTAAGTATTCTCAACAATTCTCCAAAACAACAGTTGAAGAAAGACAAGGATATATCTTATCCTCGATACCGCTCAACAAATATTTAGAGCATATTATGCAAGAGACACAACAGAATCATTTAACATGCATAAAGATTGTTGGTCGACTTCATTGCAGCCTACGGTTTGATGAAGATATTATTCTGTTGGCTGGATCCGAAGAAGAACTCCAAGAATATAACACAAAATTGAAGAAAGTGATCAAAATATATGAATGGAAATTAATGCAGAACAAAAGCTGATGGTTAAAAGGGCATCCCAATCGGGCCTCATGATAAATGTAAAAATCTAGAAGCTGATTTCTTGAAATATTCAGGGTATATGTAGTGACGGAAGATCTTATATAGAAATAAAGACAATACTGAAGATGGATTCAGTCGGCATGTCAAGACTGTATGGAATATGGAAATGTAACATCAGCGTCGTCTTATTGTTTCCGCTTATCCTGATTTGTCTTTCAGAGTCAGGCTATGAAGAGATCTCTAGAACGACCCTTCGGTACGCCTTATGTACAGTAACATTCACCGTTTCAGATATTTCCGTAAGCCAGCTTATTCGTGTTCGGTTTTGGCCTTCATCCCCCAAATGCAGTGAATTTCAATTTACATAGATCATTGTTGGTGTCCTTTCTGTTGTACCGATGTGAGAACTGGACACTAACTGCTGATATGGAAAGAATAATACAGGTTTTTAAATACTACAGGATAATTTTGCGGATCTCCTATCATTTATAGGCGTCTCAGTCAGACCATGCGCGTGGTACCCTGTAAGTAGCCTCTCAGGGAGCAAGCCTGGTCGCTGAATATCGAGACCATGGGCTGCCCAAACTGCAGGATCCCCCCTCTCGATATCGCTTGTGTAATTAAAAGGAAGGCAAAGCATGACAATTTGGCACCAGCTTAGCTACAGGAGCTGCCGGAATGAGTTCGCAATTTTGAAACCATCAGTCTTAGGTGCTACCACTCCGGATTTTCTGTCTGGGTTTACTCCCGTAGCCCTATCCTCTCCCGAGGTTATCAAAAGGCAGTGGACTTGTTGTCCGCAGATGCTAGTTACTCGAGACATCCGATGATACTCTCATCATTCTACGACTAGCTTGCATTCTATGGAATTCGTGAGTTTAAAATCAGAGTTCCTCCTCTCCTAGCCGAACTGCATGAACAGACTAACGAGCATCGTTTACCCGGGTTTAGAGTCAAAGTTCTGCTGAAGTTGGATGTGTCGAACCGAAAGCTGCAAATATCGGAACCAAGTTGTAAACTAGCGACACAGCGCATTCCGTTCTGTGGACAACATCTTGCTACTTGCAAAGCCCTGTTCACAGTTTGGTAGTGGGACATTGAGAACTAACGCAGAAGAAAAAGAGTCAGAGTTGACCTTCTCTTAGATTGGCTGCCAAGCAAGGCAGATGAGTCCAATCTGTCCGCCCAGTTATACCGCCGAGTACGCGGTAGCGCCCCCCGACAGGGTCTATTAGAAACAGGGGGCCCCTCATAAAGGTGCTTCTGGAGATACAATAATGTAGGAAAGGCCATTGGCATGGAAACTCCTGAACGACAAGCCGAACAGTGAATCCAGCGTGATACATCTTCTATAAAGAATATAAAATAAATGGATATGTGAAAGATACACTTATCTCCATGGCAGGTCAAAAGGAAACATGTATGTTATTAGTGAAGCTTCGAAAAACTAAATGTTTTAAGCATGTAACAAGACTTTTTAAAAATGATATTGCAGGGGACAATTAAAAACGGGAGGAAGCAAGGAGTGCAAAGAAAGTCATGCATTGAAAACATCAAATAATGGACAGGACAGGATCTTTCCACACTCATTCGCAGGGCTCAGGAAAGACTACAATGGAGGACTTTGTGTGTTCATGTTTCCACAATGGTAACCCTGTGTTCCTAACAGGTTAAGGGTACATTAATTGATAGATTATCTACCTCTTGAGTTTTGAAAGTAGCTATCAACTTCCTTGGTTTTATTGTTTCCCATTGTATAAATGACTTCTGCTCATCTTTGGATAGCATGAGGGCCTCAACTTCACTATGGTAAGGTCCAAACCAGTCTGCCAGGAGGATAGTACCAATTCGCATGTACTCCGTCTCATCACTTCTGCCCGTCGTGTCTCTGCCAGCCCACAAATAATAATACTGTAGCTTCGCATTTTCGCCGTCGCATACGTAGCCTTTCCTTGTTAATATGGGATTGTAACGTCCTAGATATTTGACCTGGAGTTCTTAGAAGAAACAGGTTGACAGAAGATAGTTTGCCTTGCTTCTCAAGGCAAAGGAATATATGTTGTATTGGGTGGTGCAATTAAATGAATATCCCAGCTGACTGGTCTATATTTGTTGAAGCTTTTGTGACTTGAAATGTACATGGCATGGGGTAGGTAGCGGCATGCCAAACATCCCCAAACACGTCCCAACAATACGCCTGGCATGTTGACAGTGTTACTATTCCTAACTATTCTATATTTGCACTGCTTGGATAACACGCTGCTGAACATTCTAATATACATACCAATTGAACATCATAATATAAATATCAAATAATCATTCTTATATAAATATCAGTTAATCATACCAATATAAACATAATATAATAATAGCAATATAAATATTATGGTTCTAAATGTTGTTATAGAAGTGTGGGGTTGAGGACGAACTCTCAACATCATCTAAATGCTCCGATGGTGTGTGTCTCATATAGCCTCTAACAACAAAGTCCATCTCATGGCCTTCGCGCGGCAGAACTGTTTTGACTAACAGGAGAAGGGGCGGAAACGAGCCACTGGCGCCTTAAAACCAATAGTTTCGGGTAGATGGGGTCGCAAGCCTAGGAGAAGAAAACTGATTTCATACCATCTGAAGCCTTGCAGATAAGATACTGGCGTATCTTGTCGGGTTTTCTCAGAAATGTCTGTGCAACCTGTTTTCTAATGATAACTCTAAATCTACCAAATCTGACAACCGACGATATACGAGGGAGCACACGAAAGAGGAAACAATGCCTTATCCTAGAGCGATGACAGGCAACCTCGGATGAGTGTTGTGGCAGGGCAGACCAGACCCTTAGCCTTGGTTGGCGGCTGGTCTAGGAGTAAAGCCAAGACAGGCGAACAGATAGAGCATTGCTCTACTGATCCGGCAGCTTCTGCGACTTGCCTTGTTCCAAATGTTTTGTTATCACCTTTCCCTTGGAGCAAACAAGGCAGACCGATATAGGGACCATACTGCATGGGCAACACTTGGTCTCTAAATTTCTGCCCGGACTTTAGTGCTAAAAGTACAATTACTATCGTCTGACAATACGAAAAGAGCCAATGATAAATATCAGATTAACATTTAAAAACAAAATGTAAGTGGCATGTCCTTTGCAGAACATCACTTCTCACAACTGCCAACCTGTTTGGCTGTTATAAGTTTCTTGGGACGAGTCTACTGCAGTGGGTTGTCATTACTGTCTGTACCCGAATGAGCAATCACACTGAGGAAAATAGCTTTATCGTGTCTATTAAACTGTACACGGTGGGATTCGATCCAGGTGCTTCGGAATTGTGAAACAGGAGTTTCACCCTTAAGATAAAAAAACAACATACAATTCATTAGAAAAACTTTAATTTAAGTATACATGACTGTGTCCCTTGCGATATTGCGGGCAGTAATAGTGTGACCCATCGTTCATTCATTTGTCATGAGACCAAATACCCACGTGTTTATGTTGATGACAGAAAAATGTTCTATGCCCGGAAATTCACCTAAAACTTACTACGTCGACTGGGAGGTTAGTAGTAATGCCGGTGAATTTATCCTGAACGTGTCCCGTAGATATATGCCATGTATGGATACAAAGACTTGGTGACAACTTGAATAACATGAAACCACAACATCGCTCGTGTCAAGTTGATCTTTAGTTTGCAGTTATTTCTAGAGATATCGTTGATACGCATCAACAATGTATGATGACTTGACAGTTGAATATAACCACGAGATACATCTAGAGAATCATTCTCAGAACGTGAAGATGTGTTATCGTCTGCACCGCGAAAAGAATATTACAGACTCTAGTGCGTTGATACAAACTAGTGATTATTATTACGGATAGAAATTCAAGTGGCACTTATAACCATATTATCTCTGCTAAATTATGCTGAATGTTTAACTACAAATACAAGAAAAAACGAAGACAAGTCCTTTATAATATATGAGCCACAATAATTCTTTATGTTCGTTATGGGAAAGGCAAGACACACGACGATAGATATCATCCCCCATTCCGCTGTCTTGCAGGAAAGCTGTTTACGGGAAAGGCTTTGGGAGTAAACCCTGAGGAACAATCTGCGTCCTGTGCTATCTCCAGTAGTCTCGATAATGTCGTGCCGCTGGCGCAAGGTAGCTCAGGACGAGAGAATGAGGTTGACAAATGGCGCAGTTACTTGATCAATTTAGTTCAAATCACCGTAAAAGTCACCCATTTCAGCGAACACATCAAGATAAAAGATGGCCTACACGGCTAAAGAAAGAGAGTGGTCATGTGATGGGCGAACATCAATGTTTGTTAAGAGATGATTGTATCAACTAATCTATAATATTTATGAGATTATCAATAAAAACAGCCTCAACAATTTCAACCGATTTTGTGTGTGAATAAAGCTAGTGTTTATGAATATGTATTGTTGTCAAATATCTGGATGTCTCATGATTATATTACACAATGGTTACGTTATGTGTTATAAATAAAGCACAGGTCAGGAATTACAGTCAGCCGAGTGATACCTGAGATTGAGGGGATAGGTGACTGTACCCATTCATGGATGTCATATAGACGATTTTAGAGATGTGCTTATTGGGCTAACAGCATCATCATGACCACTGAATGGCAACAGAGAGCATCAGGCAAGAACAAACCATTAATTTGTAACAAGCTAGTGGTTAGAGAAGAAGGAGACAGGCAAAGATTTCGTTTTTAGCTTGTGAACAATTTTGTGTCAATGAAATATTGTGTGTGGTGATAACAAACATGTTTGGGTCCAAAAGTGAAGTCCAGACAAAACAGTTTGACATCCTCTGCACTAATGTAAATTAATCAGGTCCAAACAATTATCATGTCTTGTCTTTCACGGCAATACATCTCCAGAGCTATCCATTGTTCAATTAAATAATTCGCAGGTCCACAAAGGCAGTGGGCCTCCATTAACAACGCCTGTTTCTGCAGCGATGGTTTCTGTAACACTTCGCTTTACAATGATAAGGCCACGATCCTAGTGTACGATCCTCTCTTGTTACTTTTCATCACACGCACAGTTAGGTGCAGCGGTTCCACTGTTTGCTCCAAAATAAGAGATGATGCACACAGAAGACATACTAAATTGTACCAAATACAGTTTTTGAATTGGTTAAATTATCATTTTGTTGTGCTCAAAGCGACAAGCAGGTCACGAGTCCATGTACCCACTGCTGTTTCCATTTCTGCTTGACACTTTACTAAATCATCGTGTTCAACTGTCATCAACTGATGTCTTCTTCTTCTGCTTCTTCTTCTTCTTCATTTTCTTCCTTTTGTTCTACTTTTTCTTCTTCTTCTTCCTCTTTTTTCCCGCCACTCAAAATGGTAGTGTATTGATTCATTTCTCAAATTGATTAGTCTACATCGCACACTCAAATTGATTGGTCTACATCGCACACTCAAATTGATTAGTCTATATCGCACTCTCAAATTGATTAGTCTACATCGCACACTCAAATTGATTGGTCTACATCGCTCACTCAAATTGATTGGTCTACATTGCACACTCAAATTGATTAGTCTACAAAGCACACTCAAATTGCGACACATAAAATCCCTCTATACCAGTAGGAGAGACCTGTACCAACTTCATACATGAAGCAAGAGCTGATTATGCAGCAACTCAAATTCTTATCAGCCAAAATATAACTGTAAGAAAAGCGGTAATTTTAACAGACTCCAGGAGTGTACTACAAGCCATCACAAGCCCCAAAACAAGACAGACTCCAGGAGTGTACTACAAGCCATCACAAGCCCCAAAACAAGACAGACTCCAGGAGTGTACTACAAGCCATCACAACCCCCAAAACAAGACAGACTCCAGGAGTGTACTTCAAGCCATCACAAGCCCCAAAACAAGACAGACTCCAGGAGTGTACTACAAGCCATCACAAGCCCCAAAACAAGACAGACTCCAGGAGTGTACTACAAGCCATCACAAGCCCCAAAACAAGACAGACTCCAGGAGTGTACTTCAAGCCATCACAAGCCCCAAAACAAGACAGAATCTCACATGAAGTAAAATACAACAAACGATTGCTCTCTCAAAAAACAGATTTCGTTCTACAATGGATTCCATCCCACTGTGGGATCCCTGGAAACGAGAAAGCAGATGTGTTTACAGAAGCCAGAATTGGTGGCTCGCAGACTCCCCATGCACAGAACTATAAAGAAGCAAAGACACTCATCAAACGATCCATGAGGACAGAATGGAGAGACCAGCACAAAGAATACAAGCCAGAAAATGACAGCATAGACAAACTTGGCAGAGATGGGCAGACAAAGATCTTCAGACTCAGAACGGGACATTGTAGACTCAAGACCCACCTCCACAGAATGGGTATTAGAGATACTGACCCGCGCGATTGAGAAACACACAAGCAAACACCAGTACAAATCCTGCAGCACTGTCCTACCTATGCAGACCAAAGAGAGGCAGTCTGGCCTCTGGGGAGCGACCATGCTCGAAAAGCTGTGGGGGAACAGCAAAGGCATGAAACGCAGTCTCATTCGTGAACCTAACTGGCTTAGAAGAGAAGCATAGCATCAGTTGATAGATGAAGAAGAAGGTATCTTGATCAGTATGGTACACATGATATGGCGGGACTTGCGTCATCATAAGTATGTTCCACCTGACCTGGTGTGACATGGTATCTTGGTCAGTATGTTCCACCTGACCTGGTGTGACATGGTATCTTGGTCAGTATGTTACAACTGGCCTGGTGTGACATGGTATCTTGGTCAGTATGTTCCACCTGACCTGGTGTGACATGGTATCTTGGTCAGTATGTTACAACTGGCCTGGTGTGACATGGTATCTTGGTCAGTATGTTCCACCTGACCTGGTGTGACATGGTATCTTGGTCAGTATGTTACAACTGGCCTGGTGTGACATGGTATCTTGGTCAGTATGTTACAACTGGCCTGGTGTGACATGGTATCTTGGTCAGTATGTTACAACTGGCCTGGTGTGACATGGTATCTTGGTCAGTATGTTACAACTGGCCTGGTGTGACATGGTATCTTGGTCAGTATGTTCCACCTGACCTGGTGTGACATGGTATCTTGTTCAGTATGTTACAACTGGCCTGGTGTGACATGGTATCTTGGTCAGTATGTTCCATCTGACCTGGTGGGACTTGGGGTCTTGGTCAGTATGTTACACCTGATTTGACGTGACCTGGGTCATCATAAGTATGTTGCACCTGACCTGGCGTGACTTGGCTTCGTGGTCAGTATGTTATACCTGACATGGGCGGGACTTGGTATCTTGGGCAGTATGTTATACCTGACCTGGCAGGACTTGGGGTCTTGGTCAGTATGTTATACCTGACCTGGCAGGACTTGGGGTCTTGGTCAGTATGTCACATCTGACCCCGATGCGAAAAACCTAACTCTCCCTTTTAGCGAAACATGTGATGAATTAAATAAAACCGCTGTAACCTTACTAGCATTTCGTGAAAGATAACCCAAAAAGATATGCATGGTGTTCGTAACCTCATCACGCAAAAACATTGCTACAGAAACAGCCACTGTATAAGCTCGGATACAAGGACACACGAAAATAACCAGTGATACTGCAACCTTCACATGGACAGAACGACACAATTGTGCCAATAAACTATTTTAATATCTAACTGCGCCACTTATGGCGCCAGAAATTGGACAGCAAATCGTTGAAACAGACCGTCCTACTAAGCTTGTGGTAAAATGGATACTAAAATGTAAAACACATTGCTGCAGAAACAATTAGATCGGGGTGGGGGGTAGGGTGGGGGTGGGGGGGGGGGAATCAAGTGCTTAGCAGCAGGGTTTTGTACACGATGGTCTACAATGATGGCTGCTTGCAATATCTATTAGAGATTATAACAAAAAACAATTTAAAAACAACAAAACAAAACACCGAACAGAAAATTATCTAAGAAGTGTTTGTTTCCCTAGATACAACTCCTGGTTTCCTGGCCAAAGCTATTTGATATCTGGTTAAAGTTGTTGGCTCGTTTGTGAATGCACGTGGTCTATGTGTAATGCGATTGACCATCTACTAACGCTGTGACGTCTCTGCCAACGCTTCTGGCAGCCTAGCCAATGCTATTGACACCAAAGGCAATGTTCAAGGCTTTTCAGTCAACGCCCTGGGCACCTTAGTCAATACTGGTTGATTCCTAGTCACTTCTCGTGGATCCGTCCTAGTCAATGCTCGTTTATCCTCAGTCAACTCCATTGGCCTCTTATCCAATGTTCCTTGATCCTTAGTTAATGCTTGTGGATCCCTAATCAACGCCTTCGATCCCTTTGACAGTGCTCGTAGATTCCTAGTCAACTCTTTGGGTCCCATAGTCAATGCTCGTGGATCCCTAGTCAATGCTCGAGGATCCTTAGTCACTGCTCGTGGATCCCTAGCCAGCGCTTTGGTCCTCTAGTCAATGCTCATGGATTCCTAGTAAATGATTTGGGCTCCTAGTCAATGCTCGTGAATCTCTAGTCAACGCTTTTGGTCCCTATTCAATGCGCCTGGATCAATAGTCAACGCTTTGGGCCACTAGTCAATACTCGTGGATCAATAGTCAACGCTTTGGACCACTAGTCAATACTCGTGGATCAATAGTCAACGCTTTGGGCCACTAGTCAATACTCGTGGATCCCTAGTTGACTTTGAGCCCTTAGTCAATGCCTATTTATTCTTAGTCAATATTCGTGGATCCCTAGTCAATGCTCATTAATTCCCAGTCAACGCTTTGGGTCCTAGTCAATGCTCATTAATTCCTAGTCAACGCTTTGGGTCCTAGTCAATGCTCGCGGACCTCTAGTCGACGCTTTTTGCTCCTAGTCAATGGTCAGTGATTCCTATTCAACGTTGTAGACCCTAGTCAATGCTCATTCCTAGTTAACACTTTGGGCCAGTAGTCAAATCCCGTAGAACCCAAATCAACGCTTTTGCCTCCAGTCCATGCTCATTGATTCCTAGTCAACGCATTGGGTTCTAGTCAAGGCTCGTGGATCCATAGTCAATGCTTGTGGAGCACTAGTCAACGCTTTGGGCCCCTAGTCAAAGCTCGTGCATCACTATTCAATGTTCGTGGACCCCTAGTTGACTATTTGGGCCCTTAGTCAATGCTTGAACAGCAGGATAAAAGCCAACGGTCAGGAACTCGAAGTGGTTGACCGTTTTAAATATCTTGGGTCGATTGTCAGTGATGAAGGATCAAAATGTGAGGTGTTGGCCAGAATAGCACAGACAATAGCGGCGTTTGCACGGCTTAACAAAATTTAGCAAGATAAACGGTTAGCACCATGCACAAAAATCAGATTAATGCGTGCACTGGTCATGTCAATATTCCTCTATGCGTGTGAGACATGGACAGTTACAGCTGACCTTCAACGAAGGATACAGGCTTTGGAGATGAGATGTTTCCGAAAACTTTTAAACATCACGTACAAAGATCGAGTAACAAATGAGGAAATACGAGATAGAATTACAACAGCAATAGGGCCTTTCGAAGACCTCTTAGCAACTGTCAAAAGAAGGAAACTCACTTCATACGGTCACATATCGAGATCAAATGGTCTTGCAAATACAATTCTCCACGGAAAGGTACATGGCAGACGACGAAGAGGCCGGCCCAAAAAGAGATAGGAGGACAACACAAAAGAATGGAACAGTCTCCGACCAGAAGAGTCACAGGCAGCGGCATCTGACAGAGAGGGGTGGCGTGGGGTTGTGAGGATGTCTTCATGTGTGCCCCAATGACCTCACCGGTTACGGGATGACCTGACCTGACCTGAGTCAATGCTCATTGATTCCAAGACAACGCTTTGGGTACTAGTCATGGTTTGTGGATCCATAGTCAACGATTTTTGTCTAGTCAATGCTCGTTGATCACTTGTCAGTGCTGATGGATCCTTAGTCAACGCTTTCGTCCCATAGGCAATGCTCGTAGATCCCTAGCCAACATGTTGGGCCCTAGTCAATGCTTGTAGATCACTGATCAATGCTTTGGACCCCTCGTCCATGCTCGTGGATCACTGGTCATTGCTCGCGGATGCCTATTCAACGGTTTGGGCCCATAGGCAATTCTCATGGATCCCTATCCAACGCTTTGGTCCCTCGTCAATGCTCGTGGATCACTGGTCAGTGCTCGTGTATCACTGGTCATTGCTCGTGTATCACTGGTCATTGCTCGTGTATCACTGGTCAATGATTGTGGATCACTGGTCAATGCTCGTGTATCATTGGTCAATGCTCGTGTATCACTGGTCAATGCTCGTGTATCACTTGTAAATGCTCCTGTATCACTGGTCAATGCTCGTGTATCACTGATCAATGCTCGTGTATCACTTGTCAATGCTCGTGGATACCTAGTTAACGATTTGGGCCGTTAGGCAATGCTCGTGGATTCAATCACTTGAATCTGCCGTGTCTATCATTGATCCCATTTGAAGACTAATATATCTAGGCTCGCAGGCATAAAGAGTACACTAACGCTTGTTAAGATTACAAATAAAGAACACACTTAAAGTTTTAGAAACTAGTAAAAAGATACAAATTCAAATCTACGCAATTATGAAAGCGGACAAAATAAAACTTTTAAAATGGTATAGCGGGACATAAACTTTTAACATGGTATAGTGGGACATAAACTTATAACATGGTATAGTGGGACATACACTTATAACATGGTATAGTGGGAAAAAGTTAAATATAAAATGTCATAACGGAACATACTCAATCATATAAACTAGCATAGAAAAGCACATAGAACCTCAACACATACATACGAGTACATACAGTCCACCAATCATTAACATAAAGAGCATTTACATTCCTCAACACACTAACATAAAGAGCATATACATTCCTCAACACACTAACATAAAGAGCATATACATTTCTCAACACACTAACATAAAGAGCATATACATTCCTCAACACATTAACATAAAGAGCATATACATTCCTCAACTCACTAACATAAAGAGCATATACATTCCTCAACACATTAACATAAAGAGCATATACATTCCTCAACACACTAACATAAAGAGTACAGCCAGTGCTTCAAACACTAACATAAAGAGTACAGCCAGTCCTTCAAACACTAACATAAAGAGTACAGCCAGTCCTTCAAACACTAACATAAAGAGTACAGCCAGTCCTTCAAACACTAACATAAAGAGTACAGCCAGTCCTTCAAACACTAACATAAAGAGTATAGCCAGTCCTTCAAACACTAACATAAAGAGTACAGCCAGTCCTTCAAACACTAACATAAAGAGTACAGCCAGTCCTTCCAACACTAACATAAAGATCAAATATAGTTCTCAGCACGTTAGTATACACTTCTTTCTTCTTACACCCTGTTTCACTTTAATCATGTCCAACAATGACACTCTTACACAACTTTTATACGCAGCCTCAGAGTAAGGCCCTTCTATTGCACTTTGGTTGGCTTGACCTCTGAGATCGTATTAACTAGCATAGGTACATACAGACACGTGCATACATCCAGCACTGGTTAAAATGTCCTATTATCACCTAAAAGGATGCGGCCTGCAGTGGAAAGAAGCGTGCCTCTGCCAGTAGAGTACAGTGTGGTAAATACTAACAACAAAAAAGTATAAAGTATTAAAGTTCTACAAACGCTAACATAAAGAGCGGGTTTCCAGGAGCACCAATTAGAACTTGAGGTGATGTCTTTATCGGTATGTTTTACGTTAGTCTGATTGCATTTCGCTGGTAAGCACTAGTATAAATAGTGCAAATAGTTTTCCTTGCTTTAATACTTGAATCGTGGTATTCAATCAGACAATGGTGCATGATGCCGTATAGCCTAAAGCTTCTGTAATCTGCTTCTGTTCTTCGCCATTGATACCACGATGGTCGCAAGGCGTGGTGCAGATTATTGCTCCTTCTCGTTTTCTGCAACAACGTGGGCGGTTGTAGTTTTATGGTCACTGGATAGACACTCTCCTCGTCCATCTATCGTCAGTCATGCGGACCACATGGCCGACACATCTGCACCTTCACACTGATGCAGAGTCGATGAATTCCAGAAAATTCTGCTTGCAGATGTCGGTATTTCGGATGTGGTTTCTTGTGGATATATTTAGGACACTTCTGTCTATTGTTCTTTCGGTAATATGGAGCTGCTCTGCGTCTGATTTGCGTAGACTACAGACACCACACAAATACACCATTGCTAGGATAAACATGCTATTGAAGGATTAAAAGTGTGAGCACTGACCTTGACGTCCGTCATCTGCTGGAGGATCAGTTTAATGAGGTTGACGCTGAGCCAACCCGCCGCTCTCATGTGTGAGATCAACTGCTGGAGGATCAGTTTAATGAGGTTGACGCTGAGCCAACCCTCCGCTCTCATGTGTGAGATCATCTGCTGGAGGATCAGTTTAATGATGTTGACGCTGAGCCAACCCGCCGCTCTCATGTGTGAGATCATCTGCTGGAGGATCAGTTTAATGAGGTTGACGCTGAGCCAACCCGCCGCTCTCATGTATGAGATCATCTGCTTAATGCTGTGGTTGTTGATCTCCTAATCTAAGCAGACATTGACATTTTCAACGGGTTCTTCTTCTTCTTCTGCGTTCGTTCTCAATCTCCCGCTACAAAACCATGAAAGGGCTTAAGTAGCAGAATGTAGTCCAGAGATCGGGATGCGTTGTGTCGTAGTTTACAGCTTGACTGCGATATCTGCACCTTTCGGTCCAAAACATCCGACTTCGGCAAGCATTTTTTGAGTACCGAGTTAGCATTCCCTGTTTGATCCCTTCTCCTTAGCCAGTCTGCCCTGATGCAGCCTGTTATCCAGGATCACCGCAAGGAGGTGTAGAAGGGTCTTGGCAGCTTTGGTTCGCTGGCGGGTCGCTGACCACTGCAGCTCATGCGCTGCTCAGCGTCTTGATCCCTTCAACGGGTTCAACTTCCAACCACAGTTCTATCAAAAGACATAAAAGTATTCAGTAGACATTGAGTCTTCCTTCTATTTATGTTCAGACCAACCGGTTTGCCTGCTTCATTCAGCTCGTTTAGGATTTCTTCGGATTCTACAATGATGTAGCGAAGGTGTGAGTGCACCTCGTCATCTAAATTGACACCTCGATCCCGCCAGTTTTGGGACCTACAACTTCTTCAAGGGCAGCTGGGAACAGTTTTGGGAGATGCTATCTCATTGTCGTACTCCACGGAGTAAAGGTATGGAGAGTCGCGCGTGGAAAAGAGTTGTCTCAATTGCCCAGCTATCAATTATCTTCTCTGTAAACAGCATCGACATAAAGTACTCCCAGTTGAGTTTTCCACACACTAATATAAAGTTCATAACACACTAATATCAAGTTCATAACACACTAATATCAAGTGTACACATAGTCATCAACACATTAGTAGAAAGTGTATATACGGTTCATAGCACACATATATATTCACGTAGTACTCAACACACATGGATAAAGTGTGCGTATAGTCCTACGCCCACTTGTATAGTATGTGCACCTAGTCCTCAACATAATAGTATAAAGAGCGCTCACAGCCCTAAACACACAGATATAAAGAGCGCTTATAATCTTCAACATACAAATATGTTATCCAAATAGGGCAGTAATTGCGGAATGCAAGACTCATATATATGTTTCATAGCCTCACCTGTTTAAGTCTACCTCACCTACTCGTTGGTGGATCCTGTTATTCCTAATAATCTTGCAAAGCATTGTCCCCAGCGGGAAGTTAGATGGGACATTCATTAGCTCTTGTCAGACGATACTAATTGTGCTTTGAAAAGGTATGACGGTAACGAATGTGACTCGTAAGACCAACCCGGACAGAGAAGTATCTTCCACAGTGTGTGCAAGACAAATCAGGACCGTTTGCGGCATCGCATGGTGTGGCGTGTCTTCTCATGCTCTGAGTCTTTAGCCTATCAGCAATCACTTTTTCTTTTGTCTGTATTCCATGATTGATCCCGCCCCTCCATGTAACAAGATCCATGGCGTCCTGTTCCCATGATTCCAAATCGATGTCTACGTCATTCATATCCCGCTTGCATACATCCTTGTACCGAAGTAGTGGCCGGCCCCGAGACCTTTTCCCCAACTTTAATTCCCCATAGAGAAGATAAGTTGGTATTCTGCCATCATCCATCCTCCGAATGTGTCCCAGCCAGGGGAAGCCTTCGAAGACTAAGCATGGAAAAGATTGTGACAGTGCCTGTTCTCTCCAACACCTCTGTGTTGGTGATCTTGTCTTGCACCCAACGCCAAGGATTCTGCGCAGGCACCTCATGTGATAGCTGCAGGTAGACCATGTCTCACTGCCGTAAAGAAGGGTACTGAGGACACAGGCCTGGCAAACAAGTGTTTTTGTTTTAACAGTGAGCTTCTTGTTCTCCCAGACCCTTGTTGTTAATCTGCTCATTGTTGTTGCTGCCTTTCCTATCCTGATATTGATCTCTTGGTCCAGGGATAATTTATTATTGACCGAGGATCCCAAGTACGTAAAGTGATCTACTACATCGAGAGCCTCATCATCAATGGAGATTAATGGTGGTTCGTTTGCACCCTGGACTTGTGTTTTCGTTTTGCTGATTGTTAACCCAAACTCACAGTAGGCATCCGAAAATGCAGATAGTAAGCTTTGCAGTTCTGAATAAGTCGTAATTGCGGCATCATCCGCAAAAAAAAGGTTCTGTCATCAGCATCCTGTTTATTTTGGTCTTGGCTTTCAGCCTTTGGGAATTGAATAGGCAACCATCTGTGCGAAGTGAATGAAGATACCATGGGACAGCAAACGACGTTAAGACGAAGTCAGTGCTTCCAGCCAGATGTGTAGGTGGAGCATACACTACCACAGAACCGGTGCTGAAGACAGAAGTACCAGACCAGGAGGTATACTTGCAATCATACCCGATCCCTTTGCTATGTCTACGCAAAAGTCCAAAAATTAATATATAAAATGCTCGCATTGTGAAGTTCCCCCAGGCAGAAGCAGTACCGAGTTTTGAACCTCGACAGAACCAACCTTTAGTTTCTGGAGGTCTCCCTGGCATGCCTTGTGGAGCCAGGAGGTGGCAGGGAGAAAACTCTGGCCAACCAGACAAAACGACTCCTCTGAATTTTATGCATTAGAATGTAGAGAGGGTCAGGAATAACCAAAAAATAAAACCTAAAAACAAATGAATTAGAGAATACACTATTCCAGAACGAAATCAGTGTATGCAAGAAACCCATCTACAGGAAGGAAACTATTTTAAGATAAGTGATCCCAATGCTTCAGAGTGGACAGAAAAAACGGAAGAAGAGACGAATTCTAACCTTGATAAGGAATAGCTTAAACGCCATAAAAGCCAAGATGCACAAATAAAGTGCAGAATACCAAATCATCCATCTGAAACAGAATACTCTTGAGCTGGACCTCCTTAACTTCACTACCACAGCGATATACCACTGAACCAAGCAAGTGCTGATGTCCCCAGTGGCAACTTCCTAGCAGTGGGAGACTTTAACAGCCTCTTCCAAAGCTGGAAATATAACCAACTAGATAGCAGAGGAGTAGAGCTAGAAAAGTGGCAAGATCGAACCAATCTAACCCTATTAAACAACCCTAACCATGCCGACCTACTACTCCAGAAGATGGCATAGTACTTCTACCCCAGACTTGGCATTCTCCACGCCCAATCTTGCAGAAATAGTGTAACGAGAATTAGGAAAACAACTTGCCGGAAGTGATCATCTCGCTGCATTAATAACAATTAGAAAACAATCAAAACTAATCCAGTTCAGCCAAGATGGAATTTAAAGAAAAAACAGATTGGTACACATACCAACAAAGAGAACACCTTCTGACAAAGGATATTGCGGTACTGGACAGAGACATTAACAGTGTCTGCAGAGAGTGCTCCAAGCCGCAAACGAGACACCGCCAATAGGAGCGAGGAACAATTATGTACTATAGGACTAAAACTACAAAAACTACATTAAGAGATGAATGAGTCGATGGATGGTTATAACAGACAAAAATCCCTCTAAAGCACGGAGTTCCTTAGATCTCTGTCTCCCATATTGTTCCTTGTGTTTAACCGATCTCATCCAGGATCTGCCACAAGTGGTGAGGGCTGTTCTATACGCAGACGACTTGGTGGTGTGATGTGTAGAAGGGATGAGAGCCGCTCTATACGCAGACGACTTGGTGGTGTGATGTGTGGAATACAAGGAGCGGCAGACAATATAGCAGCATGGGCTGAGAAATGGATGGCGCAGATCAGCGCTGATATATCTGCAACAACACTATTCACACTCTCAAAAAAAGAGAAGGCAAGAAAAATACGACTTGGAAATATGCATGTCCAAATAGACGGTGAACCGGTGTATCTGTGTACGGTATCACATTTGATAAGAGAATGACGTGGAGTCATGATATTAAAGAAGAAAACAGAGGCCAAGTCAAGGAAAAAAGCTCGCACTTCTTAGGAAAATAGCTAGGTCAAATTGGGGGAGCGAATGAAACATTGCTTAAGAAGGTCGATATTGCGGTAATAAGATCAATACTAGACTATGGACCAGCAGCATGGTCCACAGCAGCTAAACCTTCAAACCTTAGATAAGGTAGAAAACCAAGCACTTTGGGTGATCTAGGGTGTAAAGAAGACAACTCCAGTATATTAAATGGGATAAAAACCCACAGGCATCTCACCTCTATCCTATAGACAGGATACCAAGAACATGATACAAGCAGAAAAATACAAAAACACGACAGAACACACCATGAAGACCAGATTCTGAGATTTTGTCAGTGGAAGATTGAAGAGAAGTAACGTTACATATCGGTCAAAACAATTAATGAGAACATTTCAAAATGAATTTCGAGACACCACTAGGGAGGTAAATCAAATACCTCTTCCAACCCCATGGGAACAACATCAAGGCCTCAGCATAAAAACATTCATAACTGACACCTACCACATAGAAGACTAAAATGCTCCACAAAAGAAAAAGCAGCATGAACGGTAAACTGTACCACAGAGAAGCAAAGATCCAGGTAAATACTTGTACTAATGGATCAACAAGAGCAATACAAAATGGAGACTCTGGAATACTTGTTGTCTATCCAGATAAAGAAAACGAAACCAGTAGTTCATCCACTATACAATTTGGTTCAAACTACTCGGCTGAAGGACATGAACTAATTATTGCTGCAGAAATGATAAACAACACAAGTCAATGCTCCAGTGGATACCGTCACACTGTGTCATACCAAGACATGAGACAACATGGATACCGTCACACTGTGTCATACCAGGACATGAGACAGCATGGATACCGTCACATTGTGTCATACCAGGACATGAGACAACATGGATACCGTCACACTGTGTCATACCAGGACATGATACAACATGGATACCGTCACATTGTGTCATACCAGGACATGAGACAGCATGGATACCGTCACACTGTGTCATACCAGGACATGAGACAGCATGGATACCGTCACACTGTGTCATACCAGGACATGAGACAGCATGGATACCGTCACATTGTGTCATACCAGGACATGAGACAGCATGGATACCGTCACACTGTGTCATACCAGGACATGAGACAACATAGATACCGTCACACTGTGTCATACCAGGACATGAGACAACATAGATACCGTCACACTGTGTCATACCAGGACATGAGACAACATAGATACCGTCACACTGTGTCATACCAGGACATGAGACAGCATGGATACCGTCACACTGTGTCATACCAGGACATAAGACAACATGGATACCGTCACATTGTGTCATACCAGGACATGAGACAGCATGGATACCGTCACACTGTGTCATACCAGGACATGAGACAGCAGACAATTTGGCAAATGAGGGAGCAACACAAGAACAAAACATACAAACAAATAAACTTGCAAGAAAAAAAGACACGTATCCAAGAAATAAGGATTGTTGACCAAACGAGAGACAACTATCACTGTCTTGATTGGGCAGAACAAATGATCCTGTTCCGCTTCAGAATAGGACATAACAGATTGAATGGCCACGTATGTATAAAATGAAAGCAGCACATACTGCTCATGTCAGAGAGGACTCAAGACTCCAAAACAGATCCTGCAAACATGTCCACTGCACAAAGGCTCCCGTGAAAAGACCTAGCCAGAGTAAAGAAACATACAAGACAAACTGTGGGGAACCATTGAGGACATGCGACTGACGTGTCACTTCATGGAGGCGGCCCATCTGGGGGCATAAAACGAGCATACGAAACCGAACGCGAAGAATAAGAAGAATGATCAATTACAACGGACAAAATTGGCTCCATCGCCAATATGTATGTGCTGTCAGGCAGCACAGACATTCGAACATATCCAACAAGACTGTTATTTGCATAGCCAATGATGTTCTGAGCACTGATTCATGGAGACGAATCTCTCAAAAAAAAAACGTTGCTTGTAAACCTTGAAGAACTCTCCTCTTCAGCATTCTTTATCCAAAAAACTGGTCTTCCCCTGTTTACGTAACAAGACAAAAAAACATGGAACGAGAAGAAGAAGAATAAGAAGAAGAAGAAGAAGAAGAAGAAGAAGAAGAATAATAATAATAATAATAATAATAAAAAGAAGAAGAAGAAGAAGAAGAAGAAGAAGAAGAAGAAGCAGAAGAAGAAGAAGAAGAAGAAGATACTAATATAAAGAGTGCTTTTAGTCGTCGACAAACTAATAAAAAGCGTGCTTATAGCCTTCACCACACTAGCAAAAAGAGTTCTCACAGCTCTCAATACACTAGCAAAAAAAGTTCTCACAGCTCTCATTACACTAGCAAAAAGAGTTCTCACAGCTCTCAATACACTAGCAAAAAGCGTGCTTATAGCCTTCACCACACTAGCAAAAAGAGTTCTCACAGCTCTCAATACACTAGCAAAAAAAGTTCTCACAGCTCTCAATACACTAGCAAAAAGAGTTCTCACAGCTCTCAATACACTAGTGTAAAGAGCGCTTACAGTCTTCTGCCACACTAAAATAAAGAACATATAGAAATGCATATAAAGAATACACCCACAATCTAAAGACCAATATAAAAGAGTAGACCCAGTCCTCAACACGCTGGCATAAAGAGCATACTCAAACACAAGCCACAGTCTTATCGCGATTCCACACGCCCAATCTACAAGAGCCGCGTCTGCTATCTCAGACTGACGCGATAGGCAGAGGGGCGGAAGGTTTGGCACACCTCGATAGTAACAGTGATAAGCATACACGGTGTTTAGAAGCTCGCTTTTCCTGGCCATACTTCTCCGTCGCTTATCCTGGCCATACTTCTCCATCATATGCTCGCTTATCCTGGCCATACTTCTCCATCGCTTATCCTGGCCATACTTCTCCATCATATGCTCGCTTATCCTGGCCATACTTCTCCATCGCTTATCCTGGCCATACTTCTCCATCATATGCTCGCTTATCCTGGCCATACTTCTCCATCGCTTATCCTGGCCATTCTTCTCCATCATATGCTCGCTTATCCTGGCCATACTTCTCCATCGCTTATCCTGGCCATACTTCTCCATCATATGCTCGCTTATCCTGGCCATTCTTCTCCATCATATGCTCGCTTATCCTGGCCATTCTTCTCCATCATATGCTCGCTTATCCTGGCCATTCTTCTCCATCATATGCTCGCTTATCCTGGCCATTCTTCTCCATCATATGCTCGCTTATCCTGGCCATTCTTCTCCATCATATGCTCGCTTATCCTGGCCATTCTTCTCCATCATATGCTCGCTAAATGAGAATATTCACGAATACACTAGACTATTCTCATCTTTTATGTTAGTACTCTCCTGTCTGACTAGAGAACACATTTTCTAGAATGTCACATATGCGCCATACAGAATGTTCTGCGTTGACGTTCTCATTGAAACTAGCTACTATGTTATTTCGGCATCATCTATGCTGTTTTCCTAGCGACAGTTTTTCTTGGTCTGTATCAGAAATCAATCAATGTCTCTCTGCTCCTCTGTTATATCGTGGTTTCGGAGTTTTCTTAGCCTATCGTAGTGTACCACTGATATGGCATTTCTACCCAGTCTCTGTCGGAGCCATCTAAGACTACAAATATCATATCTATATGTGATGTTGTTTGCGAATCACTACAATGAGTAGGTTTACTCTTTTGTGCGCCCTGAAAAGGACGTTAAGTGACAGACTGAGGTAGCTTTCCTCACATCCCGAGCGTGCTGATGTTGGTTGTGCTATGCTTGGCTTCAACTGCGTGTCGCTCACTACAACGGGAATCACATCAATCCCTCACTTTATTATCCAGGATGCCATGACAACAGCCCGTTTCCATGTGGGACTGCTGGGAAGTCAAGGTGAGGGTCTTGACCAGTATGTTTTGATCCTGACTAACATGTCAGATCAGTATGTTGGGCCTGACTCTGACTTACATGTCAGATCAGAATATTTTGCCTGATCAGATGTCAGTTTTCCTCCCCATATGTCTGTGGTAGTTTTAATTCCCCAAATATCCTAGGATGCCTACCAACCTATCACATCCGATGAAGTCTGAATAGTTATGCAGTGGATCCCTGGTCACTCAAATACACTTGGCAACAACAAGGCAGACAGACTGGCTAAGAAAGGATCACGTCTAGAACACTAATCAACTTCAACAACTCTACAGACAGCCAAGTAACTACTAAAGATAGCAAACAAAGAGGCTTGGCTGAATAGATGCACAATGGGAAATATTGGGAGAGAAATCCGCGAACATATGGCTATCCCATATCCCATCGACAACATCAACCTCCTAAAAAAGAGAGATCAAAGCACCATTTTCCGACTTCGCACTAGCGAACTATAACTTAACCAGTCACTTGAAACAACTCCAGCCAGAAACTACTACATTGTGTCGGCTGTGCACACATCCATTGGAAACCGTTGAACATAATCTTTTTGAATGTCCAACTCATGTCGATGTTAGGAGAAGCTTCTTCCTTCGAGGCCAGACAAATGAACCACTTTGTGTGAAACTGAACATCAGCTCACAAACACTTGCCGCTATATGGCGTGGGTGCAAAGTTCAGGAGGCCACAGGTAGCTTAATCAATAACTAACTAACTAACCAACCAACGAACCATCCAATCAAACCATCAATCCAACCAACCATTCAACCAACCATCCTACCATTCAATCAATCAATTAGCCATCCTACCATTCAACCAAACAACAAACTATCCAACCATTCAATCAACCAACCAACCAACCAAAGAACCAACCACCAAATCCAACCAACAAACCTACGAACCAACCAACCAACCAACCAACCAACCAACCATATGTTAAAGTATTATTATTTCATTCCAGCATAGCACAATCAGTCTGTCCCGGTTTCTGAGATCTGTACATGCCACCATCTAATTTTAAATCTAATTGATCAAAGTATGTCTGCCCCATATTTATTCTTACTTATTTATAAGTGCATATCTTACACTGACAACTGCTTTCTCATTGTATATCAAACATTTATAATCATTTTCTCATTCCATACCTTTGATCTCGTGAAACCGATTTGAGTCATTTGTATCTGCGTATCGGATAGAGTGCCTAACTCTGTAGCCCTCAGCCGGTCAAGACTATCTGACATTCATACTCTGCAGCAGAGGGCATGTTGTTCGCATGTCGATGAGCGTCTCCGTAAACACCTGGTGCACAGTGAATAAGGCACAGGGAAGCGCTGGTCGGGGAGGAAGAAACGATACAAAGACACTCTACTGGTTGCTTTGAATAATTTCTTCGTAGATGTCGCTGTCTGGGAGATGCTTATTCCGGACTGCTTAGACTGGAACACTATCATCAGACATGGTTATCGCATCGCTGAGCAGAAAACCATTACTGAGACGCAGAAAGAGCAAGCTGCACGAAATGGCACAATGCAAAACGACCCAAACACTAACACTGTTAACGTGTACCCTACGTGCGTTGGAGTTTGTCACGTGGGGCTGTAGTCATTTATGGAGACACTGAATCAACACGAATGAGGTTGTCACCATCTCTGCTGCAATTGGGCAACTAGCTAACTAGCTAACTAACTAACTAACTAACTAACTGACTGATGATGTTGATGATGTTCGTCCATCACAAATGATGAAGACCACTATCTTTGTTCAGCGGTGTGGACAGTCTTTTCTCTTGATAGTGGCCGCTGAAATGGGGGACTTGCGCGGTGATTTGGATTAAAGTGAGGAAAATAAAATGTTATCAACCTCACTCTCTGGTCCTGAGTTACTTTTGACCAGTAGCAAGATATTTATAGAGACGACTGGAGACAGCACAGGCTGCAGGTTTTTTTTTCTTAGGGTTTACTCCAAGCCTTTCACGTTAACAGATATCCCGCAAGGCTGCGGGATTCCCCACCTGTCAACTCGGACATCGGTTGTCAACTATAACTATTAACTGACTGACTGACCATTTGACTGACTAGCTGAATGGCTGACTGGCGGACACCGAGTAACCCCGACTAAACTACCAACCGACCAACATATTAATCGACTAAACGACCTCCAACCAACCACCCAACCAACAAACCAGACAATCAACGTACTAGTCAGCCAGCTAGTCAGCTAACCAACCAACCAACCTACCAACCCGCCCACTCACAAACCAACTTACCAAACCAACCAACCAACCAACTAACCAACTAATTAAGTAACAAACTAACCAACCATCTAACTAATCAATTAACTAACTAATTAAGTAACTAATGAACTTACTAATTAAGTAAATAACTAACTAACCATCTAACTAATCCATTAACTAACTAATTCAGTAACTAATGAACTAACTAACAAATTAAGTAACTAACTAAAAAAACTAACCTATGATATATAACTGTTTGTTCAGCAGCTGTCTCGTTGTAGATCTGTTATCTAAAACGATTATCTCATTTTTGATCTACAATCTATAACGATTGTCTCATAGCACATCTGTCATCTATAACAGCTGTCTCTTTGTATATCTGTCATCTATAACGGCTAACCTGACATTTATACATGTCTTTCGATTATATTCCTGTCATCTCTGTTGGCTCTCAGAGAGGGACTGGATACATATACAACTTCAGAGTCTCTTAACACAGCTCTCATAGATATTGCAACAGAGATCCTGGGATGCCACCAAACAAAAAAGCAACCATGGGTGACCAAAGAAATTCTAGATCTTAGTGATAAAAGAAGGTCACTGAAAAACCACAATCACCCACCGGAGGAGTTCGGCAGATACAAAGAGGTCAAGAAAGCGATACAACAAAAGATGAGAGAGGCGAAAGAAACGTGAGCCATGTACAAACATCGAAGAGAGATTAAACAGAAATGACGCTAAAGGAGGATACAAGGTTGTCAAAGAACTGGTAACACCAAGACAAGGCAAGAACTTTATGATCCAGAATAAAAGCGGCAAGTGCCTTATTGAGGAAAATGACGTACTGGCACGATGGACAGAGTACTGTTCTGAGTTATACAACTATGAAGGACGAAATGAACCTGAGAAAACAATCCCCTCAACATCAATAATAATAACCAACTGATAACGAAGGTAACTGCAGCGGTAAAGACACTGAGAAGAGGGAAGGCGGCCGGCGTGGACAATATACCAGCAGAGCTCTTACAAGCAGGTGGAGAAGTAGTGGTGGAAGGCCTGACACACATCTGTAACAAAATATGGCCGACAGGAAACTGACCGGACTTATGGACGAAATCAATGGTTATACCGTTACATAAGTCTGGAAACCTAAAGCTGTGCCAAAATTACAGAACAATAAGCCTCATTAGCCACCCTAGCAAGGTCATGCTTAGATTAATCCTTGACCGATTGAAACCCCAAGCAGAGAACATCATTGCTGAGGAGAAAGCAGGGTTCAGATAGGGAAAAAGCACTACAGAACAGATATTTAATTTAAGGCTGCTAAGCGAGAATTATTTAGAACAGCAGCAAACACTGTATCATGTGTTTGTTGATTTTATGAAGGCGTTTGATAGGGTATGGCATAAAGCGATATGGGCAACCATGAGGATGTATAAAATCAACGGAAATATTAAAACGGTCCTTGACCTTGAACACCTGTATGACAAGGTGTCCATCACAGCTCTTGTGAATTGGAGGCGAGGGGACTGGTTTCGCATATCAGTTGGTGTGAGACAGGGGTGTACACTCTCTCCAACTCTTTTCAATATATTGCTTGAGGGAATTATGAGTGAGACACTTGGAGGTCACGTTGGTACTGTCAAGATAGGGGGCCGAACGATTATCAACCTTCGTTTTGCAGATATCGACGGGTTAGCGAGTTCAGAATCAGAACTCCAGGAATGGGCCAGAAGTCTCGATGAAACAGCTCTTGACTATGGTATGGAGATAAACGCTGGAAAGGCAAAATTAATGACCAACAACGCCAAAGGCTTCAACAGCAGGATAAAAGCTAACGGTCAGGAACTCGAAGTGGTCGAGCGTTTTAATTATCTTGGATCGATTGTCAGTGATGAAGGATCAAAATGTGAGGTGTTGGCCAGAATAACACAGACAATAGCGGCGCTTGCACGGCATAATAACATCTGGCAAGATAAACGGTTAGAACTATGCACGGAAATCAGATTAATGCGTACCTTTTGTCGATCACTATGCCAGAGCAAACCACATCGAGGTCCCTGCAGATAAGCATACAGACATTAGTGAAGAGCTAAAGGGGCACGACAACATCAATACGGCACCTGAAGAGCACATGATGGCCAAATTAACGAGCGAAATGGAAGAGTCTATGAGAACATTGAAGAAAAGGAAATCACCCGGAAAAGACGGGATAACAAAAGAAATGCTGATGGGGCTGGGCCAAACAGCGAAGAGGAAACTGCTATCGGTCCTGAACCAAAGCTGGAAAAGAGGAATTGTACCCCAGGCATGGAAAGACGCAGTACTGGTAACAGTACCAAAAACAGGAAAGGACAAAACAGATCCAAATGGATACAGGCCCATCAGCCTACTGAGCTGTGTCGGCAAGCTGATGGAACGTATGATAAATACCAGACTGATGTGGCATCTGGAAGAAAAATGAATACTAATTCCACAGCAAGCCGGCTTTAGACAGCACAGATCTACTGAGAACCAGGTCATCCTTATAGCCCAGGAAATAGAAGATGCCTACCAGGCACAGAAACACACAGTAGCTGTTTGGGTGGATCTGGAAAAGGCATTTGACAAAGTCTGGAAAGACGGACAGAGTCAAGCTAAGAAGAAGTGATGTTTGTGGGAAAATGTACAAGTGGATCAACCACTACCTCAAACAAAGAACGGCCACATGCACAATATTCTCGCTTTCAATAAAACCCCAAAATACCAAATTAAGTTTAAATGGCAAATTCCTGCAGCCAAACGACAACCCAAACTATCTGGGAGACACATTTGATCGGCGCATGACATGGAAAAGTAAGATCGAGAGAAACCCAATGAGAGCCAGAGAAAGAATGGCAATCATAAGGAAACTTGCTGGCACAAGCTGGGGAGCAGACGAAGGCATACTAAAGAAACTGTGCACTGGAAGAGTGAGACCAGTTCTCGAGTATGGCATTGCGGCATGGACAACAGCAGCAAAGGCGAACTTCGATAAAGTTAGCAAACTTCAAAACCAAGCCATGAGAGTTATAACAGGAGGCATGAAATCAACGCCAATTGTAGAACTTGAAAAGATTACAAAACTGCAATCCATGACCGATAGAAGAGACTGCAGAGCCCAGCTGCAGTCAGAGAAACTCCGAAGACTGACTGACCATCAAATGCACCAGAGACTAAACAATTTGGGAAATGGGAAACTAAAGCGGAGAAACTTTGCAGAAATAGCCAAAAGCAAAGATGCACGAAGATCCCATAAACGCACTAACAACACCAAAACCCATCACTACTGTACGAAAACCTACCTGGAGGCAGGATATATTTCCAGAGGTGGTAGAAAATATACCAGGTATTGGAAACAAAACTGCCAGACTGAAAAAGAAAGGAGAGATACTACCCTAAGCTTTATATCGAAAAGCTACCCAAGCATGGACTGGACCCACGCATACACCGACGGTTCTGTAACAAACACTACACAGAACGGAGGGGCAGGAGCATTCCTGAACCTACCAAATGGCAGACAAATAACACTGTCATTCGCTACTGGTAAGTACACAAACAATTTCAGAGCGGAGGTAGAGGCACTGAGGGCGGTAGTGGAAGAAATGGTGACACACAAAGAAAATGAAAGCCATATAGTCCTGCTTACAGATGCTCTCGCCGTAGTCACAGCGCTAAAAAGCCAGAAAAACACTGAGTTTAATGACTTAAGAGCAGCACTCTGCAAACTGTGCCAGCAGTCCGCACCAAAAAGGGTAGTGGTACAGTGGGTCCCATCACACTGCAACATCCAAGGCAACGAGGAGGCAGACAGACTGGCAAAAGAAGGTGCAAGACTACCACAAACAGATACTAGTATGACGTACGAAGAGTCAAAACGGCTTATCAAAGCCAGATACATGACCAAATGGGAAACCGAACATACTGGTTACACCAAAAACGATGCCTATTACCAGTTGAACCGAAGAGAGCAGGTCGTTGTCTTCAGACTTCGCACTGGCCACATTAGACTGAGGTACCACCTATTCAACAAATTGAAGATAGGTGGTACCGACGAATGCCCGTGCTGTACCGGTAAAATGACCGCTGAACATCTGCTGCAGAACTGCCCGACATACGAGGATCAGAGAGAGCAGATGTGGCCATCACCAGTGGAACTGCAAGACAAGCTCTATGGCAGTGTCGACAGCCTCAGGATGACCGCCGCTTTTTTCGAAAAAATAATGGTTACTGTCTGACTGCGTACGAAGAAGAAGAAGAGGAAGAAGATTAATGCATACACTGGTCCTGTCAATATTCCTCTATGCTTGTGAGACATAGGCAGTTACTGCTGACCTTCAACGAAGTGTACAGGCCTTGGAGATTAGATGTTTCCGAAGATTTTTAAACGTCATGTACAAAGATCGAGTTACAAATGAGGAAATACGAGATAGAATTACAACAGCAATAAGGCCTTTCGAAGACCTCTTGGCAACTGTCAAAAGAAGGAAACTCGCTTGTTTCGGTCACATATCGAGATCAAAGGGTCTTGCAAATACAATCCTTCACGGAAAGGTGCATGGCAGACGACGAAGAGGCTGTCCCGAAAAGAGATGGGAGGACAACATACAAGAATGGACCAATCTCCGACCAGAAGAGTCACAGGCAGCGGCATCTGACAGAGAAGGGTGGCGTGGAGTTGTGAGGAAGTCTTCATGTATGTCCCAACAACCTCACCGGTTACGGGATGTCCTGACCGGACCATCTCTTGTGTTTTCTCATTGCCCACCTGCCATCTTTAACTGTTTTCTCATTGCTTCCCTGTCATCTATAACTGTTTTCTCATTGCTTCCCTGTCATCTATAACTGTTTTCTCATTGCTTCCCTGTCATCTATAACTGTTTTCTCATTGCCCACCTGCCATCTATATATGTTTTCTTATTGCTCACCTGTTCTCTATAACTGTTTTCTCATTGCCCACCTGATGTCTATAACTGTTTTCATTGACCCCCTGTCAGTTATAACTGTTTGCTTATTGATTACCTGTAGTCTATAACTGTTTTTTCATTGCCCACTTGTCATCTATAGCTAGTTCCTCTTTGTCGTCCAAGACTAGCTTTTTTTCTCAGTTAACATAATATATACGAGAACGCAGTCAGGTTCAATAAAAACACATATAGGTAATGGATCAGTGACAGCATCAGCAAGAAACAAACAACAAACTAACAACATCGACATCTTCGCTACCACCCCAAGACCTTAGTTGGGGACAAACAATAAACTAGAAAATCGCAGCAAATAGCAAGACATGACGTAAATTGAGGATGTCTTCTTCTTCTTCTTCTTCTTCTTCTTCTTCTTCTTCTTCTTCTTCGTTCGCTCTCAATCTCCCGCTACCAAACCCTGAAAGGGCCTAAGTAGCAGAATGTAATCCAGAGAAGGGAATGCGTTGTGTCATAGTTTACTTGACTGCGATATTTGCATTTTTCGGTCTTACACATCCGACTTCAGCAAGCATTTTTTCAGTACCGGGCTAGCATTTCCTCTTTGACCCCTTCTCCTAAGCCAGTCTGCCCTGCTGCAGCATGTTATCCAGGATCACCGCGTGGAGGTATAGAAGGGTCTTGGCAGCTCTGGTTCGCTGGCCCTGACGCTAGCAGTCAGCTATGGGTCGCTGACAACTGCAGCTCATGCGCTGCTCAGCATCTTGATCCCTAATGAAGGATTTGACAGGAAAGAGTGTGATGTAGGAGGCCAGATATAGGCTAAAGGTTAAAGGCATCGGGTTTCCCAATATGGCTCGATCTCTCTCAGTAGAACAGTATCCCGCCTGCCGAGAGCATCGCACAATGCACGAACTCCGTAGCTCCAGCGATGAACACAGGGATCTCCTGAAATATTGGCATCATGAATCGACAGTCGTAGCTCGAATTCGAATCTCGATCGTCCCAACTCGAGGCAAACAGCTTAACCACTTCGCCACAGAGAGCCCCAGTTATGAAATCATCATCATCATAGGCGTCTCAGTCTCTGAAGACCATGAGCGTGGCGCCTTATAAGTCCTGTCCAGCTCTGTTTCCTGTGTTTCGATACTGCCTGCTATGACTGTAAAGACCGATTCGCGAGTGACAGTTCCTGCCACAGATCGTACAACCATGCTGATGAGGCTGGCTTGACGGAGTTTTCCTTCATCTCTGTAGTATTTCTGTTATGTCTGCAGCAGCAAGTAGACCTCGACGAGATTCAGTGGTCATTAAGGCCCTTCCAATTGACTGTCTCCAAAAAGCTAGATCATGAGCAATTTTTTTCTAGCCCTCTGATGGGATGTCGAATAACTTAATATCCCTATTGGATGAGCTGCAGTGGTCAGCGACCCATAGCTGACTGCTAGTGTCAGGGACAGCGAACCATAGCTGTCAAGACCCTTCTACACTTCCACACGGTGATCCTGGATAACAGGCTGCAACAGGGCAGACTGGCTAAGAAGAAGGGATCGAAGAGGGAATGCTAACTCGGTACTAAACAAATGCTTGCTGAAGTCGGATGTGTTGGACCGAAAGGTGCAAATATCGCAGTCACGCTGTAAACTACGACACAACGCATTCCGTTCTCTGTACTACATTCTGCTATTGAAGCCCTTTCATGGTTTGGTAGTGGGAGATTGAGAACGAACGAAGAAGAAGAATAAAATATCCCTATTGCATGCGTCCTTGAGTCGCAGTGTGGGTCGACCGATTCTTCTAACTACAATGACCATCTGTCCATAGAGGATATCCTTTGGCAACCTCTCATCTTCCATGCAGTAAACATGCCTCAACCATCGAAGACGTCGTGGACTCAACAGCTAGTACATGCCGTGAATGCTTGCTCGCTGTAATTATGTGGTACTCTCTCTTGCCACCCAATTCTCAATATACGTCTATCTCATACGAGAGAGATGAGAGAGAGAGAGAGAGAGCGAGAGAGAGAAGAGAGAGAGAGAGAGAGTGTGTTGCTGATGGCAGATGCCAGATAAGTGAAGCTGTTGACGACCTCCAGACTAACGCCATCAATTTTTATAGAGGGGAGTGGTAGTGTCCTGTGCAAAGACCCTTGTCTTTTCCAGGCTTATAGTGAGCCTAAACTTCTTGCCTGACTCGACGAATCTATCTCCTAGTCCTCGTAAGGCCTCTTCACTTTTGGTCACCAAAAGCGCATCATTCGCAAATAGCATCTCCATAATGGGCACCGTCCTTACCTCGGTTTTCGCACGCCGTCGGACTAGGTTAAACGGCCACCCATCTGACCTGGTGTGCAGAAAAACACAGTCCACAGACGTTCCATAAACGTGAAATACGAGCTTGGAGAAGAAGATCCCAAAGATTGTTGATGCAAGCAAATGTCCCTGCTTCTTTCCTGGTTTTTCTTGAGTTAGGATATATAGTGAACGAAACAAGATATGGTTAAGAGTTTTGCACACAAACAGTAACAGATGAAACATTGACTTATATAACTAAGAAAATTTTTTTAAAAATAACCGCGAAAGACAAACAAATATCAAGAGACTCACATATGCAAATATATAACTACAGAAATGAATGAATAAACAGTAATAATAATAAACATAAATTTTAACAAAGAGAAATGATAGGTCAAACTCACCAGAATGAAAAGAGAAACTTATGCAAACTAACGGAACGTGTTCAACCATTGAGGTTTGAGGAAGACCATAAGGATAATGGTACTATTGTCTGGCTCAAACCGGCCTCAATCAATAGAGGAGCAGCAGTCGATGCCAGTGACTGAATTTTACCTTGTCCTGTAATCGAGGACTATTGAAATGGCTTGTGACAGGACAACCAGAGTTGTTAGATATATTATTGATGTATTGACGGAAGATATAATTGATGTGTTGACGGAAGCTGGCACGGAGTTCAGGGCAAGACTCTACGATGTATTTCATGTTGCAACGGGTTGCAAATAATAGTGCAGGTAATGTTAACCTTTCATGTAAATCTCTCTTTTATCTCAAAAACTGACTGTGGGAAAAACAATGTACGTGTTTGGATAACATGTTTCTTGTTTGTTGTTTAATGCCAACAATGATTAAGCTCACTCTTTTATGAACCCTGAAAAATGCGTTAAGTCGTAGGTTGTAGTAGTTTTTCTCACATCCGTGCTGATGAAGGTGAACCGTGGTCCTCCAGGCGGCTGTGCTATGCTTGGTTTCATCTGTGTGGCACTCACTACTACGGGGATCACGGCGATCTGCATCTCGTCAGCCAGACTGCCTTGAAAACAGCTGTTTCCATGGAAGACATATAGTGGTCTAGATCAGTTTATTGTGCCTGACCCTGATGCGACGTCCTCGTCAGTATCTTGGGCCTGACCGGACTAGCGTCTCAGTTCCCTTTGGATAACATTTTCAAATTGAATGCCAAGTGGTCTGTCGGGGTGTTTGTGTATAACAATGACAATAATAGCACCACTGCCCCACAGAGCGCATGTCGTAAGAGACGACAAACTGTGTGACATGGCATAACACCAGCCATGGTTAAGTGGTTTGTTTAGAGCAGCAAAGATGGCGCCTAACAGGCTGCAGGTCTACTTCGCTCTAGTTCTTGAATCTATTAAGAATGACTCGGACATCGGTTAACTACTCACCGCATCGTTTGTCCCAAGGCAGCGGAGTATTAAGCTGCTCAATCCTAGTCCGCTAAGCAGAGAATCCTCTTTCCGGCTACATCCAGCTCATACCAGAACTGTGACATGCACTTGGGCATCCATATCTGTAGAAGTACAGGTCCAAAAAGAACTAAGAGCTAAGAATTCAATACCACATTTGACTGAAAAACAAGCACGGTTTAGCATACAAATTTGTCACTTTTATTTATCCCGTTTTTCTTGGTACGCCATTCCTGATTAATTAATGCCAATCAGTTCATCTTTCTGTTCATTTCAGCATGATTGTATAAATTAAGCCTTATTTAGCTGACGTAATTTACTTAACTTTCGCTATCATGTGCCATGCCGACATGCACTGATCATATAATTCCTTTATTTCCTTGGTTCTCTTGTTTTTTAAATTCTTTTGTCGATATTTGTGATATTGCATCTTTCATACAATTATAAATTTATGGTAAAGAACCAACGATTTTCAACCTAAGTGTCTGTATCTCTTCATTTCCTCTGGCGATTTGCAATTGACTTGAGACTTTCGCTAACTATTCATCGATTCGCGATGAAAGCCGTACAAGATATGGCTTTCTTTAGCTAGCAGAATATTTATACAGACATATGTTATTGTTTCTATTTTAAAACATATATCAGTTCCAATTATTGCATTTCTACTGTTTCTTTAGCAGTTCTATTTGAGTTGGTTGTTATTTTCTGTTATAATAATAATGTTCGCGTAGGCGTCCAATGCCCGTTACGTCGACCCCTATCATATCCAACTGCTGATGCTGTTTTCAGTCGTAGTTTAGTTGACCGAAATCTCTACAGACTCCCCAGGTGGGGCCGTGTACTACGCATCCTTGAGATGTGAGCTTCCAACATTTTTGGGGGTAATTTTGTGGGTATATCTTTAGAAATACTCGCATTTTTGTGTGTCTTTTCGTTTAATTAATGTGTACACGAAAGACGATAGAGTGAGGGCGATATATTTGAAAAAAATATGTATAAAGGAAGAGATAGAGACAGAGAGAGATGTGAAGGTATAATGTTAACTATGCAATTGTTTTCATTACGGTTCATGTCCTTCATTACTGCTGTGCATTGCAAATATATATCTATCTTAAAACAATATAATACCTTCTTTTTTCCCGCTGTCATGTCATGTTATGAAGAGATCTTTATAACGAGCTCGACTGTGTGTTTCATGCACAGTGGCATTCACCTGCTCAGATATTTTCGCATATAGATATATTTCGTAGAGAGATAATCCCTCGTGGAGGGAGGCCAGGCGAAAGGGTGTTGCCAGAAAAAACAACAACACTAACAACGATTCCACAGTCGGCTTCCCGCATGTTTGCCCTGCATGTGGCACGATGTGCGACCACGAGATGCAGGGGACTCCGCATCAACAACCTGTGAAAAAGGCGGCGGTTTAACCACTCCACCACGGAATCCCCAACTATTATTTTTATCACCATTATTATTAAGGTATGCTGATGCGAATGACTCGAGGCGATTTTATTGTCCAGTTAAGGCTGTATGCGTCTTGACGTCGTACTAATCCCCTTTTAACAGTGTTAACGACACCACGCTATTAATCGACAGGTCGTAGAGCGCTGCGCGAATCATTCTGACGCTATTCTCAGCTGCCCGCCCATCATCAGCGCACAAGCCATAGCATGCATGTGTAGCACCGTAAGGCGTTAAGCAGATGCTTAGTACTTATCCTATCAAAGATATCTTGGTCATTGGGACCAAAAATAAGATATGTGACAGAGTCTAGGTTTTGCTGAGTAGTTTACTTATCTAACGAGTTACACCATGTATCCAAACCACGACACAACTTCACACATGAAAACTCTGTAAAAACTATACTGCACCAGCTTTTGACGTCCCCCCCCCCCCAGCTCCCCCTCCCCCCCCCCTCCCCAACTACATAACCGAGGTTCTTGCCGCTGCATTTCCCTTATCTGCACACTCAACACACACTTGTTCTCACGATCGGATTACGTACTCAGTCGTTCTGTGCATTCACATACAATCGGTTCACGAATGCTCAGGCGATCTGTGCATTCATATGTAATTAGATCACATCACCTATAGTCGGATCACGTACTCAGAACACACACATCGTTCCCATAGTGTCCTGCACATACCACACACCTTCAAATCTGGTCCTTGGGCGATATTTACATTCATATGCAATTAGATCACTTACAATCAGGCGATCTGTGCATTCACAATTACTTAGATCATTTTAAGCAATCACGCGAATATGTACATTCATTTGTAATTAGATAACGCATCGTTCAAGTGCCCTGCACGTACGACACACATACTGTTCACATGATGTCCAACATAAACACATATGGAGCGACTGGCGAAAACTCGAGGTGTATGCTGGTTCAGTCACCCTGCAAACTCACCCACACACAAGCTAGTGACAGCCTATCAACTTTCTTTCCAGCCAGTCTCTCAGCCACTCTCATAGCCAGTCTGTTTGAGTTCATCTTTGCAGAGTATGTTATATTCTGATGCAACGTCATGACTGTCTAATGGTCTCCTGTTGGTTGTCTGACTTAGCCATCACTCTAATTTGGACCCCGAATCCCTGTCAGTCTAAGTGTCGTAGTCGGTCATCGCGGCATCTGACTGTCAGCAACCCCCTTCCCCCAACCCACACCCCAAACTACGCTAATTCGGAACGCCAGAGTGGTCAGATACGAACACCCACGTCGGTCCAGAGCCCCCTCCACCCACCCCCCCCCCCCACTACCCGACTAAGTTTTCCACCTAAACCCCTCGTTTCCTTTGTCGAGCTAGTGTCGAGACGGTGATTGACCTTGGCACGCATTCAGGCAACCTTTGTTCCCAGAGACGCCAGTCCAATCTCCCTTGCCCTAAACGACAATGCTCCAGCTGGAATTGTCACACATGCCACAGGTTACTATTAACCAGAGGTTTGACCTTGATCCCACCGACGCGGAGGTCAGGAAGACTATCATCTCGATGTCCAAAGGTAAGGCTCCCGGTTCTTATTCCACCCAAAAAGAGATTTTTCAAACAGTAGGACCAGTTCTTCACGAAGAACTGACTACACTCTTTGGTTATATCTGAGAAGCCGGGACAATTCCACGAGAGATGAAGGATGCCATAATATTATACCTGTACATGTAAAATGACAATCGTCAAGCCTGCGAAAGTCAAAGGAGCATCTTTCTGCTGAAAATTGCAGGAAAAATTATGGCCCTTGTCCTATTTAACAGCCTAAATGGTCACCTTAAGCAGGGTTTTCGTGCTGGTCATGGGACAGATGGCGTTATATTTGATGCACGTTAACTGCAAGAAAAATATCAAGAACAGAATTGTGAAATGTACACAGTTTTTGTCGATCTAAATAAAATCTTTGACGCCGTCAATCGGGATGGACTGCGAAGAGTCATGACAAAGTGTGGCTGTCCCAGCAGATGCATTGCGGTTGTCCGCTAATTTTACGATGGCATGATGACTCCTGTACTGCACGAGGGAGAACTGTTTGCAGCCTTCCCAGTCACTACCGGTGTCAAACATGGTTTTGTTCTGGCAGCGACACTCTTTATTATTCTCTTTTCAGCAGTGCTCACTGGTACTGTATATGGTGCAGCTACTGGCATGCATATCTGGTAATGTATATGGTGCAGCTACTGACATGCATATCTGGTACAATACGCAGACTGAGCTCGTCATCCCGTGACGCCTTAAATTCTACACCAAAGTACGTGAGGACACGATTATAGATCTCCTATTTGCGAACGATTTCGCTCCCAACACTTGCTCAGATAAAGATATGCAGTCCATCATGACGTAGTTTTCGAGGCATGCAGTAACTTTGGTCTCAAAATCAACTCTAGCAAAACGGAAGTACTCTTTCAGCCTGCCCCGGAGAACCGTACATCGAACCAAACATTACCGTACAGAACCAACGTCTCCGGGCATTCTCTATCTTCAGTTACCTATGCAGCACTTTCACTAGAGAAGCAAATATCGACAGTGGGGTCAAAAACGTGATTGCTAATACGAGCGTTGCGTTTGGGAGGCTCTAAGCAAATGTCTTGAACCGACAAGGCATCAGTGTCACTACCAAGATAAATATATATCGTGCTGTGGTATTAACCACTCTGCTGCATGTATGTGAGACATGGACTGTGTATTGCAGACATGAAAGAATGATCAATAGATTTCACTTGAGCTGTCTGGGTAGGCTGCTTCGGATCAGGTGGCAGGAGAAAGTTATTAACTCTGGAATTCTTAGCAATATTAACATGTCGAGCATTCAAATAATTCTGAAATTAACTCAGCTGCGATGGACGGGATGTGTTGATCGCATGTCAGATGAGCGCACCCCCGAGCAGTTGTTATATGGTGAGCTTAAAACAGGCAGGCGCACACCAGGAGGGTTGAAGGAACGCTACAGAGATTCCTTGAAGTGTCTCTGAAATGCTTCATTACTGATGTCACCTCCTGGGAGATGCTTGCACAAAACAGTACCACCTGCCGAGCTAGTATCACTAAAGGCGCTCAGATTCAGGAGAGTATAGCCAAAGCGGAGGGTCAGCGAAAGCTTGTAGCACGAAAAACAATACTTACAACGGTTCCACAGCCGGCTCCCCGCATGTGTGTCCAGAATGTGGCAGGGGGTGCAAATTCCAGGATTGGTCTTCACACATTTTGCAGCTGTGATATCGCCATCTTCCCTTGTAATGGGCAACTATTATTATTACAACTAATCTTGCTACTACCAAGGCCAAGGCCGCCGTCCATCGTAGACGATGATGGCATAATTAATTTTGCTAGCGCAATTCTAGTAAAGATTCACTGCGACTACGAGATGCAAGGGATTTGGTATCAACCGCCCGTGAAAAAGATGGCGGAGTCCGGAGTCGAACCCACACCTTTTAATCACGAGACCGATGGCTTAATCACTTCACCATGGAATCCCCTACTACCACTGCCACTATTACTATACACCTTACAACTACTACTACTGCCACTATTACTATTTATCTTACTATTACTGCTACCACTATTACCATTAACATTACTAATTACTACTAACCTTTACTATTGATCATTACTACTACAACTATCATTATTACTATTAAACTTATAATTACTGCTATCACTACTATCTTTGCTGCTACTACTGCTACTATTACTCCTATTAATACTACTACTACTACTACTACTACTACTACTACTACTACTACTACTACTACTTTTGCCACTGACGGTGCAAGCTGTTGTAAACTCTAGTATTACTGTTCTGTACTGTGTAGAAGTAACGTCCTTCCACTTCGGGCAGACCCATAGACGCACAGTCTCTCTTTCATCAAATGGCTAAGACTGTAAATATTGACGAATCCTGTAGCTCGCTGGTTGTACTCACTCCTGTTTCGTACTCTGAGGCTCTCCATTTACCTGACCCACTTCATCGTCTGCAGTGTCTCCATAAACAAAAGGCGGTCTTTGATCAACTTCAAACTTCTACCCATTTACCAATGTCCCCTCCGCGGGTTGCCTCTGAGACCAGGATGTCAGCTCTTTCATTCATGCAAACCCTAGCATGACCAGGACAGTAGATCCACACATGTTCACGGAGGTTCGAGGCCGCTCTGTCCACTATCTACTCATCAGCAATCCCTTCTGCACGTTCCGAATCAAGAATTGGGAGTCAGATGCGATTATGGACATCCGAGGTCTACGAGAGTCAACTCATAGCCGAAGTCTGAGACGATTATGGACATCAGAGGTTTCCGAGAGTCAACTCATACACGAAGTCCCTCATCTCTAATTTGTTTTCTTTAAAAATATTTTTTGCGTTTGCCTTATTTCTATATTCCACAAGACGGTGTGCGTTGCAGTATTTTTATTTTGCGCATGCCTGCTCAGTGCATCCGACTTCACCATTAATTTTATATAAGGGTCTGCTTCCTCCTGCATTTTCTAAGGGTTTGCTTCCCTGGGGTAACGGCCGGTGCTGTGATGGGGAGCGAATCCAACACCTTCGGGTTGTGGGTCGTATCAATTAACCACTAGCCTACGCCATCCCAGATTTATTTTCTGATACTGGGTCCTGTTGTTATGTATGCATCGCTCCTCTCAACAACGACCCTGCCTCTCATTTGATCAGAAAAACCCAAAGCATCTTACCTATCGTGTAGACCAGATTCAGCGGTAATAATGACAGCATCAGAATCCTGGATATGTTCACTTATTAGTTGTTTAACTTCGAGGTTAGCTTTCCCGCTGCACCAATCTCTTCATTATCTCCACAGAGTGATAGTGCCCCTGTGGAAGTCTGACATATTATCTCCGGTGTGACACCATTCTTTTCCTTTGTTTATCGGATCTTCTGTGTTTACTTAACCAATCGTTGTCTCTGCATGTGTCATTCATGACATCTCTCACATATCTCTGCTGATTGGCTACCAATTGGCATGTGCAATGTACTTGTATCAGAGGGCCTCCTGCTACTCACAAACTTCAGTACTACCACTACTACTACTACTACTACTACTACTACTACTACTACTACTATTACTACAACAACTACTACTACTACTACTACTACTACTATTACTACTACTACTGCTGCTACTACTATTACCCCCACTACTACTACCACTACTACTACTACTACTACTACTACTACTACTATTACTACTACTACTGCTGCTACTACTACTACTAAAACTACTGCTCCTACTACTGCTAATAGTACTTCTGCTACTACTTCCACTACTACTAACACTACTGCTGCTACTACTACCACTATTACTACCTACTGCATCTGCTACTACTACTACTTCTACCACTACTGGCACTGTTACTACTATTACTTCTACTATTATTACTACTACTAATGCTACTACTACTACTACTACTACAACTATTACTGCTACTACTGCCACTGCTACTATTTCTACTGCTGCTTCTACTACTGCTACAACAATAACTACTACTAATACTACTACTACTACTGCTACGACTACTTCTACTTTTACTACTGCTACTATAACTACTACTTCTACCACTACTGTGATTCCTACTAATACTAATAATAACACAAACACACCAACTACTACTTACTTCCAATACTACTACTTCTACCAATACTACTTTTACCACTACTGCTTTTAATAACAATAATTATTATATAACAACAGCTACTGCTATTACTCCTACTACAACTAGTACCTACTACTACTACAACTACTGCCACTGCTACTACTACTGCCACTGCTGCTACTACTACAACTACTGCCACTGCTAATACTACTACAACTTCTGCCACTGCTACTACTACTACTACTACTGCCACTGCTACTACTATTACTGATACTACTACTACAACTACTACTACTACTACAACTACTACTACTACTACTACTACTACTACTACTACTACTACAGCTATTACTGCTACTACTACTACAACTACTGCCACTGCTACTACTACTACAACTTCTGCCACTGCTACTACTACTACAACTTCTGCCACTGCTACTACTACTACTGATACTACTACTACAACCACTACTACTGCTACTACTACTGCTACTGCTTCTGCTACTACTACTTCTACTACTACTACTGCTACTACTACTGCTACTACTACTTCTACTACTACTACTACTACTACTACTACTTCTACTACTACTACTGCTACTACTACTACAACAACTACTATTGCTACTGCTACCTACACTGTCATTACTTCAACCTCTATTACAACTATTTATACTTCTGTCTCTACTATTACCACTACTGTTATTATTGACACCACCATTGCTACTACTACTACTACTACTACTACTACTACTGCTACTACTACTGCTACTACTAGCCATACTTTTACCACTACTACCATTACTACTGGGCGTGTTCAAATGAAACTTGACTATTAGATCTAACCAGACTTCGAGGACAAAGTAAGATAAGGGAGACTAGACTACGAGCAAAAAGTCAGAGAAGGGAGGCTGTTATTCGGGATATACTGTTAGCAGACGATGTTGTCCTGGTCGCCCACACGGAAGCCGAATTACAGATCCTCATTAATAGGTTGGCTAAATCCTGTGATCTGTTTGGACACACCAACAGGGTAAAAAAATACGAAAGTGATGGATCAGGGTGCAGATCCTTCAGACATTGTCTTCAACGATAACAATCTGGAGGTGGTAAATCACTTCAACTACCTCGCATCTATCATCACCGACAACCTTTCACTGGACGCAGAGTCGCAAAAGTGATTTGAATGACCTCATCAGCACTTGTTGTGTTATTAGTATCCTGCTCAATGCCAACGGAACACGGAATCGGTATGCCTCACATGAAAAAAATGCGAAACGCTTTTCATATACGCTGCCTGAGACGCAGTCTTGGAATTTCATGTAGGGACAGAGTGACTAACAACAAAGTGTTGGACCGTGCAAAGATTGTCAGCGTAATTACGATCTTCCGTCAGCGCCCTTTGCGGTGGCTTAGTCATGTGTGCAAAATGGAGGATGGGCAAATACCAAAATATATCCTATACGGCGAGATTTCCATAGGCAAGCGTAATAAAGGAAGACCCTTCCTCCACTACAAAGATGTTTGCAAACGTGACCTAATGGCATTTGATATGAACACCTGCAACTGGGAAGAACTTGCCAACGACAGACGCAAGTGGAGACAGGCTTTGCGTGTTTGTCTGCAGGCAGGGTGAGATAAGATGCGTCAAGATGCAGACTCCAAACGTGTGCGGCGAAAGCAAGTGCAACAACTGACTGTCCCTTATCTAGCTTGAAGTCCATTATCTCTCCAGCCTAACAGGATGTCAATCATTACTTCTACACCTTCTGTTGCCAACCCTGATATTACTATTATTTGTATCTCTTAATTGATTAAACATTATCGGCTGCAACAGATTCTTCTTCTGCACCACCTTCTTGATCCCAGCATCACCTGCTTTGAATAACTCCGTTTCCGCTTCCACTTTGTCTACTGTCTTGCATCCGCCTCTCAGGTTGATTTTACTTTTGGTTATAATCCTTTGAATAGCTGACTATATTTTGGATTCTTTCCTCATTCTATGTTTTATCTATCCCAACGCTATTACCAGTCGTCTTTCACACATTTCAGATCACCCTTAGTATGTGAAGCTTTCCACGTGGTATGGCTAAATCCATCCACACTTTCCTCTTGCAGGTTATTCTGCTCACATGGTCCAAAGTTGTTTTCTGACCCTTTTCCATACGGTGAGAGGACACTAACATCTGATCATTCGTGTTAGTCAGGGTCAGGTGAAACACACTGACCAGGCTGTTAGTCAGGGTCAGGTGAAACCACTGATCAGGCTGTTAGTCAGGGTCAGGTGAAACATACTGATCATTCGTGTTAGTCAGGGTCAGGTGAAACACACTGATCAGGCTATGTTAGTCAGGGTCAGGTGAAACACACTGATCAGGCTGTTAGTCAGGGTCAGGTGAAACATACTGATCAGGCTGTTAGTCAGGGTCAGGTGAAACACACTGATCAGGCTGTTAGTCAGGGTCAGGTGAAACACACTGATCAGGCTGTTAGTCAGGGTCAGGTGAAACACACTGATCAGGCTATGTTAGTCAGGGTCAGGTGAAACACACTGATCAGGCTGTTAGTCAGGGTCAGGTGAAACACACTGATCAGGCTGTTAGTCAGGGTCAGGTAAAACACACTGATCAGGCTGTTAGTCAGGGTCAGGTGAAACACACTGATCAGGCTATGTTAGTCAGGGTCAGGTGAAACACACTGATCAGGCTGTTAGTCAGGGTCAGGTGAAACACACTGATCAGGCTGTTAGTCAGGGTCAGGTGAAACACACTGATCAGGCTGTTAGTCAGGGTCAGGTGAAACACACTGATCAGGCTATGTTAGTCAGGGTCAGGTGAAACACACTGATCAGGCTGTTAGTCAGGGTCAGGTGAAACACACTGATCAGGCTGTTAGTCAGGGTCAGGTGAAACACACTGATCAGGCTGTTAGTCAGGGTCAGGTGAAACACACTGATCAGGCTGTTAGTCAGGGTCAGGTGAAACATACATTCATGTTAGTTGTATTCAAAACATACTGATCAGACTATGTTAGTAAGGGATATAAAGCGTATTGATCAGAATTTATTAGACATAGTCAGGTATACCATAGTGATCACACCATGTAAGTCAGGGTGAGGTAAAACATATTCATCAGACGTGTTAGTCAGGGTGAGGTGAAACATATTCATCAGACGTGTTAGTCAGGGTGAGGTAAAACATATTGAACAGACTATGTTAGTCAGGGTGAGGTAGAAACCACTGATCAGACATTGCAAGTCAGGGTCAGGTGAAACACACTGATCAGGCTATGTTAGTCAGGGTGAGGTAGAAACCACTGATCAGACATTGCAAGTCAGGTTCAGGTGAAACACCCTGATCAGGCTATGTTAGTCAGGGTCAGGTGAAACACACTGATCAGGCTATGTTAGTCAGGGTGAGGTAGAAACCACTGATCAGACATTGCAAGTCAGGGTCAGGTGAAACACACTGATCAGGCTATGTTAGTCAGGGTCAGGTGAAACACACTGATCAGACATTGCAAGTCAGGGTCAGGTGAAACACACTGATCAGGCTATGTTAGTCAGGGTGAGGTAGAAACCACTGATCAGACATTGCAAGTCAGGGTCAGGTGAAACACACTGATCAGGCTATGTTAGTCAGGGTCAGGAGAAACACACTGATCAGACATTGCTAGTCAGGGTCAGCCAAGCAAAACATACTGATCAGGCTATGTTAGTCAGGGTCAGATGAAACATACTGATCAGGCTATGTTAGGGTCAGGTGAAACATGCTAATCAGACATTGCTAGTCAGGGTCAGCCAAACATACTGATCAGACTATGTTAGTCAGGGTCAGGTGAAACATGCTAATCAGGCTTTGTTAGTCATGGTCAGGTGAAACATGCTAATCAGACATTGCTAGTCAGGGTCAGCCAAACATACTGATCAGACTATGTTAGTCGAGGTCAGGTGAAACATGCTGATCAGGCTATGTTAGTCAGGGTCAGATGAAACATACTGATCAGGCTATGTTAGGGTCAGGTGAAACATGCTAATCAGACATTGCTAGTCAGGGTCAGCCAAACATACTGATCAGACTATGTTAGTCGAGGTCAAGTGAAACATGCTAATCAGGCTATGTTAGGGTCAGGTGAAACATGCTAATCAGGCTATGTTAGTCAGGGTCAGGTGAAACATCCAAATCAGGCTATGTTAGTCAGGGTCAGGTGAAACATGCTAATCGGGCTATGTTAGTCAGTCAGGTGAAACATGCTAATCAGACATTGCTAGTCAGAGTCAGCCAAACATACTGAACAGACTATGTTAGTCAAGGCCTGGTAAAACATACTAAGCCGCGCCTCACTTCCATGTAGTTCACCCTGGGAACAGACTGTATTGTGGCAGTTTCGCTAACGAGGCGGGGGATCGACGTGATCCCCGTAGTAGTGACCGGCACGCTGATGAAGAAAACACAACCTGCTGGAGTTCACCTTTCTCAGCACGCTCTGAACATGAGGAAAATCACCACAACCCGCCACTTAACGCCTTTTTCATGTCCCACAAAACAGTCAGCCTACCCATTGTGTGCATTCAACAACAACATCAAGAGCAACAACAACAACCGTATTCATATATTTCTAGACAGTCTCAACACTAGTCTCTCTTTCGCGTGTTTGGCAATATTGTTAAGATGATACTTTACCTTATGTCCTATCAGTTTTTACTTGTGTATTACTTGTGTATTACTTTCCCCATCAGTTCCAATCAAGCGTATATTTGATTATATTGCTAAGTTTTTTTTCTGAGCGCATTATTATTCTGCTCCACGTTAGGTCAATAACACAATCAGTTTGGGTTAGTTAATAAGAAATTATGAACGACTGCATGAGAAAACAATTTCCTTTCTGGCTAGGTCATATACGGTACGCTTTTGATTTTCCCAAAATCACTCATCGACAAACTCATTCATCCATTTATTTGTTAGTATACGCCTCTTAATTTAATTAAGAAAAAGAGAAATAGAAATAGATCAAGAAAAATGGTTTATAGTGTTGTTGTTGTTGTTGTTGTTGTTTCGAATGTCCATAATGAGTAGGTTACTCTTATGTGCGCCCTAAAAAGGGCGTTGCGTGACGAGTTGCAGTAGCTTTCCTCGCCTATTGGGCGTGCTGATGAAGGTGGGCCGGGGTCCTCCAGACGGTTGTGCTATGCGTGGTTTCATCTGCGGGTCGCTCACTACTACGGAGATCACGTCGATCCTCTCTTTGTTAGCCAGACTGTTGTCCTCGACAACAGCCCATTTCCAGGACGACCAACGAGGAGGTCAGGTGAGGGTCTTGGCCAGTATATTTCTCGTGACCCTGGCTAACATTCTCTGATCAGTGTGGTTTGCCTGACTAGACGTTAACTTCATAGTCCTGGTTTACAGTGTTGACAGGACAATCTTTGGAAGATACTGGAAGATTATAGTGTGCAGTGCCAGCTTGATGATGTCATAGCACTATTTGCCGCGTACAAAACGTTGCCAGGACGACTGATGCTTTTAAATTCAATACCGGCGTGAGACAAGGGTGTGCGCTTTCTCCTTTGCTGATTAACATCTACATAGATAAAATTCCATCGGAGACCAGTAAATCAAGACACCTGAAGCAGAACCGAATTGCTCTTTACAGATGATCAATGTCTGCTGTACGGCGATGAAAATAAAATGCAAAATCACATGAACGTGCTTACTAGTGACTACATGTGCTAAATACAATATGCGAATTAACCACACAAAAAATAGGAACTGTGAGAATCAACAGAACACCTGGGCCACAGCATATGTATATTGCTCTTCAACAGGCCCACGAGTTCAAGTATTTGGGTAGTATTTATTCGGCAGACGGCAAGATCGGCAGGGAAATCAAGAATAAGTGTCAGAAAACATCTGCGGTAACTTATCAGCTGTCCCAACTGCTTAGCCATCCAAGAATTAGTTTGGCAACAAAGCAAACAGCTGATTAACAGTAAAGTTATGCCGACTCTGTGCTACCGGTGCCAAATAAGTCATTTGTCCATGGTTCGTGTGAGCAGAATGGCGACGTGTGAAATGAAGTGTTTGAAGATGGTCATCGGTGTGACCAGAAAACACAGAATGCGGAACGACGACATTCATAGTATGGTCGACACTACGTATTTTGCCGAACACATTTCCAGGCAAAAAAAAGTTGATTTGGTCATCTCATGAGAACGCACCCTAATCAACTTCCACTTATGTATTACAACGCTCGTAGATCTGTCTACGGGACAAGGACGTGGCAGCGAAGCAGTTGGATAGATGATATTAGAGTGATTGTGCAGCGAAACGGGCTCTCATTGACCGACGAAACGTATGTGGTGCAGGACAGACGACACAAGCTCCTCGCGTCGCTCAACGGCACAAGTGGAATTAAAACTAACTATACACCTCTTAGCTCGATTGAATCACATGATCCATTCCTAAGCAGAAAATAAAACGGCTACTGTGCATCGGTGCATGTCTTAAAAGGCGACTAGAAAGAATTGTCCATGAGAACAGCGACCTCAACGCGTGGAACGAATCCCGAGTGGTCCACCTGGGTCTATGTGTATTACAATGACAAGAATAGCACCACTGCCCCACAAAGAGCATGTCGTAATAGGCGACTAACTTTGTAACATGGTATAACACCGACCATGGTTAAGTGGTTTGTTAAGAACAGCATAGATGGCGCCTAACAAGTTGTGAGTCTACTTAGCTCTAGTGTTTGAATCTATTAAAATGGACTAGCACATCGATGAACCACCCTCCAAGAAACTGGTTGTATACAGACTCAGAAGTCTTCGAAACCAGTTTAAGACGTTAAGTTACGATAAGTTATGTTAAGTTAAATTAAGTTCAGAAACAATTTTCTACAGAAACCATAAATGCGCAAACACGTAAAATGTTTAGTCCAGGCTCCCTAAAGAAGGCAGGCTGTAGTGGTGGCCATATACTCTGACCGAAGCTAAAGATGAACAAGAACAAGAAGAAGAAGTAGCGGAACGAAACGTCTGACACTTAAGTCTTACGCTCGTGAGACTGATATCAGCCAGTATCTCACTTGTGAGCTTTCCTACTCTTTCTATATTTGGTCGAGCTAACCGAACGCACACACACATACACTGTTTCAGTTATCCTCTTCTTGATAATGCAAAGAGGAAGGGCGGTTCCATTATAGGACGAGTGTGAGGATGAAAAAGATGATGTGGCCGATATAAAATGATATCGTTATCGAGGCTTCACTGAGCTCACAGCGCTATCTCGAGTTGTTTAGATTGATTCCACTGAGAAAGACTTATCTTCTCAACTGAAAATATACAGGAGGGAGGGATGGACTAAGGTAGATTGTCAGCTCAGAAAGAAAGACAGAAAAAAGAATTCACTGTGGTGAAATTAAAATTAGAAAACGAATATGACGTAAAGGCATTTTTTTTGTTAAATGTAGATATTTCAGCGTCTGTTTACGTGCAAGTTTGAAGTATTTCAGGATTGATGAGTTCTGGAAGAGGAGTCGATATTTCTACATGTTTGAGAGCAGGATTCCCAGTTTTAATGGTTTATCGTTTTGGAGAATAATAAAGATATAATGTGAGTATACTAAAGGGAGACGGAATTCATGAAAGGAAAAGCGAATAAATAGTGAGGTTATGAACATGTTGAATATTAGAAGGGAATAACTGAAGGAAATATAAAATAGACAAATACAATATTTTTTACATATAAAGAAAAAACAGACACGACCAAATGCTGAAAACAATTCTGGAAGGACAGGCTGAAGTTCGACAGGTAAAGTGAAGATACTGCTGTTAGTGGGAGACGACATAATAAGATGGATTGACAACAGTATATCGGAGTGTACCATCAAGGTAAGAGAAAGACGATGTTGAAGATCCATTGCAGTCACAGCCTTCGATGCAGAGGCGGCACTGGACATCCTCATTATCACAAAGATATTCAGAGTTTATTTTCCAACATGCCCTAATGCTATTTTGCCTCTGCTTCCGTGCTTCTTTATCGTGTGTCTCTTCTCAAACGTCTGTGTTACAATATATTGCATACCTGAAAATACGAGGTGTGTTCAAAAAGTATCCGAGCTTTGGGGCGGCAAAATATAATCATTCACCTGGAGGATTGAAACCCTACCCCCCTACAAAGTATTCTCTTTGGGGCTCTCCACATTTCTCCCAATGGTCCAGCCATTGTTGGAAGCATTTCAGGAGGGTCTATTTGGGAATGGAGCCCAGCTGGGTTGTCGCATTTCGTTGAATGTCTTCTCATTACTCAAGTCTGGTCACTTTCAGCGGCACTTTCAGCTTAGGAAACAGCCAAAAATCGCAAGGAGCCATGAGTGAGAATAGGGATCTTGCTGAACCAGAGGAATGCTGCGTTTTGCGACTGACGTATGAATCAGATCCGACGAATGAGCGAGTGCATTGACTTGATGGAGCTGTCAAGTTTCTGTTGTCCACAGGTCCGGTCATTTGTGTCGCACAGCATTATGGTTACACAGCATTATGGTTACACAGCATTATGGTTACACAGCACAACATCCGGTGGTTCGTCAGGCGCCCCACTCCTCTACTTTTCAGTGCAACGGTCGAATACTTTTTGAAAACACCTCAGGTATGGTGCCAGGCGAAAGAGACAGGGGTAGACCAAGAAGGTGTGGAGTCCTTATCATAGAGAGGACATAAATATGCTAGAAAGAATACAAAAAGAGCGACAAAGATGATAGTGGGATTCCAGAATTACAGTTATGAGGAACGACTCAGAAAAACCGGCGTACGATGTCTCGAAGAGAGAAGAATTCGTGGTGACTTAATACAGGTTTATAAGATGATCAGAGGAATCGATAAATTAGACTATAACAAGTTTTTTTTAAATACAGCCATCTACAATAACACGAGGGCATAGCTACAAGCTGACTAAAGAGAGGTCCAGGTTAGATATTAGGAAATATTTTTTTAGTCAGAGAGTGGTGTCTGCTTGGAATGCATTGCCAGGGGAGGTAGTGGAGGCAGGGACAGTTAATGCATTTAAGAATAAACTGGATGCGCATAGCTTTTAGAGCAAGGTGATGTAAATGTAACTGGTTGTATACAGACTCTGCAGGGTCTTCTAAACCAGTATAAAGACGTTAAGTTAAGTTAAGAAGACGATGGCACATATATATTCTAAAATGCCTAGGTATGACTGTGGCCGAGGCTGGAGTTTTGGTACAAGGGAAATAGTTTTTTTTCTTCAGACAAATTGTGATGGGAGCGACGTTCTATAAATCACATGCTACATGATGATTGTTAATTACCTTCCTGCTTGTATGTTCTAAGCTTCTTCTATTATTATTTAATTTTTCAAGAACTGACAGTCGACTTTCCAATATCTGCCTAATAATAATACCAAACGATCACTTACCTTAGTGAAGCAACATGTTCAGTTATATTTGTGCACAAACTTTTTGCTACTGTTATTAATTCTTCAAAAACTCAGTTCGTCACCATAACTAAAATAATGACCGTTAGCAACAGAGAAGAATAATTCGAGATAATAACGTGCACAATGTAGGCAAACAGCGGCGAGATAATTTGCTTGCAAGCAATATCGATAACTGTCGTGATAACATTAAATAAATATAATTCGCCATTTACACTTTTCAGCAAGTCTTTAGAAATGTTTGGATCAATTTTACAATATTGTCTTTTGTTCATGTATTAATAAACGTTTAGATGAATTGTGCGTTGTTGTCTTTTGTCAAGTTCGTAACAAATTGTGCATCTTTGTCTTTTGTCCAGGTCTTAATAAATGTTTAGAAAAATTGTCCATTGTTTTTTTAAGTTATTGTTAAATCTGTAGTTAAATGGAAACGTTAGGCGTGTTGCTGTTCTTTTGACAAACTGCTTCAATTTCAGCGATTACTAACACGTTTTACTTGGAATAAACCTCTTGTGACACATGAAAAATGTGAAGTTTCAGGTTATTTGAGAGGTGATGTTATAGGAAGTAAACTTCTTGGCATATGGATGTGAATTGTTAGGACATGTAGTACTGAACATTTCATTACATATGTATGTGAATTGTTAGGACATGGATTATTCGACATTTCATTAGACATGAGGTGTGAATTGTTAGGACACAGGGTATGGGATAATTGACATTTCTTGACATATGAGATCTTAGAACACTGGATAATTGACATTTGATGACAAATGAAATATTTAGTTTCATGACAAGGAGCACCTGACATTAAATGACATACATGATGTGATGTATTAGGACTTGAACTACCTGACATTTAATGGTGTATGGAACGTGGTGTTTATTTTTTAAAAAAAAGGTGCCATGCGGAGTTGTAGAACTTGCGTTGCTGCCGAATACGGATGTGTCGGATCGAAAGGTGCAAATATCGCAGTCAAGCTGTAAACTAGCGACACAACGCATTCCGTTCTCTAAACTACATCCTGTTACTTGCAAAGCCCTGTTTAGGGCTTGGTAGCGGAAGATTGAAAACGCCCGCAGAAGAAGAAAAAGAAGAAGAACCAGCGTTGTGTCATAGGACATGTGGTGTGTGAAGTTTTGGTGATTAACAAATTGTAAAGTCTGTTTTATGTAACTTTCAGCCCCAACCAGACACATCCAAACATTATTAACCTCCTCTACTACAAGATCATTCCCAACCAGACACATCCAAACATCAGTAACTTCTACTATAAGATCATCTCCAACAAAAGACATCCACACATCAGTGCCCTCCTCTACTACAAGATCATTCTTAACCAGACACATCCAAACATCAGTAACTTCTACTATAAGATCATCTCCAACAAAAGACATCCAAACATCAGTGCCCTCCTCTACTACAAGATCATTCCCAACAAGACACATCTAAACATCAGTAACCTCTACTATAAGATCATCCCTAACAAAAGACATCCAAACATCAGTGACCTCTTCTACTACAAGATCATTCCCAACCAGGGATTAAGATGCTGAGCAGCGCATGAACTGCAGTGGTCAGCGACCCATAGCTGACTGATAGCGTCAGGACCAGCGAACCAAAGCTGCCAAGACTCGTCTACACCTCCACGCGGTGATCCTGGATAAGAGACTGCAACAGGGCAGACTGGCTAAGGAGAAGGGACTGAAGAGGGAATGCTAACACAGTACTCAAAAACTGCTTGCTGAAGTCGGATGTGTTGGACCGAAAGGTGCAAATATCGCAATCAAGCTGTAAACTACGACACAACGCATTCCGTTCTCTACAGTACATTCTGCTACTTAAACTTTCAGTGTTTGGTAGTGGGAGATTGAGAATGAACGAAGCCAAGCCAAACCATCCCCAACCAGATACATCCAAACATCAGTGACCTCTACTACAAGATCATCCACAATCAGAGACATCCAAACATCAGTGACCTCTACTACAAGATCATCCACAATCAGAGACATCCAAACATCAGTGACCTCTACTACAAGATCATCCACAATCAGAGACATCCAAACATCAGTGACCTCTACTACAAGATCATCCACAATCAGATACATCCAAACATCAGTGACCTCTACTACAAGATCATCCACAATCAGAGACATCCAAACATCAGTGACCGCTACTACAAGATCATCCACAATCAGAGACATCCAAACATCAGTGACCTCTACTACAAGATCATCCACAATCAGAGACATCCAAACATCGGTGACCTCTACTACAAAGTAGATCCAAATATAACCAAACAGAACATTTCCTACTAAGGACATTGCCCTAATTTACCAATCTCTATTTTCTCAGCATAACCTCGGCGTTCTATTTCTCACTCTATGAACTATTCACAGTAGAACGAACACTTAAACTTAGCAACCAACAATGATAAAAGCTCGGCATATCTCACACGAAACCTCCAGCGCAGGATAGCAGATTGAAACTGGCGATAAGATTATATCTCTGATAACGAAAGCGATAAGGGTGCGCACTCCTAACACACCGTACACATCCGCCATTGGTCGCGGTTTGGCAGGACCGATTTACCGATTAACGAACCCCCTCTTACGATTGTGGCGACTGTCCGCCCTCGCTTTCTCCTCTCTCCTCAAACAGTCTTGTCTGCGACTGTGAACAGGTCACGGAGAATCGCGTTGTTGAATTTTTTCAGTGCTCGTTACTAGCGGATACAGCCTGCGTCGGGTGGTGAGATCCTTCTGTCGAGTTTGTCATAGAGCCGGCCTATTGACGCAAGTTTGCTTCAGTGTCAAATGCTTCTCTCATTCCATTGTGAAACACGCTGTTGGCGAACAGTGCACACTTAGTTTATTGTTGGTAAACATAGGTCGTTAGGAAGATGAATTTCACACGGAAATGTTTTCTGTTTATTTATTTATTTCAATATACTCGATAGTTACCGGTGAGTTGATTATGACTTAGTTTAGTACAACGTACTTCATTATGTAGCTTTGGTACACGATACTGCTAGAGCTAGTTTAAGCATCATCTGTTGTTACAGACTTACGCAATGATGAATTTATGACATGAATATCTGAAAGACAGACTCGCTAGGTATATATATAGCAGTTGAGAGACAAGAAATAATACGATAAATCGTAACACGACTATTTGTTCACGTATGCCCGCTCATTGATGGATATTGTTGTTATCTGGGTTGCGGCTTTGATAACATGCTGAGTTATCATTAGTACAAGTATTCATGTGCTAGTTAGCGATACGTGTTTTCCTGGTAGAGTCAATATTTACTGGAAACAGCGGAACTTCATGTTGTTTTTATGTCTTCCTCATTGTGGACAAAGGCTATTTGTGAAATATTAACCCAAATAAGAGAGAACGCACGTAGTTAAATCTTGGTTGTTTTAGAACGTGTTCTATGTCTCATACGTTTTTTTTCTTTATAAAGGACACATCAAATATTATGATCTGCAACCTTGAGCTTGGTAGACTTTATGTGAAGTTTTTCAGGACTTACAATGTGAAGTTTTAACGTTTCTCTTACGTAAAATAATAGGTCGGACGACTGTTACTAGAAATTTTAGGATTAAAAAAAAAATCTATACCTCAAGTTTTATTATCTAATTTTCGTGAAGTTTAAGAGATTCTGATATACACCGTATTAGTATCTTTGTTACGTGAAATTTTAGTTACAAGACAGGTATTGTATCAAGTACAGTTTTCATGTCAAATCATATATTTACACTTGAGGCTTTTCACTAACAGAGCTCTCAACCTGTGAGGCAGCTCTTCTGTAATTGTATTCCTCACCTACCTATCACAGGTTGTTGCATTAACTTCAGTAACCCGTTTAGTGATACTGAGATGATTACATCTATGATCTGTTAACACGTCGTTGGATAGAAGAAGCACGAGATATCATTATGTCCAGAAGAAAGCAATCCAACCCAAAGCCCATCAAACGTGAGTACACTGTTTCTTCAATGTAAATACATGGGCGCATAATCCATCCACACCTTCACTTATTTCAGCTTTGATTCCAGCGATTTATCAAACCTCGCAGTAAATCTCTAGTTGTTCAACGTGGGCTTGCGTAGCTTACCTGTTGTTACCTTGGAAACAGGTGTGTGCAGTTTTGATCAACGTCTTTATTTCCATGTTTATTTCTACTGTTTTTGACTTTTCAAGTCGGATTAATAAAATTCGTTGCATTATTCTAACATGTTGACCAAAACTCAATTTCGGCTACACTTTAATGACCAAGTTCTCCTGATAAACTGAATGGAGTGACTGGTTCAATAACTGGATCGTCAATAAAAACACTTTCAAATTCACAGTTTGCAAGACGATATAGATGTATCAGATGGTTTCAAAACGTTCACTGTCCAATTTGCTAGAGAGCGGTGAGTTAGCGTTAGCTTTTGTGGGATAGTTGCACCTTAACACGTAGACTACCCGATGAAGATCTTAATTTAACATCGTTATATTGGTTTAAAAGACTGCATATTCTGTTTACAACCAGTTTCTTTTACATTCATTTGATCTAAAAATATATATGCACATCCAGTCTATTCTGAAATGCATTAGACACATAACTGTCTCCACTATTTCCTGTCGTAAAATAATGCATTCCACGATTCACCATCCTCTGACTAAGTAAATGTTTCCTGATATGATATAGACATGTATAAGTCTGTGTTGTTTATATATTGTTTGTCATATTGTTTTGTTGAGTTACAATGGTTATGGTCACATACCGCACCGAGACGAGTTGTTGAGTTACAATGGTTATGGTCACATACCGCACCGAGACGAGTTGTTGAGTTACAATGGTTATGGTCACATACCGCACCGAGACCAGTTGTTGACTTACAACTTTTTTTTACGTCATTTCAGTGCTTGTTGTTGTAGTTATATATCAACTGACCTGAGGTTAGAACAGTACGCGATAAAATGATTTTCTATTGAGTTATAATACTTCTTTTAGTCCAATCTAGCAGGCACCTATCGTCTGTTAGCCTTGAGAGTCACTGATTATATCATTTACACATTAGACAAGTGGCTTGGATTCATAGAGACAAATAGTCACGATGTTCCCATCTGGAACGTCTCAATTGGTCTGGGAATGTGATGGACGTGTAACTTGGTGCAATGCATGGCATTCATTATTTTAAATATAAGTCTTTAATTCGTTTGTAGTTGTTGTTCATTGTGACTGGAACTATTGTGACAATAATGCCAGTGCAATTAAAGATTGCATTTCTGGTGAAATACGTGTGATGATTTGTTGGCATCTGAGTGGGTATGCTTTAGAGTGCTTGTTGATCTCGTTGTTCTCCAGTCTGCTATTCTGTAGTTAAGGAATGTATAAAAGCAAGAATGTTCTCAGTCTACTCTTCTGTAGCTAGGAAATGTATGCCAGCAAGAATGTTCTCAGTCTACTCTTCTGTAGCTAGGAAATGTATGCCAGCAAGAATGTTCTCAGTCTACTCTTCTGTAGCTAGGAAATGTATGTCAGCAAGAATGTTCTCAGTCTACTATTCTGTAGCTAGGAAATGTATGTCAGCAAGAATGTTCTCAGTCTACTATTCTGTAGCTAGGAAATGTATGCCAGCAAGAATGTTCTCAGTCTACTATTCTGTAGCTAGGAAATGTATGTCAGCAAGAATGTTCTCAGTCTACTCTTCTGTAGCTAGGAAATGTATGTCAGCAAGAATGTTCTCAGTCTACTATTCTGTAGCTAGGAAATGTATGTCAGCAAGAATGTTCTCAGTCTACTCTTCTGTAGCTAGGAAATGTATGCCAGCAAGAATGTTCTCAGTCTACTCTTCTGTAGCTAGGAAATGTATGCCAGCAAGAATGTTCTCAGTCTACTATTCTGTAGCTAGGAAATGTATGTCAGCAAGAATGTTCTCAGTCTACTATTCTGTAGCTAGGAAATGTATGCCAGCAAGAATGTTCTCAGTCTACTATTCTGTAGCTAGGAAATGTATGTCAGCAAGAATGTTCTCAGTCTACTATTCTGCAGTTATCGACCTATAGTTTTTCTGTACAACTTCCACTAGTACAATTCGTGACCTTCATGTACAACTTCCACTAGTACAATCCGTGACCTTCATGTACAACTTCCACTAGTACAATCCGTGACCTTCATGTACAACTTCCACTAGTACAATCCGTGACCTTCATGTACAACTTCCACTAGTACAATCCGTGACCTTCATGTACAACTTCCACTAGTACAATCCGTGACCTTTATGTAGCTATTATGCATCAGACAATGTTTTGCACAAATAATACCACGTAGGAGAATATGAATGGTCGTAGCCAACACATAATCTTCTTCAGGTGTTCACGGTGTTCACTGTGTTAAAAGATGAGATGTTCGTCATATCATTTAGTGTTAGTGATGCCTCTTTGCATTTTGAAAATGTTGCGACATGCAGATTTGGAAGTGGACGTCTTGCCATGTTGCATACATGAATTTCATTCATCGAGTGTGCAAAGGACAACGTAACGTAAACATTCGAAGGCAAGCTAGGCTCTTCATCTGTGTCTTGTCAAGCTAGGCTCTTCATCTGTGTCTTGTCAAGCTAGGCTCTTCATCTGTGTCTTGTCAAGCTAGGCTCTTCATCTGTGTCTTGTCAAGCTAGGCTCTTCATCTGTGTCTTGTCAAGCTAGGCTCTTCATCTGTGTCTTGTCAAACTAGGCTCTTCATCTGTGTCTTGTCAAACTAGTCTTTCCTCAGTCGATCAGATTTCTGGGTTTGTTTTGTATGGTCTATTCGAGTCAAGTAAGACATTGGTGGGATATGGTGCACGCCATGCGCATGGAGTTGCCAACTTACGTAGTTTGTACTATGCGATATACAAGTAAGCTAAAGGCTATAGAAGTAGCCTTCTCCCGCCCAATAATGGCTTCATGAAACCGCCTGTGTACACTTTTAAAGTAGGAGAAATCGTCCTTACGAAAATGTTCATCCTTAGTGCACGAACTGTATGGCAATGAAACTTGGACAACTTATGCCAAACATGAGTTCAGGCTTAACACCTTCCATCTACGGCGCCTGCGATCCATTCTTGGAAATACATGAAGGGACAGAGTAACAAATGCAGATGTGCACTCTCGCATCGTTTTCCTAAGCATGTACACTCTCCTTAAACAGCTTGGTCGTGTTCGTCGCATAGAAGATGGTCGCATTACCAAAGACATTCGCTATGGACAGTTGGCGGATGCTGTAAGAGCAGTCAGCCCACCACAGTTGAGGATCAAAGATGTGTGTAAGCGTGATACAAAGGTCTTGAACATGAATATGGCCTTATGGAAAGACGAAGCTTGAGACCGATCCAAGTGAAGATGTACAATGAATGGCCACCTCACGCATGGTGAAGAGAAGCTATTGCAACACAGAAAGGTGAAAAGACGTCGCCGTAATTAGAAAGAGAACAAAAGATAAGTATACATTATTTTGTTTGTTCATCGCTCCAATTCATCCTATAATCAGTCATGACAGAAAGGGGCTACTATACTTTACTATAGTGCACAAACAGTGAAACGACGAGTATGGATCGCCAAGACCAATTACTCCTCGAGCATAACAGTATTGTGTCCATTATCTGTGCTGCAAGCTCTTAAGGGTGGTAACTCTCGCTTCTGAAAATGGAACTAGATAGGGTAGCTGCTAGAAAGCAAAATATACTCCCACTGTAATGTTCCTGGAAATTAGAGGGCAGGTGGGCTTGCAAGGAGGGGAGGAGAATGTGAACAAGAAGACAGGGAAATCACATACTTTGAGAAAAATATTTGCCCAGGCTGTCAGAAGAGAACAGAACCAGCCAAGAGAGTTGTCCCGGCTGTCAGAAGGGAACAGAACCAACCCAACGAGGACTACCACACCCTTGACCGGCAAGGGCAGACTATCATTCTTCGTCTCAGGCCTGAGCACAGTAGACTGAATAAATACATGTACAGGATTCATCTGTTTGCTTCGCTGCTGTGTACATGTGGAACATGCAAACAAACTGTCAAGCATGTTTTGCAGGACTGTCCTCTGTATGGTCAGTTAAGGAGGATACAGTGGCCAAATGATTTGACATTACAATCAAAGCTGTATGGAGCTAAAGAGCAACTACAGTCAACAGACAAGTTCGTGGCGGAAACCCGCCTGATGGTGTAAACATCTATGATGCGATACCAAGAAGAGGAAGTATTGTCTTCAGCATACTATATATATATATCGAGACATAACAGATAATAAGAACTGATCACTATAGAAGAGATTGAGGCTTCACTATGTGCACTAAATCGCATGCAATGCATGGTCATACGAATAAACAGCTGTGAAGATACTTTTTGATCTGCTGTGCATATTTCCAGGGAATTGACAATTCCTCTAGTGAGCATTGAAGTATACCATGAGATATTCTTCCAAAATTCTGTGGTAGGGCATATTTATTAGAAAGTCCACCTAAGGAAGGAAAGGACCTGGAACGACAGGACATTAAACGAATTAGGACAGGTCAAGGCAGTTTGTTCAGAGAGGCCAATTATGTAGACCTTGGTGTATTGGGTGTGGCTGTGACAAGACTTACAGATGCCGGAAACGTGAGAAACGAGCAATTTATATAGATCTTGATTTATTGGGTGTAGCCGTGACTAGACTTACAGATGCCGGAAACGTGAGAAACGAGCAATTTATATAGATCTTGATTTATTGGGTGTAGCCGTGACTAGACTTACAGATGTCGGAAACGTGAGAAACGAGCAGTATACATTTAGGAGTAGGTAATCACGAACGTGAAGGGGGATTATTGATAGAAATGGTATCTAAATATGTGTGTGGATATTAGAGACGCAGTTATCGAATGATGCTGATAATGTCAAGCCAAGTAGTCAAATAACCCGACACGGCAACCAGGGTCAGTTGGGCGGACCGTCCATTACAACTGTTGATGAAAGAGTCTCAGGCTGCATGCGGGGCAGGTGGAGTGAAGATGCCTCAACCAGGTGCTGCTTGAGTGGCCCGGAGACGACTCCATGAGAGGTGCGGTCTTTCCCTCCTCTGATTTCCATGAACAGGTTGATGAAGTTAAGAACTAAATCATTTGATATTGTCATCTTACAAGAGTATACACAAACTAAAGAACACAGTGAGGAAGAAATATACAGATATTATGAAAACTTGCAACAAACTCTCAAACCAATCGAATCTGCTGACTTTCTGATAGTTATAGAACACCATGTAGCTGATTTTTGCTGCAAGCTCCAAGAAGATTGCACTCTTGGATAATCATTGTATATAAAACAAGAAATAAGACTGTTTTTTGTATGACAGTAGTAGCAACATCTTTCAGTCATGACTGACTATAGACTGATGCGACCTTGGAGTGGTAACTCTTTACTGAGTGTTTACTTTTCTTTCTCCTTGCGACATTGTCTTTTTTTTTATTGCAATAGCTTCTTTTCATCAAACTCGAGGTGGATATTCATGGTACATCTTCATTTGAATCAGTCTGCAAATTTGTCTTCACGTGATAGATTTTAAAAATGGGGTCACTAAAAACATATCTAAGTACATTTACAAATCCCTTCTTTTGTCGTTTCATTTTCTACGAGGTTGTAGCCCAGTGTCGTGGTATGAATTTGTCTTCTGCCTCTCGCGTGGCCCGAGTGACACTTGTCCCCACTTTTACGGCATGTCTCATTTACACCGTCCATCCACCTGTTCCTCTGTCTACCTCTTGCCATTCTTCCTGATGTTTTCCTGTAGACGGTTGCATGAACAACGTGGTCTGATTACATTCTCACAATGGGGTAAAACCATTTCATTCTGTTACTCGCAGTAATTTAGGCAGGGAATTGTTCCTACTTTCTCTCGAATATTTATATTTAATTGTGACTCTTCTGATGTTTGTGACCTTTTGTAGGTACTGCATTTCGCAGGTGGCTAGCTTTCATTCCTGAGCCCTGTCCAATGCCCCTGTCTGGCAAGGGAAGCACAGTTTCGGGATGGTATACTATTTATTGTCTGCTTTTGTACTTGGAATGATATCTTGAGGTGTCTTAGGGGTTGATTAACAAATCAAGCTATTATTAACGAAAGTAGTCACCCGACTGAATAATATATAAAGAGTATATACAAAAGGATTCCTAATTAGATATAACAAGATTAAAGCAGTCACAACAGAAATATTACATGCAAGTCAACAATAAACATGTCCCGAATAATGAAACAATACAGGAGAATTCCCAGTTGAGAACGTAAGCACTAAATGGACTGTCTAAAATCAAGAATCCAAAAGCAAATAAAACTCTACTGATAAAGTAGTTTATTAAATAAATGTGGATGACAGACATCTTCACCACAAGAAAAAGAGAATATACATCAGAATATGGGGTACTGGACAAACTGATAGTATTTGCTGACATGCAACATATTAATTGATATAATAAAAATGCAAGTTACTAGAAGAGATGGGTAAGATGTACATCACTGATTGTGCATGTAGAAATAAAGTGCCAAGATTATACATCTGTCTTTCTAACACTACCCAAGACCCAACCGAACCAAATCAATTTTTTTTAGAACAAGCAGCTTTATGAGCTACACTATTGAAATATCGCTCAGAAATCTGCAGGAGAGAATTATGCTAGAATAGACAATGAAGTTCAGGATGAACAAAGATATTTTTTTTAAAGTACATTTCTTCCGTACAAGCTTTCAAGTGACCTGTCCAGAATCCGTCAGCATTTGATAGATAAATAGGTCTTACTTCCAGAGACTGTGTACACGGGGGCCACTCTTCTCTCTCTTCTCACCTAACTCTGTTTCATTTGACTCTATCCTACAGTCACACCATTGCACAACTTTCACACGCGCCCTCGCGGTAAAGCCCTTCCATTGCACTTTGGTTGGGCTAGCTTCTGAGGGCGCACAAACCTAGCATAGGTACATTCAGACGCACACATGCATCCAAGCACTGGTTTATGCGTCCTGATATCGCCTAATTGACTACGGTCTGGGGTGGAAAATGGCGCGCCTCCACCAGTAGAAACTAGTGAGGCAAACATCTAAGCAAAAAAAAAAAAAAAGACTACACAATTTCAAATCTCTTGGGTCAGTGCTCGTCAATCTGGGCGCTACCGCCCACGACTGGGAGATTTTAGCCTGGAAGTAGGCGGTAGCAGCATAATTACATGCTGTATTAAAAACATCCAAAATACACAGACTCCGTGGTCGATCGCGGAATGTTTTTCAATTTAGATTTTACTTTGCATGAAGGAAAATTTACCTTCACGAAAGTTCTAAAAGTGGGCGCCAATTTTACAATGGTTGAAGAGCACTTTAGGTTATGGAGACATTGGTCAAAGTAAGAGAAATAGAAGTCCCCGCAAAAAGTCAAGTTGTGGCTTTAAATAAAAGCTTGTAGCATTTTGAAAACGACATAAGAAATTAATTGCAAGTCTGAAAAACATAATGATGGACGGAAGAGACACGACTGCACTCATTAACGTTGTATTCTTCTTCTTTCCATCCAGCTGGAGTGCAGGGTTACCCCTACAACTGACTTGGTTTGGGAAGCCCAACAAAACATTTTGTGTGATTTTTATAGGCTATTTCTTTCCACATTGTCGTTAGCGTCAAGTACTACTTTCTTTACCGACATACTAGAAGGGACAATAGTCCTATTCTTTCTTCCCTTGTAAGAGACCCAGGGATCCACAATTAGTGGGTAAACTGCCACTGCAAGAGCTGACAGTTTACTTCCCATGGATAGATGTGAAAAGATGAGCGCAGCAAGGATGCTGCCCCCTTGTCTGTTCACAATTTTCACATAACACATTTTTTTTCAACAGACAAAGGAGATGTCCGGACTCATCATTGATGAAGTTTTAGTAAATAATCTCAGTTTTTGTCACTTAAAAATTATACTAGCTGAAAGCGACCAGGAATTATGGATTCAGGCCAAGAACACAAGTCAGGCAAATGGATTATAGATCAACACAGAGAAAACGAAAACTACGATGATTAATTATCTAAGTTTTTTATTTATGCCATCTTGGGGTACACATAGACTATCAAATAACAAAACAGGTAGAAAGCTTGTCTTAGAAATAAAATAATAGAAGATGGGAAATAGAAAAAGAGAAGAACAGAGGAATCATGAAATGTATTTTGACCAATTGAATCACATATTGACATCCACCAGCAATAGCCACATAATAAATCTACCAGCAATAGTCACATCTTGACATCCGCTAACATTAATAACATATTGACATTCACCAACATTAGTCACATCTTGACATCCGCTAACATTAATAACATATTGACATCCACCAGCAATAGTCACATCTTGACATCCGCTAACATTAATAACATATTGACATCCACCAGCAATAGTCACATCTTGACATCCGCTAACATTAATAACATATTGACATTCACCAACATTAGTCACATAATGACATCCACCAGCAATAGTCACATATTGACATTCACCAACATTAGTCACATAATGACATCCACCAGCAATAGTCACATATTGACATTCACCAACATTAGTCGCATAATGACATCCACCAGCAATAGTCACATATTGGCATTCACCAACATTAGTCGCATGACATCCACTAGCAATAGTCACATATTGACATCCACTAACATTAATAACATATTGACATTCACCAACATTAGTCACATAAGGACATCCACCAGCAATAGTCACATATTGACATTCACCAACATTAGTCACATAATGACATCCACCAGCAATAGTCACATATTGACATCCACTAACATTAATAACATGTTGACATCCACCAGCATTAGTCACATATTGACATCCCCCAACATTAGTCATATGTTGACATCCACCAACATGATGAAATCAACCAACATGTGTCATATTTTGACATCTCCCAAGATGTGTCTTATGTTGACATCAACCAACATGAGTCATATGTTGACATCAACCAGCAAGAATTATATATTGACATATTGACATCCACCAACATGAGTCATACTTTGACATCCCCTAAGATGTGTCATATGTTGACATCCAAACAAATATTTCACAAATTAAAAATGAGACTTATCAGATGTTGCGTTTGTCTTTACTGTATGACGTAGAAACTTGGATAATGAAAAGACGGTTGGATAAGCGAAATCATGGCCTTGAAATATGGATACATGTGGATAGGTGAGGCGCATCACGTGGAAAGAAAAGAAAACATATAATGCAGTCTTGGAGAAATGTGGACTACAAAGGGAATTGATGAACAAAAGCGTAAGTTAGTTTAGATATTTTGTTGGAAGCAATACTGGAAGATCAGGCGGAAGACAAGTGGGACGGAGATAGACAACTTTTTAAATTGGAAGATAGCAGAAACACTCACCCACAGATAAGTGCCCAGGTGGAACAGGGGACGATAATCCTGAACATGCTCTACAACAGTGTCCACTTTATGGTAAAATCAGATGTTAGACATGGTCAGAGCGTATGGAGCTCAAGCTAAAGCTATTGGGGCAGTCGGTAGGACCGAGTGAAAAGTACAGTGTTCATCATAGCAACTGGCCTGCTGATATAGCATGACCAAAGAATGATAAACTCAAAGAGGAAAGAGTAGTAAAAGATGGACAGGGAAATGCCTTGCAAGTTGTACCATCAAGGAAAGAGACAGAGGACATTTGAGATCCATTGTAGTCAACTTGTCACGTGGAGATGACGCCTGAAATAAGCATGAAGACATATTTAGATAATGGACATTATGAATGTTATACCTGATATAAGATCGTCATAACATGAGATCATGCAAGCAGTCCAAGCTGTGAAGAAGGCAAAAAGTGCAGGAACAGACGGGTTCACCCCAAGGAGTGGTGAAAGAACACATCCCAATCACAACAGAGATGATAGTCCTGTTCTCCAAAAAGGTAATAATGCCCCGAAAATAGCAATAATCTTCTTTGAAATGCACAACATCCCTCTAATCAATATACCCAAAGATATTAAAGGAAGTACGAATGTCACATTAGAATGTTCAAAGCGTTAATTCTTAGGTGCATATCTTGGTGGTTGTATCAAAGATACCCTCCTCGAACTGTCGCTGTGAGTTTGAACTTGACATGCACTAAGATTTGTTTGCACGACAATCGATCGTCTCCCTCGTCCGCTTGCTGCTGCTCACTCACATAATTACATGCATATACCATTTATCCATCGTCGTCTTTTTGACTCTGTCCATGAGACTTCTTTTGCCTGGATATCACCTTCTCCTATCTTGTTTGTTTTCTTTGTTCTTTTTTCTCTTCTCCAACGGGATCCAGTCAAGCATATGCCCCATTTTGTGATGGCGTAGTATTCCGTGTTTGTTATCTTATCTAATGTGGATTTTCAGTGTGGATATATGTTGCTAAGTAGTTTTAACCTGGACGACATAATCCTAATTACCTGTTTCCGAGCCATAAATATTGAGGAAAGCCGCAATCAAATATCTACCTTTTGACGCATTGAGGTGAGCTCGTTCATTACCTGTAGGAACGTGGCTGGAATATTTTCTCCCATTGTTCGCTATAGGCATCTTATGAAATATTCGTTTCGCTAAATTTAAAATATGGACAAGTATGTATGTGTATTGAACAGACTACAAATATATATTGGTAAAATTGAATCAAATTCGACGCTTATTTAAACCAGAGTCCAACTATTTGAAGTAGTAAAAACTACAATAATTTTGGTAGCAAAAGACCACGGTATTATTAGCTGTAGCAAAATCAATATCAGTACTGGCAGCAGTCTTAATAGTAATATCATTTGGACCAAAAGGCAGGAAGCCCATATGCCGCTGGATCAATAACCAATAGTAATATCATAATCATTATTGGTTGCAGCGATATCAGTATTACTATTTGAATAAATTTCAGTTTTGTATTTTGTAGCAATATCAGTTTTACTATTTCTAGAAATATCAATTGTATTATTTGTAGAAATATCAGTTTTATTATTTGGAGCAATACCAGTTTTATTATTTGTAAAAATATCAGTTGCATTAGTAATAGAAACAGTAATCCCATTCTAGACTCAATTTCCCTCATGTGTAGCACATGATCGCTAGTGTAGCAAACTTTGTTCACGAGACCTGCACCAACAATCAGTGTGTTTATTCTCACAGTACTGGTTCTATATCAACATGATTGACATGAGAAGCTTCTACCTATTTTATCAACATTTTATGACATTCTTGGAAGATTGTAGTGAGCCTAATCTGTCCTCATGGAGATCACCACGGTTAAGTACTAGTAGCAGTCGTAAAATGTTAAGTATTCGTTTAAGTAGCATGTAGTGGTACCTGCATCAGTAGTAGTGGTATGGCTATTTTTAAAAAAATACTGCCCATCGCGAAGCGTTGATGACCACAACATCAGACGGTTTTTGTCTTACTGTGATGTGCGCTGTATTTGTAATATAGTGAGAAACAGTATGCGCTGGTCATCAATCTCACTCTTATCCCGAGTTACCTTGAACCAGTGGTAAGACTACTGGTGGAGACGACTGGAGGTAACTCGCGATGCAGACACTCTGGTCTTACCTGAAGTCAAGGGGTTAAGGCACTCGCCTCTCACAGTGATGAACGGAAACTGTGGACGATCGAATCCCGCAAGTTTCAAGCGACGCCTGGTCTCACGGGAGGATGGATATTACTTGCCGAATTACCAACAGTAATTGTAATAGTAGCACCATCAGTACTAGCATCAGTAGTTGTTGTATCTAATCCCACTCGTACTTGAGTTAGGTACTTTTGACTATGGTATTTGGTTGCGGGTTACAGTGGCTCTCCTAAAAACCCGAGGCTTACTTGAGAAGTTGGACATAGTCCTCCAGACTGTATTGCAATTCGAGGCTTCGAGTGGGCTCAACATTATATTTCTTACAGTATTGACACCCGACATCCCCCCCCCCCCCCCCGCCTCCAATATGTAACCAGACTGCCATTAAATAGCATGTTTCCATGGATAACTGCATGGGAAGAGGTGGGGGTCTACATTAGCATATCTGACATGACGATGACTAACATAGACTGATCAGCAGGCCCGGCCTCGTCAGGTATAGCCTGGTCTCCTCGTACTAGAATCAGCATGGGTGTCAGCAATATCGACAGTCGGAATAGTGGCAACATCTGTACTAGAAGTACTTGATGCAGTAGCAACATCGGTACTTAAAGTAGTAGTAACATTAGTACTAGCAGTATCAGTAGCATTATCGGTACTTAAAGTAGTAGTAACATTAGTACTATCAGTATCAGTAGCATTATCGGTACTTAAAGTAGTAGTAACATTAGTACTAGCAGTATCAGTAGCATTATCGGTACTTAAAGTAGTAGTAACATTAGTACTAGCAGTATCACTAGCATTATCGGTACTTAAAGTAGTAGTAACTTTAGTACTAGCAGTATCAGTAGCATTATCGGTACTTAAAGTAGTAGTAACATTAGTACTAGCAGTATCAGTAGCATCATCGGTACTTAAAGTAGTAGTAACTTTAGTACTAGCAGAAGCATCGTCGGTACTTAAAGTAGTAGTAACTTTAGTACTAGCAGAAGCATCATCGGTACTTAAAGTAGTAGTAACTTTAGTACTAGCAGAAGCATCGTCGGTACTTAAAGTAGTAATAATATTAGTTTTTGTAGTTCTTAGTTTTTATTCGACCTGTACTTATACAGGGACATATGTCCCACTGCAGGTCCCAGCTCTGGTATGAGCTGGATGTAAACGGGAGAAGAGTTTCCTACTTAGCGGGCTAGGCTCGAGCAGCTTATTACTCTCATGCGTTGGGACAAGTGCCGCTGAGGTGGGTATTTAACCAATGCGCGAATCCATCTTAACAGACTCAAACACTAGAGCAAAGTAGACCTGAAGTCTGTTAGGTGCCATCTATGCTGCTCTAAAGTTAGTCGCCCTTTCCGACATGCTCTCTGTGAGGCAGTGGTGCCATTCATTTGCTTGTCACACAAAGACCCGGCAGACCACTTGGGCAACATTTAGTAGTAGTAACATTAGTAGTAGCAGTAGCATCATCTGAACTTACAGTAGTAGTAACATTAGTAGTAGCAGTAGCATCATCTGTACTTACAGTAGTAGTAACGTTAGTAGTAGCAGTAGCATCATCTGTACTTACAGTAGTAGTAAAATTAGTACTAGCAGTATCACTAGCGTCATCTGTACTTACAGTAGTAGTACTGCCGAAGACAGATGTGTCGGACCGAAAGGTGCAAATTTCACAGTCAAGCTGTAAACTAGCGATACAGCGCATTTCGTTCTCCGGACCACATCCTGCTACTTGTAAAGCCCTGTTCAGGGATTGGTAGCAGGCTATTGAGAACGAACGCAGAAGAAGAAACAAAAGGGGTAGTAGCATCTGTACTTGTAATATTAGTACTTATAGTAGTAGTATCAGTACCTGTAATATCAGCAGTGACATTGGTACTTATAGTAGTAGGAACATCAGTACTTTAATATCAGCAGCAATATTGGTACTTATAGTAGTAGTAACATGTCTGTGGCAACACTCACACTTAATGTCACCAGATGTGCTAATTTTGTCATAATTATGTCCAGGGAACTGTTACGCTTCTAAGCGGTCACCCTATACGTAATAACAATTGCGTATCAGTTTATCTTTCGACATTTTCCTGCGGATTTCCCCCAATAGGTGTTGTTATTCTTCCCTCCCCTTCACTGATTCTATAACCCCACGGATTTGAACACACTGGGATCAGCACGTCTCGCCACTGAGGTGTGTTGCTGGAGATCTCGAGGGAGATAACCACGTGTGGACTGTGCCGAGATCGTTGGCCACAGATAACAGACGCTTTATTTGAGTCGGCCTAAAGATAATTTAAACAGATAAGATAAGCCGGGTCCGCCGATGTTGAGATAAGATTCAGTGGGCTGATAACGCGAGTGGAACAGGCCGGGAAATATATTTGAAGGTCTTTGTTCTTGTGTCTTACTGTGGGGTTCAGCCTCGCCAACCCCTCTCCCTCTGTTTACTGTGCGTATTGTTTTGACGTTATATGTTTTAAGATATTTCTGGTTTTAAACCCCCATTGCAAGCACGGAAAATATAATGACTCCTTCCACGTTAACAAAGGTAAACCCCCATTGCAAGCACGGAAAATATAATGACTCCTTCCACGTTAACAAAGGTAAACCCCCATTGCAAGCACGGAAAATATAATGACTCCTTCCACGTTAACAAAGGTAAACCCCCATTGCAAGCACAGAAAATATAATGACTCCTTCCACGTTAACAAAGGTAAACCCCCATTGCAAGCACGGAAAATATAATGACTCCTTCCACGTTAACAAAGGTAAACCCCCATTGCAAGCACGGAAAATATAATGACTCCTTCCACGTTAACAAAGGTAAACCCCCATTGCAAGCACGGAAAATATAATGACTCCTTCCACGTTAACAAAGGTAGACCCCCATTGCAAGCACGGAAAATATAATGACTCCTTCCACGTTAACAAAGGTAAACCCCCATTGCAAGCACGGAAAATATCATGACTCCTTCCACGTTAACAAAGGTAAACCCCCATTGCAAGCACGGAAAATATAATGACTCCTTCCACGTTAACAAAGGTAAGCCCCCATTGCAAGCACGGAAAATATAACGACTCCTTCCACGTTAACAAAGGTAAACCCCCATTGCAAGCACGGAAAATATAATGACTCCTTCCACGTTAACAAAGGTAAACCCCCATTGCAAGCACGGAAAATATGACTCCTTCCACGTTAACAAAGGTAAACCCCCATTGCAAGCACGGAAAATATAACGACTCCTTCCACGTTAACAAAGGTAAACCCCCATTGCAAGCACGGAAAATATAATGACTCCTTCCACGTTAACAAAGGTAAACCCCCATTGCAAGCACGGAAAATATAATGACTCCTTCCACGTTAACAAAGGTAAACCCCCATTGCAAGCACGGAAAATATAATGACTCCTTCCACGTTAACAAAGGTAAACCCCCATTGCAAGCACGGAAAATATGACTCCTTCCACGTTAACAAAGGTAAACCCCCATTGCAAGCACGGAAAATATAATGACTCCTTCCACGTTAACAAAGGTAAACCCCCATTGCAAGCACGGAAAATATAATGACTCCTTCCACGTTAACAAAGGTAAACCCCCATTGCAAGCACGGAAAATATAATGACTCCTTCCACGTTAACAAAGGTAAACCCCCATTGCAAGCACGGAAAATATAATGACTCCTTCCACGTTAACAAAGGTAAACCCCCATTGCAAGCACGGAAAATATAATGACTCCTTCCACGTTAACAAAGGTAAACCCCCATTGCAAGCACGGAAAATATAAGGACTCCTTCCACGTTAACAAAGGTAAACCCCCATTGCAAGCACGGAAAATATAATGACTCCTTCCACGTTAACAAAGGTAAACCCCCATTGCAAGCACGGAAAATATAATGACTCCTTCCACGTTAACAAAGGTAAACCCCCATTGCAAGCACGGAAAATATAAGGACTCCTTCCACGTTAACAAAGGTAAACCCCCATTGCAAGCACGGCAAATATAAGGACTCCTTCCACGTTAACAAAGGTAAACCCCCATTGCAAGCACGGCAAATATAAGGACTCCTTCCACGTTAACAAAGGTAAACCCCCATTGCAAGCACGGAAAATATAAGGACTCCTTCCACGTTAACAAAGGTAAACCCCCATTGCAAGCACGGCAAATATAAGGACTCCTTCCACGTTAACAAAGGTAAACCCCCATTGCAAGCACGGCAAATATAAGGACTCCTTCCACGTTAACAAAGGTAAACCCCCATTGCAAGCACGGCAAATATAAGGACTCCTTCCACGTTAACAAAGGTAGATGAAAACATGTGATGTACTCATTTGTTCATCGGACGAATTAATACGCAGAGTAAAGTTCTCTGTTGTCTCAATGGGCTGTAGAGCGATCGCTTCTGCCGAAAGAAAAGCACTCGGTTTTCCTCTTCATTGCGGACACGCTCCAATTGAGTCGGCTGCAATGTTTCACTCCGGAGTATTTTCTGCAACTAGACACGTTTATCGTTGCAATGTATTACTACATGTAAGAGGTAATTACACGTATCTATATATCTATCTGTGGAGCCGCGTAACGCAGTGGTTAGCGCTCTAGCTTCGCATCTGAGTGGTACTGGGTTCATTTCCCAGTTGAGGCGGTAATGTTTTTTTCAGACCGCAATGGCTCCCGGATCGACCCAGCCTTAAATGGGTACCGGATCAGTCCGGGAAGTAAAAGCGGCGAGGGAGAGGAGATGGCTACCGCCCTCATATAGCCGAGCCTTTGAAATGTGAGATCGCTAACACCTTACACCCCTGCGGCAGTAATGCTATGGGATACTTTACTATCTATCTATCTATCTTCAATCTACTCAATGTCATTTGACGTCGTGGGGAGGTGTGGCCTCCTTTGTTTCAGATAATGCCAAGTATACACTAAGGTAAACTTGGCACGAAAGAACTTGTCTGTAATGTATGACAACTTTGCAATTGTGTGAGCCGATATATCGGCTCTATGGAATAATCAGTTCCGTGAAAACTTGGCTTACTGGTATGGTAGAAGAGGGAGCTGGCTACCTCTCCTCATAAAAAGCTGAAGCATGTTCAATAAAATGTATACCACTTCATCCTCCAACAGGAGTGACAGCTCTCGGACTACCTTATGTCGCTATCCCTCTGCTGTACTTCTATGTTCTGTCTAGTCACATTCATTACCTTGACATCTGACTCCCTTGTATAGTTCATTACCTTGACATCTGACTCCCTTGTATAGTTCATTACCTTGACATCTGACTCCCTTGTATAGTTCATTACCTTGACATCTGACTCCCTTGTATAGTTCATTACCTTGACATCTGACTACCTTGTATAGTTCATTACCTTGACATCTGACTCCCTTGTATAGTTCTCTCTGGAACAGGATGTACATACATATATAGACCTTGCCCCGATTGGTGTGCATTGGTCCCAACTTAACATTTGGATTTGAACCTAGCCAGCTTAGTCCAGAGTTTCTCATGACCCTGACTAATATAATCTGATCTACGCATTTCACCTGACCCTGACTAATATAGTCTGAGCTACGTATTTCACCTGACTGACTAACATAGTCTGATCACTATGTTTTGCCTGACTGGGCATTAACCCGAAGACATAAAGCAACCGTTGCACAAAGTGAGAAATACTTTTCTGCAGGCTTCAACTAACCTCGCATTATCAAGAAAGGACAGGTAAGGACATTGAGGATCAAATAACAACTACGTTCATTTGAGATGTGTGAACATTCTTATCAATATTAAATGTTATTTTTCTATTTGTGTCCGGTCAAAGTTTATGTTTGCTTCTAGCCCCGCCCCTCTACATGGACGGCCAATCAAAACACAAGTGGTATTATAACAATAAACAAAGAGATGGTAATTCTACAGCTATCTTGCTGCATCAGCGCTGTCAAGGACACTTAACTGGCAACTCTTGCATGCCTAATGTGCTGCTATATTATTTAGAGCTAACCGTGGGAGAGACGAGGTGTGATCATTCGCTACATGAACACGTCATGCGATATCGTGGCTTAGTTGCTTATAGACTACAGACGTTGTTAAAGACGATACAACTTTGGTTCAGCGATTCTTCTCAAACACGCCACAGTAGGATGAAAGCACAAACAAGTTGGATGCCATGATGGCGACATTCTCATACAGATTTGTCTTGAAGCGACGCAGCAGAAATCGAACGAGAACAAAAAGGGAGTAAGACGTCGAGAGACCCACTGTTTAAGCATCAGGTACAGACCACGACTCAAATCCGGACAGAATTTCCTAAAATAAAATAAAAAAGCCCTACAGACAAACACTGAAAGTCGTCGTATCGAGAGATGGCCTGAATTGTTGCAGGCACCAGAGATGGAACTTCCCGAGGAAACCCCCCCCCCCCCCCTCCCCCCCCCCCCCCCCCCGGACATCATCTAACATACACAAACATTGAAGTCACTGAACAGACTCCGAACGTGTGTATCACGATGCAATAGGAATATGAGTTAATGGGGAAACACAGATGATGACACATGTGATTCTGGCGCAATACCGGACTCAGGCCACCTGATGATCTGCCTTAATCTCCAAGAAACATGCAATTCATGCGACATGCTGGAGGCAAATGCCAAAGCAGTTCATGTCGCTGGATGTATACTGCATGGGCACGGAAAGTAAGTAAGTCTTAATGATGTAACTTGCGCTGTATTTGGATTATAGTGAGGAAGAACCCGCGTTGGTCATCAATCTCCCTGTCTGGTGCCGAGCTACCTTGGATTAGCGACAAGGCGATAAGCCGAGACGATTGGACGTCTCCAGATACAGGCATTATAATCGACCCTCCCTTGAGGATAGAGTTAGCGTGAAACCTCTGGGATTCGATCGCATTACGCTGTCGTTAATCGCATTGAATGGCGAGGACCTTACCTCGGGACCACAGCTACCCCCGCTACTCCTGGAAGTCAAGTGATTGAACTCTGGGCTGCACATTACTCGACTTTATTTCTAATTGTTCTTTATCTTTGCATTGGAATTGACCATTAACCTTTATATATATTATTCAACCGTTCAGATACCGTTCGCTGCCGGCTTAAGCCAGACGAAACAGACATACTATATTTCTATTCTTCTTCTTCTGTTTCCTTTTTCACGTTCGCTAACAGACATTCGCATCAATGGTTAAGAAAAAATCATATTAATGGCTGTCTTTATATGGTAGGTTGCGTTGTGTCTCTGCACCTGGTACCTAGTGCATCCACAATCATCATGCATATGTTTAGTTCAACAACAAAACGCTCGTCGACTCCACGACCGGCTCCCAACAAGAATGCCCCGAGCGCAAGTTACATTATCAAAAGACAAAAACAATCCTTCTGATGATGTTGCCATCTTCGCTTGCGATGGGCAGCAACTATTATTATCACTATATATTTAGTGCTGCTTCCCTAGTTTGAGCTGCACCCAGTCTACCCGCAAGGCATCAGTTGTTTGTTGCCAATGTTGTCTCTTCCAGGACAACTGTCTTATTAGACTATCTAGCCTTTCTAAAATGGGAAGAGCTCCTTACAAGGGAGAACAACAATGTTTGACCATTCGTTCGAGATTATTACCGGTGTAGGTATCTCAAATTTTAGGGGCTCCTTATCCTCCACATTATGATTCTACACCAAAAGAATAATTCATTATCACGAATACGCTATCTGTCCGTTCGTCCGCCCTGAATCTAATCTACATATCTAATCTATGTATATAATCTATGCATATAATCTATGTCGCATTCCTGACAGGAATGCGACAATCATCGTGGAATATCTCTACTCTCCGTAGCAGGCAAGATCCTAGCGCGCTTACTGCTAAACAGGCTCAACAAACACCTTGAACAAAGCCACCACCTCCCAGAAAGCCAATGGGGATTCAGAGCCGGAAGAGGAACAGTGGACATGATTTTTGCCGCTCGCCAAGTACAAGAGAAGTGTCGAGAACAAAATCAGGCCTTGTACACCACATTTATTGATTTGACAAAGGCATTTGATACAGTAAACAGAGGAGGGCTGTGGATGATAATGTCTAAGTTTGGCTGCCCCAACAAGTTCATAACAATGGTGAAACAGCTACACGAAGGCATGTGTGCTGGTGTACTGGACAGCGGTGCAATCTCTAAAACGTTTCTAGTATCAAACGGAGTAAAACAAGGATGTGTACTCGCCCCGACTTTGTTCAGCATGATGTTCGCGGCCACGATGACAGACGCCTTCAGATCATTGGAGCTTGGAATACCCATAAAGTACCGCACAGATGGCAAGTTACTCAATTCCAGAAGAATGAAGGCCAAAACCAAAGTGGCTGGCGATATAATCAGGGAACTTGTATTTGCTGACGACTGCGCTCTAATGAGCAACTCAGAACTGAACATGCAGGTTGGAATGGACCAGTTCTCTGCCGCATAAAAAAATTTTTGCCTGACCATAAATGCCAAAAAAACAGAGGTCATGTACCAACCAGCACCAGGCATGCCGTACACAAAACCAGAGACTACAGTCAGCGGGCAGACGTTGAATGCCGTAGACAAATTCACATATCTGGGCAGTACGCTGTCGAGATCTGTCAGCCTAGACGATGAGGTAGCAAGCAGAATAGCAAAGGCCAGCACAGCCTTTGGAAGAATGCGCTCGATGGTCTGGGCACGTCGTGGCATCAGCGTCAAGACCAAACTCAAAGTCTACCGTGCAACCATCATTCCAACCCTACTATACGCTTGCGAAAGCTGGACTGTATACTCTGAACATGCAAGGAGGCTAAACCACTTCCACACAGGTTGCCTGAGGCGAATATTCCACATCCGATGGCAAGATCGTGTCACTGACATCGAGGTTCTCTCGAGGGCTAACATGCCCAGCATCCATGCACTGCTAGAAAAAGCACGACTAGGATAAGCCGGACACCTCGTCCGTATGTCAGACGAGCGGCTCCCAAAGAAGCTTCTCTACGGCGAGCTGAGAGAGGGATGGCGCGAGAGAGGGCGCCCAAAGAAACGTTTTAAAGACGGTCTGAAGGACTCACTAAAAAGTTGCCAGATAGACATCGACACATGGGAATGTCTTGCGCAAAACAGATCTGACTGGAGAAGCGCAGTCAAATCGGGTGTAGCTGCCGGTGAAGATGACCGTGTTGTGAAAGCCCAGAACAGACGAGAGACGCGGAAATCCCGAGCAGCGGGAACACCATCCCCTTCTACAAACCTCGTGTGCCCGATATGTAGCAGATATTTTCGTGCTCGCATTGGCCTGTTCAGCCACATGCGCACCCACACCCAAAAGGGAAATCTGTGACAAGGATGATGTCGGCGGTCCTCATCGACAACGATGGACAGCTATTATTATTATAATCTATGTATCCATCTGTCAGTCCATCCATCCATCTCCGCCTGTCTATATGTATCTCTATATTCTTTCATCACTAAACACTGCAAGTAAGGTACAACTTAATGTTCTCCACTTAGATCTGATGCCATTCATTATTGTCTCTGTATGTTGTTGAAACACATCAATGTGTCCTCTTCGATGATTTCTGCGAATTGTCTCTCTTGGTCCGCATCTCTTTCTGGTTCTAGTTGAGTCCCCATACAATCCCTTTAACTAAAGTTTGATGTTCTTCATTCTAAAGACATCACCGATGTACGTTCAACATGTTTTCCTTATGATTGTGGAAGCAAATTGTTGTTTGGTCTCTTGCTTGTTTGTTTGTCTTAAAGTTTTTCCAGCCATTTTTACATTCTAAGACACCTTTGCTGACATTTTTCTTTCGTTCGCCTCATTTTTAAATTACCCAAGGCGGTGTGCGTTGCACTTTGTTTTCTATTTTGCGCCAGGCGGCCCAGCGCATCCGACTTGCATGCATTTTATGTAAGTGTCTGCTTCCTCCTGCATTTTCTAAGGGTTTGGTTCCCCGGGGTAACGGCCGGTGCTGTGATGGGGAGCGAACCCAGCACATTCGGGTTGTGAGCAGTGTCACTTAACCACTAGCCCCCGCCGTCCCCGTCAAATTCATTCAGCCTATTTCCAAAAGTGTTGGTCTGCAATAAAGAGGAAAGTATGTCCTAATAAGGCTAAAAGCACTGTCTGTCTGGTTCAGAGCAAAGTGCCTTGCCAAACGTAGGTCAAACACAACTATCAACAGAGGATGAAAAATGCCTTCAAAGTGCCAAGTCTTCGACCTAGCACGATTTGGTGATCAGTCTACTGTCACACTGCCTTACCTTCCGTATCTCGTAACACAGCCCTAAGATATTCCTATTATTTTTCATGCATGCTTACAACAGCACGCTAATGGTCATGTGGTCAACATCGCGGCGGCCGTCTTTACTTTCCCAAACTTTGCTGGTACCCGTATTATTAGGCTGCATGAGCCCATTGGAGTCGTCTTGTGATCGGAGAATATCCCGCATCAACTGGGAACAGAACCCGGATTGCTCAGATGGCAAGCTCCTGTGTTTATGACTGACCTATTAATTCATGGTGTTATCAGTAGTGGTGATAATTTTAGAGTAAGCTGAGTCATGAACATAAAGGAGATCACTTAACGATGTCGAAGAAATGTTGAAAAGTACTCGGTGTTTGAGCTGAATGAGGTTGTTGAAACCCATATTTTCGACGTACTTTTGCACAGTCGTCTACGTTTTCTTGTAAATGAGTTCTAAGCGTCTTTGTTTTTGAACAAAAAAATATCTATCACTCTCTCCTTTAATACGTGATAAAAACACAATCACAAAACTAAACAAAACAGTAATGAAATAACATTTAAAACATACTTCGAGAGCTTAGAGTGTTACACTCTCAGTTGGGGAAGCCGTCCCAATTTGTGGCAGTTGGCTGTGAGGAAAAAAGAGCGCCCTAATGACTGTCGCCTATCTACCAATTGACCTAAATCCTAGGCTGTTTTAGGCTGGACGCAATCATATTTCCTTTCCAACGGTAACTGATATATTCACTCAGCCGCTTCGCGCGTTTGCTAACATGTCACTATGCATACAAAAATGACCATTACAATTTCGATTTTTAATTTATTGTACACGTGTTTTATGCAAACGTATGCCTTCTCTAATTCTTGTAAACCGTTTGGCACAGCTAAGCCTATCCTGTCTATTCTAACGAATAGCTAATTGTTGTTATATGTATACATGACTAACATGTTAATACAGATTATGTTGTGCAAATGAATGATTGTTTATTGCAAGCTGTGTCGCGTATACTCATGGCAGTTAAATACACGAGGTACCATTTACTCGCTAGTCTGTTTAATATGGGCCTTTCCACCATACTTTCTTGTCTGTTTAATATGGGCCTTTCCACCATACTTTCTTGTCTGTTTAATATGGGCCTTTCCACCATACTTTCTTGTCTGTTTAATATGGGCCTTTCCACCATACTTTCTTGTCTGTTTAATATGGGCCTTTCCACCATACTCCCTTGTCTGTTTAATATGGGCCTTTCCACCATACTCCCTTGTCTGTTTAATATGGGCCTTTCCACCATACTCCCTTGTCTGTTTAATATGGGCCTTTCCACCATACTCCCTTGTCTGTTTAATATGGGCCTTTCCACCATACTTTCTTGTCTGTTTAATATGGGCCTTTCCACCATACTTTCTTGTCTGTTTAATATGGGCCTTTCCACCATACTTTCTTGTCTGTTTAATATGGGCCTTTCCACCATACTCCCTTGTCTGTTTAATATGGGCCTTTCCACCATACTCCCTTGTCTGTTTAATATGGGCCTTTCCACCATACTCCCTTGTCTGTTTAATAAGGGCCTTTCCACCATACTCCCTTGTCTGTTTAATATGGGCCTTTCCACCATACTTTCTTGTCTGTTTAATATGGGCCTTTCCACCATACTTTCTTGTCTGTTTAATATGGGCCTTTCCACCATACTTTCTTGTCTGTTTAATATGGGCCTTTCCACCATACTTTCTTGTCTGTTTAATATGGGCCTTTCCACCATACGTTCTTGTCTATTTAATATGGGCCTTTCCACCATACTTTTTTGTCTGTTTAATATGGGCCTTTCCACCATACTTTCTTGTCTGTTTAATATGGGCCTTTCCACCATACTTTCTTATCTGTTTAATATGGGCCTTTCCACCATACTTTCTTGTCTGTTTAATATGGGCTTTTCCACCATACTTTCGTGTCTGTTTAATATGGGCCTTTCCACCATACTTTTTTGTCTGTTTAATATGGGCCTTTCCACCATACTTTCTTGTCTGTTTAATATGGGCCTTTCCACCATACTTTCTTATCTGTTTAATATGGGCCTTTCCACCATACTTTCTTGTCTGTTTAATATGGGCTTTTCCACCATACTTTCGTGTCTGTTTAATATGGGCCTTTCCACCATACTTTCTTGTCTGTTTAATATGGGCCTTTCCACCGTACTTTCTTATCTGTTTAATATGGGCCTTTCCACCATACTTTCTTGTCTGTTTAATATGGGCCTTTCCACCATACTTTTTTGTCTGTTTAATATGGGCCTTTCTACCATACTTTCGTGTCTGTTTAATATGGGCCTTTCCACCATACTTTCTTGTCTGTTTAATATGGGCCTTTCCACCATACTTTCTTGTCTGTTTAATATGGGCCTTTCCACCATACTTTCTAGTCTGTTTAATATGGGCCTTTCCACCATACTTTTTTGTCTGTTTAATATGGGCCTTTCCACCATACTTTCTTGTCTGTTTAATATGGGCCTTTCCACCATACTTTCTTGTCTTTTTAATATGGGCCTTTCCACCATACTTTCTTGTCTGTTTAATATGGGCCTTTCCACCATACTTTCTTGTCTGTTTAATATGGGCCTTTCCACCATACTTTCTTGTCTGTTTAATATGGGCCTTTCCACCATACTTTCTTGTCTTTTTAATATGGGCCTTTCCACCATACTTTCTTGTCTGTTTAATATGGGCCTTTCCACCATACTTTCTTGTCTGTTTAATATGGGCCTTTCCACCATACTTTCTTGTCTGTTTAATATGGGCCTTTCCACCATTCTTTCTTGTCTGTTTAATATGGGCCTTTCCACCATACTTTCGTGTCGGTTTAATATGGGCCTTTCCACCATACTTTCGTGTCTGTTTAAATCGCATACTTTCTTACCTCAAAAGATGGGATTTCCTTCAATAGCCACCATAGAGGTGTCATGTCCTACGGCAAGAGTAATCTGTGTGGAGTGTGTGGTGTTTATAGATGCATTTATTGATGGTTGTGCTAGCTGTTGTTTTTTGTATTTATATGTCTGTATACAGTTGCGCTCATATGTGTACATATAAAGATGACAGCGTGGCCTAGTTATTAAGTGACACCGCTCACAATCTGAAGGTGCTGGATTCGCTTCCCAATCACAGCCCCGACCGTTACCCATGGGAAGCAGACCCTCACATAAAATGCATGCCGAAGTCTGATTCACTGGTCGACAGGCACAAAATAAAAACATAGTGCAAAGCACACCGATTTGAGTAATTGAAAAATAAGGCCTACGCAAAAAAAAAAAATTAAAATGTTTGTATTCTTGTTATCATAATTATGTATATGCATATTGTTGTAGTCATGTATATTTGTATGTGAAGGAACGTATTTGTATGTCTCTGTGTAAGCATGTTTATGTATGTGTTTCATTATGGATACTGCCCAGGCTTACAAAGCTCACAGAAGCGCATTACAATGGATTGGAACGACATTATTCTTCAGTATATTTCATGTTTATGACAAAACTAATTTCAACCACAGACTGGGTACCTTTGGATAAATGTGGGCCAAGTTCAGCGAATGTAGTCCCTCGGATCAGGAACTGTGCGTGCATGATTTGAAGAGAAACATCGGAGCTGGAGTGTAGGAGGAAGCCTAGAAGGAGGAGGAAGAGTGACTCTATCAGCCTCCAACATCGCAGGCCCCGTGTGAGACAAGCTTGCTTTATCTTCACCTTTATCTGGCTCCCTACAGAAACGGCCTATCAGCTCAAGACAGCGTCACTCGGGCAAGCTATCTCACTCGCACATCTCTTCTCTCGCGAGGAGGAATATCGCGTTTCCGCGTAGTCCGAGCCCTGAAATAAAAGAACTCAATAAACCCAATTTTTAATGGTTATCTAAGGGTGGAGGCTAGCAGATATCTTGCGTATGTCGTCAAAGGGGCCAAGTCAGTGAGTTCTTTCAAAGAGGGACTCGCAGATTTGATCAGGTCCGTGGAGTGGGGCATGCAATGATAAGGTCCGGGTCGAAATGGAAACAATAAATTACATGAGAGTTCGCGCTCTGTGGTCTCAGGAGTTCCGATCTGGCTGTCGATATTTGTTGATGCCTCTAACGCCCTGATAGAACTAAAATGACTCTGTAGTTGCTTCGCCAACACGAAGACGCGACCTTATAAGATGCTATTTTGGTATTTCTTTACACACGTGTCCTGGACTGCAGAAATAAACAGCTGTCACATATGTGTGCCGTTGATTGATGAATGGATAAGACACCGACTACGTATGTCATAAACTGAATGAATAGAATGCCGACTTCCGTGTGTCACTGACTGATGAATAGAAAAAACGCCGATGAGTGAATAAGACGCCGACTACGTGTGCCACTGACTGATGAATGGATTCTTGTTGTTGAATGTCAACAATGAGTAACTTCGGTCTTCTGCGCGCTCTGAACAGGGCGTTAGTTGGCAGGTTGCAGTAAATTTCCCCAGATCCCAATGTTGCTGATGAAGATAGACCAGGGTTCACCAGGCGGTTGCGCTATGCTTGAATGTATCTGTTTGTCGCTCACTACTACGGTGATCACGTCAATCCTCCACCTCGGTAGACAGTCTGTCATAAAACAGCATGTTGCCACGAAGAGCTTTGTGAAGATGTGGTGCTGGTCTTGGCCATTATATTTTATAAGACCCTGACTAACACGCCTGATCAGTATGTATGTGCCATTAACTGATGGACGGATAAAACGCGTGTGTCTCTGACCGATGAACGGATAAGATTAGACACTTGTGTGCCATTAACTGATGGACGGATGAGATAAGACACGCGTGTGTCTCTGTCAGATGAACGGATAAGATAAGACACGTGTGTGTCTCTGCCAGATGAACAGATAAGATAAGACACGTGTGTGTCTCTGCCAGATGAACGGATAAGATAAGACACGTGTATCTCTGCCAGATGAACGGATAAAATAAGACACGTGTGTGTCTCTGACCGATGAACGGATGAGATAAAACACGTGTGTGTCTCTGACCGATGAACGGATAAGATAAGACACGTGTGTCTCTGCCAGATGAACGGATAAGATAAGACACGTGTGTGTCTCTGACCGATGAACGGATAAGATAAGACATGTGTGTGTCTCTGACCGATGAACGGATAAGATAAGACACGTGTGTGTCTCTGACCGATGAACGGATAAGATTCGAAACGTGTGTGTGTGTGTGTCTCTGACCGAAACGGATAAGACACGTGTGTGTCTCTGACAGAAACGGATAAGACGTGTGTGTGTGTCTCTGACCGATGAAGGGATAAGATAAGACACACGTGTGTGTCTGTCTCTAAACCGATGAACGGATAAGACACGCGTTTGTGTCTCTAAGCGATGAAGGGATAAGACACGTGTGTGTCTTTGACCGATGAACGGATAAAATAAGACACGAATGTGTCTCTGACAGGTTAAGACACGTGTGGTCCACTGACTGATGAATGGATAAGACACGACTGCACGTGCCACTGACCGACGCATGTATGAGACCAACAAATACGTTTTCCAATGCCTGTTGAATGGAAAAGAGACGACTACAAGCCGTCACCTAAACATACCTCTTAGTTCAGCACTCTCAGACTCACTCCAACTTTAGGGTCACATATAGCCGATTCGAATTTTAAAAAATAACATTATTCAGTTTTTATCCTAACCCTATCCTGTGAGGTCGTTAGGACACCCAATTTGACTGTATAGTGAATTGTATAGAGCATCTGATTATCGTATTGGTAGATCAATCTCCTGTTAATGCGAAAGTACGGTGTTCAACTCCCACTATTGGCACGCGTCAGTCGACCCATCTGTATAGTTAGTTAGTTTTCTTTCTACTTGTGCCGTTGAGCGCCGTGGGGGGAACTTAAGTCGTATGTCCTGCACCAAGGGCATTGCGTCGGTAAATATGAGCACGTGTCGCTACTTTATCATCTATCCACCTGCCTTGCGGTCACCCTCTTGCCCTGTAGCCAGATCTACCAGCGTTGTAAGACATCAGTGGATGTTGATGAGGGTGCATTCTTATGAGATGAACTAAACGAACTTATTTTCTGCCTCCATCTGTATATGGCGTTCATTTGCAGATTGGTACCCGATCTACGGTTAGAGAGAAAAGGCAGCGAGGAAAGGAACTGGCCACCTTGCACAAGCTCTGGGTTCATACAATGAAGTCGCTAATACTTTATCCCTGACGGCAGTTTTATTGTACGGGACTTATTGAGAAAAAATGTGTGATAATACGTTCAGTTGCTGCTTGTCAACTGCCTGGGCTCATCTTTATGACTGTTTCCTATTTAATTTTGTATCGGTATCATTTTGTCTCACCTTATCTTAGGCTAGATGCGATGAGCATTGTACACTTTTAGTAGTGCTATTGGTTGAAGACAAATGAATCATTTGATCTACCAACTTTAAAATATGGTTAAGAACATACACTTACAGATGTGTATAAAGAAGATTAGTTTTTGGAGAAATCTGATTAGAAAATACTGATCAGTAACTCTTCAAATGATATCTTTGTCTCTTCTTCTTTTTATTCTTATACTTTTTTTGTTTCTTTTTCCTGTTCTTATTCTTCTTCTTCTTCATACACTTTCAGACGTTACCTTGAACATAGATAGAGAGAACAGTGCTAAGCAGGGGCTATTGTTATCTCCAAAGAGCTTGTCCAGGAATGGTGCCAGTGATGGCTAGACATGCTTTCTCTGTCCTTTGTATGTTCGACCCCTTTGTAGCAGATGCTCATGTTGTCAGTGCCACAAACGCATTCATCTGTATGTCCTATTCTTAGTTTGTTGAACAGCTGGTATCTCAGTCTGTAGTGGCCTGTGTTGAGTCTAAAGAATACTAGCCCTGTTCAGTTGGAAATATACGTCATTTGGTTGATGACTTGTGTGGTCTGCTCCCCACTTGTTCCTGTACATACCTACACCTGGTATATTTCTTGGCCTTTTCATAAGTAATTGCAAAATCAGGCTGAGGTAGCTTTCCGCCATCTCTTGACAGTCTGTCAGCATCTTCATTGCCAAAAATATTGCAGTGGGATGGAATACACAGCTTTCTTGAAACATTGATATAGTTTATGAAGTATCAATCTGAATTCCTTAAGGTCTGTGTTTTTCTGGCTCCCAAGTGTCGCAAGCATTGACAGTGCGTCTATGAAGAGTAGATCTTGTCTGTCTGTGTCTTCATCTGTCATTTGAGTAGAACTTGTCTGTCTGTGTCTTCATCTGTCATTTGAAGAGTAAACCTTATCTGTCTTTGTCTTCATCTGTTATTTGAACTTATTTTGCAGTTTTCAAGACCTCTACCTCTGCTATGAAGTTAGTTAAAAGATGTGTCCATTCGTCACTGATAGCTGTTTTTGCCAACTGTATTTTAGACTTAGAAAGATATTTCCACCTCCGTTCTCTGTTGTATTTGATCTAATTCATCCGTACACACATGGGTCCATCTATTGCTTGGGAAGTGATTCTCTATGTGTTTTACAGTTAGTGTTCTTCTTTCTGTTTCTGTATGGCTGTTTCTTTTTTCCAATGTCGGGAATTGTTTCTATCATCTTTGGGAAGCGCTGTTTTCTCCAGATGAGAAAGCATGTGTATATTGTGAATAGGATTTATCTGTGGTGTGCCATTTATAGGATGTGTCCTCGGCTTTTCTTTCACTGATACCCTTCCGAGCCCATTTATTCTCTGATACATTTGGCAGTCTATCAGCCTTCAGAATTTATCTTCTTTTTTTCCAGTTCGTCAATGGACGTGATCCTAATGCCTCCTGTTATGATTCACTTTGCTTGGTTTTCAACATTTTTTTGGGACTGCATTTGCCCATGCTGCTAAGCCATATTCTTGGACTGGTCTCCCCCCCCCCCCCTCTTTCCAAAGTTGGTACAGCCAGTATTTTTATAATTGCTTTGATCCCCCCGGATCTCCTTTGTGTTTTCGCCGCCAGCCACGGATCAAAGGTAATACCTAATTAGTCTTGCCCACTCCTCCAATGATGTCAGAGCTTGCAGCATCCGAGTGATGTTTTCTTCTGAAACGCACAAGGCCAACTCATTTGCAAAAAACAGGGCTGCAGACACTTCTTGGAAGATTCTCCGTAATATGGCTTGGCTTGGCTTCGGCCGTTCTCAATCTCCCGCTATCAAACCCTAAAAGGGCTTAAGTAGCAGAATATAGTCCAGAGAACGGAATGCGATGTGTCGTAGTTTACAGCTTGACTGCGATATTTGTACCATTCGGTCAACCACATCCGACTTCAGCAAGCATTTTTGAGCTCCGGGTTAGCATTCCCTCTTCGATCCCTTCTCCTTAGCCAGTCTGCCCTGCTGCAGCCTGTTATCCAGGATCACCGCGTGGAGGTGTAGAAGGGTCATGGCAGCTCTGTTTTGCTGGCAGTGACGCTATCAGACAGCTAAATGTCGCTGACCACCGCAGCTCATGCGCTGCTCAGCATCTTGATCTCTCCGTTATATAATTTCTATTTATGAGGAACAACGTGGGTGACTTAACACCCTCTTGACGTACCCCCTTGCTCTAATGTCCTCTTTCTGCTAGTCTGTTCTTGAACTAGAACTCTGGCGGTTCTGTTTTCAAGATAGCGACATCCATTCTTACATTCTCCCACAGACTTGGCTTATGCGCAGCTTGACTTTCAACCCCATCTTTCCATACTTTAAGCAGACTAAATCCACACAGACTACAAGTGAATGCTTTTTTTCTTGGAACGCATCTTCAATTTCCCAAGCAATGTGTGTGATCTGATATTTAGTTGACCGCTGTTGCTGGATCTCGCTTGGAGTTTTACAAATGTGATGCTTTCAAATGTCACATAAATCTGATATCTATCATCTTTTCCATCTGTTTTCCAACAACATCATGTGTATCACCATATACGTCTCAGTCTCTGTAGAGCCATGCGCGTGACTCTCAATGTTATATTACGGAGAAAAACAAGTTATAATTAATAACTGAATGTTGTATCCTATTCAGGAGTGTTTAGTTTCATCATGCTATTGTAACAGGTAATACGTGAATATTGTATCCTGTTTAGGGCCGAAAATACAGCACAGCGAATGAGCCGCTAAAATAGCTTGCACTAGTGTAATTTGGCTAAGAGAATAGCATCCAAGTCCGGAGGAAACCATGCACACACACACACAACTGAAACCGGATGTGTCGGGCCGAATGGGGCAGATATCGCAGTCGCTGTAAACTACGACACATCATGACATTGTCCTTTAAGGACGAACGTCGAAAAAGAATAAAAAGTATTCCGTTCAGAAGTGTATAGTTCATTTTCTTGTAACGGGCAATTACTGACTATTGTATCCCCTTCAGAAGTGTATAGTTTCATCATTCACTGTAGGGAGACGGCGGGGGATTGTCTTGAAGTGACACGGCTCACAACCAGAAGGTGCTGGGTTCGATCCCCAATCACGGCACCGGCCGTTACCCCGGGGAAGCAAACCCTTAGAAAATGCAGGAGAAAGCAGACCCTTACATAAAATGCATGCTGAAGTCGGATGCACTGGGCCGACAGGTGCAAAATAAAAACCACAGTGCAACGCACACCGCCTTGGGGAATAGATGAATAAGGCGAACGCCAAAAAATAAATAAATAAATAAATATTCACTGTTCAATTCAGTTCAGGTGCCATCTTCGCTTCGAAGGTCGGCTGCAATGGATCTCCAGTGTACTCTTATCTCTTGCCGTAATTGTCCAATCCGATAGGCTTTTCCCAGTCCATCTCCTGATGTTATCCCCAAACTTAAATCGGTGTGTGCCTTCCATCCGACTGCCTTCCACCCTACCCTCTAGTATGGTCTTTAACAAGGAGGTATGTCTTATTATATGACCAACATAACTTATCTGTCTAACCCTGATTTTGGTCACTAATTCTCTTTTCACTACCAACTTTTCCAATACCTCCAAATTTGTTTTCTTCTCTTTCCAAGAAATGCGACCCAATCTTCTATATACCCACATTTCAAAGGTTTCAATACTCTTTTCCAACTTGTTATTCATTGTTTATGTTTCTGCGCCATAACGTAGTGACGAGTATACCTGACAATTCTCATGTTCAAGTTGTTGATCTTTTATTATATTTTACTTTATTTTATCTGTATATATGGTTTCTTGTCACTATAATTTATCATTGTCTTTGTTTCTTTATGGTTATATCTAATCCAACCTCTTGACTTATTGTGAATATTATTATCATAAGCTCCTGTCATTCCTGCTCACATTTTGCCATCAAAACTGTATCATCCGCATATCTTAGATTGCTCATTGCCACACCTCCAATGACAAGACGCACTGGCATCCCCTCAATCTCTATTTTACATTTACTGTAAACGGTAATAACTGAACATTGTTTCTCTTTCAGAAATGTTTAGTTTCATCATTCATTGTAGAGATTAATAACTAATTATTGTATCCCTTTCATGAGTGTATAGTTTTTCAGGAGTGTTTAGTTTTTCAGGAGTGTGCAGTTTGATCATCCACTTGCAACAGGAAAATAACTAAATATAATATTTCGTGAAAGACCAGTGTCTTGCAACAAATAAGAGATCAGCTTTCTATACAAAATAGACAACACAACGCCGGTATTGCGGATGTGGTTCTCTGGTGGGACTGCCAATGATCTAACCTCAATCAACCTTGAGCCATTTGGAGTCGGGCCAAGCCAATTTGTTGAAGGTTCCATACCTCACAGTCGTACAACAGAGTGGCGATGACCATGCTGTCGAAGATGTGCGATTTCCCTTGGCTATGTTTCATGTGTTGAAGTATGGATCTCATGCGATTGAAACTGAACCATCCTCCTGCTATGTTTCGTGAGATCTCTCGTTGCATTTCGTGAGTTGGTAATTTCTTGACCAATGAAAGATGTACAAAGTTATGCTTTAGACCGATTTCCAACCGCATTACCACGTATGGGCAGAAAGAGTTAAAATTGTCTTGGATTTTTGTACTATTTATTTAAAATTCAACCACCGTGCTGGCGTTGGTGAGCTCATTCAGGCTTTTAGTAACTTCTTTTCTGCTGTAACTGATGATAACGCTTTCATCCGCAAACAGGGGGAGGTTGAGCATTTCTCCGTATATGCTGATATTTCAAATTAAAAGTCTTCTCAAATTATTCTAAGAATTCTCGTCCTATAGAGAATAGGTCGCAACAATGGGGCTGTGTGCCTATAACATTAGGTCTTGGTTATGTGGTTAGTAGAGCGGCATAAATGGCGCCTGTCAGACTGCGAGTCTATCTAGCTCTACTTTACGCTTCCACCACCACCTGTCCTAAAATAGACGATCGTATTCCAGAGGCTACAAACCTAAAGAATGGTAACATATACTGGGATTTATGTATATGGCAGGATGTGCCGTTCTAGGACTGGTCTTTACAGCCATCGGATAACACATCTCACAGCAATAGTCTGATTTTGTCGCCATCTTCTCTTGCGATGGGCAACTCAGATGAATATTATGTATGCATATGTATACAGATATATAAACATTCATACAGATGTGTGAGTCGGGTACATAGGGTATATGCATTAAGTTCCTTGCCAAGTGTTTGTTATAAAGCTGTTTCTCTCATAGCGCCGGCTATCTCAGTATTTTCTCTAATTAAATTGCCCATAAATCATGTATCAGTAACAATGGGCACATCAATTCTAAAATAAATATTATACATAGCTTGATACGATCATTCAGGTACCTGCTTCCTACTCTGCGTCTCCACAGGGGACATTATATCATTTACACATTGTTATTAGTCATTTTCCTCCCGGATCCGATCGAGCCAAATGCTGGAATTCTGCACATTTGCCGTGTTCATTATGGATGGTTTCCCATGTGGGCGTGGCACGCATATTTCAACCACAGTCACAGTCAGTTTGGTACACATTACGACATCTACATTCTCTGATGAGGACAAAGGGTAGATTGTTTTTGTTTTTATTTTATTTGTGTAAAAGGTTTGCTTATCTGTATACTACTGACGGAAGCGCGTTCCTTTCCGCCCCAGGCCGCAGTCTTTAAGACGCTATCATGACGTTTTAACAAGTGCTGGGATGCGTGTGTGCGTCTGTGTGTACCTTCATGGTTAAGGCGATCTCAGTGGTCAACCCCAACCAACGTGCAATAGAGGGTCTCACCTCAAAGGCGAGTGTATGTGTGTCAGGGAGATAGATAGATAGATAGATAGATAGATAGATAGATAGATAGATAGATGGATGGATGGATGGATGGATGGATGGATGGATGGATGGATGGATGGATGGATGGATGGATGGATGGATGGATGGATGGATAGATGGATGGATGGATGGATGGATGGATGGATGGATGGATGGATGGATGGATGGATGGATGGATGGATAGATAGATAGATAGATAGATAGATAGATAGATAGATAGATAGATAGATAGATAGATAGATAGATAGATAGATAGATAGATAGATAGATAGATAGATAGATAGATAGATAGATAGATAGATAGAGATTATAAAAGCATGGCATTAATCAGTTTGTAAAAGTTTGTGCAGAATAAAAGTTAATAAATTAAAAAAAGAGACAATGTACAACTCTTTGTACGTGTTAGACATTAATCGAGAAAGACGGGAGTGTTACGCACTAGCTTGTTAAACCGACATCGTTTTCTTTAATTTCCATTTCATATTTTAAAAGCAATCCGTCACCAGTGTAGAAGTCTTATGGCTAAAACCCTGCAGTAAAGCAATTTGTTTACATTGTAGCTGCTGTTTTTATATGCATATGTTTCTCAAGAGGAGGATGTTAACGCCGTACACAACTGACATGACCTGGATAGGTGCTATGCTTGCCCCAGCAGTAAGAAGTCTGAGCGATCTCATAGGAGATGTTGAGATCTGTTTGTGTACTGACGTGTCTACTTCAGACATTGGTGCGGAGCAGTGCATGAGCTGCAGTGGTCGGTGATCCATAGATGACTGTTAGCGTCAACCAGAGATGTTAACACTCTTCTCCACTTCCACGCGGCGATCCTAGATAACATGCAGCAACAGAGCAGGCTGGCTGAAGTCGGATGTGACGGACCGAAAGGTGCAAGTATCATAGTCAAGCTGTAAACAATGATACAACGCATTCCGTCATCCGGACAGCATCCTGCTACTTGCAAAGCCCTTTTCAGGACTTGGTAGCGCAAGATTTTGAGAACGAATGCAGAAGAATTAGACCTTAATTGACATTTGTGTGGCTTTAGCAGGACAGTCAGTTGGTGTGTCTTCTTCTTCGTCGTTCGTCCTGTAAATTCCAATGTGACTTAGTCTCGTAGCTTTCAGCGAGGAGCAATATCTTCCCCCTCGTACCGACACAACCGGTTGGAGCAACATATTTTTGGGTACCGAATTTGCCCTTCCTCTGCAATCCTTATTCACTTACCCATACTTCTACTGCAGCATGTTTGCAGCACATCCAACTGAAGGCGGAACAAGGTCTAGGTCAGCCATGGTTTGCTGATCCTGATGCAAACAGTCATATATAAGTCGCCGGATTCTGTCAGCTCCTCTTCGGCCCCGGTTGGCATGTTACAAAAATCGTCTGTCTTTTATGATAGTCTCTGAGACTTTCGTCGTTCCCATATCGAATTCAAGTTTTGTAGTTAAAAGTTTTTATCGGATGATACAACAATACTATTATTGATAAACTAAATACAACATGAAAATCAGTGTTTAAAAAAAACAAAAAACTGAGATCATGAAAATATCTAGAACAGCAGGAAATATCGATATCTTCCTTGCAAAGCAGCAAATGAATCAGGTGAAAGATTTCACAGAGCATGTAGAATTACAGCGGAAATCCAACAAAGATGGCTCTAAGTTAACTGGAAAATTAACTCCAAAACTTAATTGCAAGCACGTGACAATAGCTACCAAAAGAGCTTTATACAACACGATCATCGTCCCGACATTATGCTATTCTAGGGATGCTCGCCCGTCTGAGAATATGTCGCAAAAAGGGGATTGTGTGGCTATAACATCAGGTATTGGTTATGTGGTCAGCGGAGTGGCATAGATGGCACCTTGCTCTAATTTCCGTTTCCACCACTACAAGTCTCAAAAATTGGCGATCGAATATACCAGAGACTACGAAGCTAACGGTTGGTAACGACGCTCGGATTGACCTGGCAAGTCACAGGGAAATTTTCACACCTCCCCACGACGTCTAACGACAAACGTGGACTGAAGATATATTTAGATAGACTATGCTACCAATGTCAAAACTGGATACTAACATCAAATGAAAAACGACACATCATAGCAGCAGAAATGAAATCATGCAACAAATATTGGGAGTAACATGATCAGAAACGATGACATCAGGAGACTAGTGGCAACAAAGCCAGTTTTAGACTACATCCAAAGACAGCAACTAAAATGGTTTGGCCACATAACAATTCTACCACCACATAGCACATACCACATCCAACCCCCAACAAGCGATGCTATTTAGATACAACGTATTCAAAGCCCAATGCAGACCACGAAAAAGGTGGCTTACGGAAATATCTGAGGCCGCCAATGCTACTGTGCTTGAGGCACACAGATGGGCTCGTTCTAGCGATCTCTTCATAACCTGACGCTGAAAGGCATAAGAGGTTTAGCAAAAAGAAAAAAGAATGAAAGATTATGTCGACGCCTAGTATAGAACAATTTTTGCACAAAATGACCGTTGGTAGAAGTTGGTAAACAGTAAAACACATATGTGACAAAATTTGGTATGTGGTTACGTTAAGTTGGATCACGTAAAGAAAACAGATTGGATCATTTATTACACAGCACTTAAGAATGGCGGTAAAAGAACAATTAGTAAGTAACATGTCCTTTGCAGAACGTCGCAGGTTGGCATTATTTTTCTTACGCGGAGCAGCGAGATTACAATGGGAGAATAATGTGTCCGCCAAACTAGACACGGCGAGACTCGAGACTGGTTTCTTGGAATTGTGAAACGGACGTTTCACCTCGAGGCTACGCTGCCTCGTTTTCATCGACAGACTCGTCTTATATTTATGAACGTCATTGTTAAATTAAAACAAAGATCTTATTGTATTTCTAACCAATTTGTAAGCATGTTGACCACGTCAGTCCACACAATCTTATCTGTCCATCAATCCAAACTAAACTACGCAGTCCTTCTCCACAACTAATAGCTAACTTTTGGTTGACCCTCAGAGTTCTCACAAGCTGCTGCTGCTACTACTACTAATACTATTAATATTACTACTACTGCTACTACTAATTCTACTACTACTACTACTATTAAAAGTAAGTATCATGTTCTCTGCAGAACGTCGCTTCTTACAACCGCTAACCTATTTCCTAGGATCGAAAAAAAATGATGTTTGCCAAACTGTCCCCAAGCGTGATTAGAACCAGATGCGTTGGACTTGCAAAACGGCCGCTTCACCCCTAGGCCACGCAGCCTTCACTAATATTAATAATAATAATACGATTAGGCGACCTGGTCCGTCGCGTCGATAGACCACGACCATGACCACGTCCGATGGCCAGGGCCCAAGAGGCCTACAGTTCCGTAGGGGTTGTGGCGATCTTTTTTCAGCCAGGTGTTGCGTTGACGACCCCGAAGATGTCTCCAGGATGAGCATGGACTTTCCAGTCTCTGGCCCCCACATCCTGTCAGAGCATCTCGTCGGCTTGGACTTCCAAGCGAAGGCTGGACATGCGACGAAAGAAAGAGCGAAAGTGAATCCCGAGGATGCGCCTCTGGTTACGCAGGTGGAAGGCCTCAAGTTGCTGCCTGTCCCGCTGCAGTAGTGTCTAGGTCTCGGAGCCCTACATGAGGATCGGAACGATGCAGGTGGAGTATAAACGAAGTTTGGTCTCCAGTGACAACATCAGTTGAGACCAGACTCTGAGAGGGGGTGCATAGATGAAACTGCCAGGCCAATTCAACGGGTAATACAAATGTACGAAGATAAACGTGTTTTCCCAAACACACAATTTTCTTTCTAAACAACGAAAGAAAACTGCCCTCACTACGTTAAGACCACCATCGGTCCTAGTTGGGGACTCACCGGTATTCATGTACCCAATGATGAGGAGTTCCTCGCCCCTAGCATTTCCATAAAGTGTTTACTATAACTTTTACACACGAACACACACGAACCCACTCCGCGCTGTGTGTAGGTAAGGCCAATGAGAGATGTTATCTTTTACCAGGGATGGTAGAGCTTGTATGATGTGTTTTGTCACGATTATTCCAGTGATGTCTATCGGGATATGCTATTAAACTTTATCTTCAGGGCGAAAATTGTATGCCAGATCGTCCGATACCACGTTTATTGATAGGCAGTATCGATTCCCTGGTGTTGCAAGCCGGCAGTCCTTTTAATATTCAAGCGAAACCGTGACATCTGTGCCTTGTTTTGGGTTGAATGGTGTTTTGTTGGTTTTTGTTTAGTGTTTTGTTGCTAAAATGTAATTATGACTAAATAAAACGGACTGCACCGTTATAACTGTCTATAGTAGTTACTTGTTGTGGTCCTCTGAAACGTCGGGTTCCGATTAGAGTTAAATCTGGTGTTACTCAGGAAGATATTGTTAGATTTCTCTCTATCTGCCTCATGGTCTCCCTCGTGTCGTGTAACAATTTCGTATTATATTGTTTGCAGTTGCATGCAGCTGATTTGATTAAATTTGTATTAGATGTAATACCGAACTATTTACTATCGTATGATATAGTTGGCACAAGTGTATTTTCCACAATATTTATTATGTGTATATTCTCTAATAAAGTGTCCATATTGACGTTTCTCAGACATTTTATTTCCCACGTTCTGACGTTTCTCCCCCATGCCTTGGGTAGAACCCAAGTCTGGCCTAGGTAAGTGAGAGAGTTGATAAGAATACACTCACTGCTAATCAGCTGACAATTAATTCCCTAGCACAGTCTCGGGCTGTGTAATAATTGCTAAAGAAAAATCTTTCCAACGAGTTTCTGCAACTTTTTACAATTCTCTACAAAACAGTCCGTCCTGCAGCAAAGGAAGAAAGGGGCAGAGATCTTCAGTTTGATGGCAGGGAAAGCTGCAACAAAGGAAGAAAGGGGCAGAGATCTTCAGTTTGATGGCAGGGAAAGCTGCAACAAAGGAAGAAAGGGGCAGAGATCTTCAATTTGATGGCAGGGAAAGCTGCAGCAAAGGAAGAAAGGGGCAGAGATCTTCAGTTTGATGGCAGGGAAAGCTGCAACAAAGGAAGAAAGGGGCAGAGATCTTCAGTTTGATGGCAGGGAAAGCTGCAGCAAAGGAAGAAAGGGGCAGAGATCTTCAGTTTGGGGGCAGGGAAAGCTGCAGCAAAGGAAGAAAGGGGCAGAGATCTTCAGTTTGGGGGCAGGGAAAGCTGCAGCAAAGGAAGAAAGGGGCAGAGATCTTCAGTTTGATGGCAGGGAAAGCTGCAACAAAGGAAGAAAGGGGCAGAGATCTTCAGTTTGGTGGCAGGGAAAGCTGCAACAAAGGAAGAAAGGGGCAGAGATCTTCAGTTTGATGGCAGGGAAAGCTGCAGCAAAGGAAGAAAGGGGCAGAGATCTTCAGTTTGGGGGCAGGGAAAGCTGCAGCAAAGGAAGAAAGGGGCAGAGATCTTCAGTTTGGGGGCAGGGAAAGCTGCAGCAAAGGAAGAAAGGGGCAGAGATCTTCAGTTTGATGGCAGGGAAAGCTGCAACAAAGGAAGAAAGGGGCAGAGATCTTCAGTTTGGTGGCAGGGAAAGCTGCAGCAAGTATTGCCTTTAATCAACCGTTAAGGTCAACTGACTGATGCGATGATGCATCTCCACATCTCTACGTGACAAAAGCTGCTTATCAAATCCTTTGTTTATCCTTTCCCATTTCCCTACTTCATGACTTAGCACCTCACGTACCATATGCACTTCACCGTAGATGGTGGGATGAAGATGCTGCGACGTGCATGTGCTGTGGCAGTCAGTGACCAGAAGCTGACTGCTAGCGTCAGGGTCAGCGACACAGAGCTGACTGCTAGCGTCAGGGTCAGTGACACAGAGCTGCCAAGACCCTTCTCGACCTCCTCGCGGTGATCACGGATAACAATCTGCAGCAGAGCAGACTGGTTAAGGAAAAGAAATCAAAGAGGGAAGGCTAACCCTGTACCTCAAAATGCCTACTGAAGTCGGATGTATCGGACCGAAAGGTGAAAAAATCACAGTCAAGCTGCATTTCTTTCGCAGGACAAAATTCTGCTACTTTCAAATCCCCTTTCAGCGATTGGTAGAGAGAGTTTGAGAACGAACGAAGAAAAATAACTGTAGGTGATTCCTTACCATGAAGTCTGGAAGCCTTTGTGTGCTGTCAGTAGGCCTTTCTGTAGCAACTTGTTTGCCACGATATGTTTTCTGCTTCATACGCAACCTTCATTAGTTGTCTTATATAGCAGGCATGGTAGGTGTATTTAACATACTATTTTCTCCCCAATATGTAGTCCACAGACCAAGTAATCTACATAGACATCTAGGATCCGAACGCTGACCGTTCATCAACACGGAGGATGGCACAGTCCCAGTCAGCGTGCAGGGCAGATGAGTGGAGGCGATGTGTCCCACAATGTGTTGTGCAGGCGTCCCCGTCGACAATTCCGTGAAGGGTGCGGATTTGTAACGCCCCTGATTTGCACGGACATATATAGAAGATGCAGAGCAGAAACGTCCCGTGAGAGACGGGCCGCTATCAATCCCCATGTAAAACCCTTCATATTTCTAAGCCATGCAAGAGGAATGAAATGACACAGAATCTATGTAGGCACAACATGGTGTGATTCTCTGCTGCGACCTGACTCTGTGCACATAGTTCATGGATGATGCCACAAGGCCGATCCTCCGAGTGATTTTCGGACCACTGCAAGCATCAGCAGTCAGTCTACTGCTAAGGAAGACGAGGTCCTCGACTGGATTGACTTGATTGCCGTTGACAGTGATTCCCGCCGCAGCTAGACCACTGCCAAACTTTAGACCTTGATCTTCGTCCAGGAAATGTCTAGTCTTAAATGTGAAGCTGACTGTTCTAAGTGATCCACGAGGCTTGTCAAGGCCCTGGAGTCTGAACTGGGTATGAAGACTGTGCGTAACCGAGGCAGGTCAAACGTAGGATTCCGATATAAACAGCCTGGTTGTGATTTTCAGTATGTGCATGGATGCAATCTATAGTGACATTTGCCAATGGCTTTTCTTACATTCCAAGACGTACTTGAAAAGGTGGACCAGGGTCCGCGGTGGTTGTAGAGCAATGATTCAGTAATCTCCCCAGTAGTCTCACCACTATGGAGAATACAGTATCAATCCCCAACTTGTTGAGCAAACAGTTGGGACACAGCATGGCTCCAGGGCACTCGCAAGGAAGTGAGATAGGGATCTTAATCGATATGATTAACTTGACTCGGATCCCACTCTCCGCCCCTGGTAACCTTTGATGTTCAACTATGCAGAACTTTCCTTATCTCTGTCAGAACTGTCTTTTTCTCTGTCAGAACTTCGCTTACCTCTGTTAGAACTTCCCTTATCTGTGTTAGAACTTCCCTTACCTCTGTTAGAACTTCCCTTACCTCTGTTAGAACTTCCCTTACCTCTGTTAGAACTTCCCTTACCTCTGTTAGAACTTCCCATACCTCTGTTATAATTTTCCTTACCTTTGTTAGAACTTCCCTTACCTCTGTCAGAACTCTCCATATCTCAGTCAAAACTTCCGTTACCTCTGTTAGAACTTCCTATACCTCTATCAAAACTTCTCTTATCTTTTGTCCGATTTTCCCCTATCTCTGTCACACCTTTCTTTATCTCTTTCAGCACTTTCCTTATCTCCGTCATTGTGCACTATTAACTACTTCGGCACTACAACCTTCGTTATTATGAGTGTCCGTACTATGAGTACTCGTGCTATCACTACTACTAGTGTTCCGTGATGTGAGTGTCCGTATTATGAATATCCGTGATATGAGTGTTCGTATAATGAGTATCCGTGCCGTGTGCATCCGTACTATGACCATCTTTACTCTAAGCGTCAGCGTTGCTAGAGGGTGTGCCTTTTTTCAAAAAGGGCAGATAACTGTAAATTGGTACCTGAATTTGTTGTGGAAGACAAGTCAGACAGTATATAGTCTCTACACTTGGAAAACAATACGCAGACTTACTGCAGTGCTGAGACCTAGCACCATGCTGAGACTTGGTACAATGCTGAGAATTGGTACAATGCTGAGACTTGGTACAAAAAGAAGACTTGGTACAATGCTGAGAATTGGTACAATACTGAGACTTGGTACAATACTGATTCCTGGTACAATGCTGAGACCTGTAACAATGCTGAGACTTAGTGCAATGCTGAGGTCTTGTACAATGCTGAGACTAAATACAATGCTGAGACGTGGTACATTGCTGAGACCTGGTACAATGCTGAGACCTGGTACAATGCTGAGACGGTGCAATGCTGAGATCTGGTACAATGCTGAGATGTAATACAATGCTGAGACCTGGTACAATGGTGGTACCTAATACGAGGGACGTTCAAGTCAAACTGGAACTTCCTTTTGTAAGAGAAACACATTTTTTTCAAGTAGTCAAGGTGCCATTTATTTTTCGATACTTGTATGCACTTATTCAAGAGTTTAAGTAATGCTTGAAAAGGTTCATCGTAGAAAGATTTGTCAGTCTGTCTGAACCAATCCAGGACAGCTTGTTTCACTTCGTCATCAGTGCTGAAATGCTGACCTCACAGGAAGTCTGTCAGGTGTCCACACTGACAAGTTGCTGCAGATGACACATATTGGAGTGAGCCGTATGAGGTCGAGCGTTATCTTGCAGGAGCAGAACTCCCTTTGCGATCAACCCCAACATGCACTAATCTTCCGAAAATGCAAATGATCATGAATAATAGTGTTCACCTTACCCCGGTAGAAAGACTTGCCTCTTGTACAATTTCGTGACAAGTTAGGCGTTAGATTGTCGAGGATAAGGCGTTCCACAATCTGGATATTCACAGGAATGACTGTTGGGTTGAGAGTCACCATGGTCAGGATCATCACCCACGGATGTACGGCCATCTCTAAAACGTTTACACTATTCAAATGCCTTACTGAGGCTGAGTGTTTCATTACAGTACTGTGTTTGGAGTCTTCTGTAAATTTCCGCAGTATTCACTCCTTCTTTCCCAAGAAACTTCACCACAACACGCTGTTCCATGCAAGCACTAACAGTGTTGCCCGTCATTTTTATTTCTCTGTCACCTGACTGGCCCATGGCAGGTGGGCCACCTAGCAGTAATAGGGCACAAGTGCCCCTAACTAATGATCGTAGTTCCAGCACGCTGTAACTCATTCACTGAGAAACAATAAATGAAAACAAATGTTTAAAGTTGATTAAAATTAAGTTTAATCAAAATGTTAAAATGGGTATGGTCAGATGCCGCACCGAGACGAGAACACAAACAAAACCTACCTTACCACCAAATGGCCTTCATCAGGGAGAAACAAATAACAATGATGAACTTGCAAATCAACAAATAAGGCAAAAAATGGTCTTCTTATCATCGCAACTTATCAGGTCAAAGGCTTGACTCTAAATGACGGACTACGGTCAGATAAGATGGCTAGGACAGCGTAAGCCAGTGGCGGCCAAATATGTAAAAGGCAAAATAGTGATCCAAGTGGGGGTGGGGAGTGCGAACTGATATAAGAGGCGGGAAAGGGGGGGGGGGGGAGAAGGCAAATAGCTGAATAGCTCAGGGCCAGTATACGGATTTTAAGAAACGGCATGGAAGATGGAAGATATTAATTTAATGTAGTTGGAGGTAACCCATGCTGTTCTCAATGGCGAATCGATGACGATCGTCAGAGAATCAAGAAACTAGGCCTGTGACACTAGCATCAGTATTGCCCCGGTGCCCAGGACCATTGAACTGGCTGGCAATTGGGGAACCATTGCAGCAACGGATATCATTGAGGTGTTGTCGGAAACGCTCACGCAGTTCCATACCAGTCTCCCAAATGTATGCCATACCACACTGGCGGCAGATGATATAATAGATGAGGTTACGGGAATTACATGGGAATCCCTCTTTGATGAAAGTCTCTGCTTTTGGAAAGGTAATGGAGTGAGAGAGGATACATGAGGGAACACAGCCACGTGTATTTTTGTACGGCCTGGTGCCTGGGAGGCTATGAGGGCTGATGTATAAGCGACTACTGACCAGCAAGTCCCTCAGGTTTTTGTCCCGTTTGTAGGCAACAAGGGGATGGTCGGAAAAAAATTTACGAGTGGCAAGATCAGAGTGAAGAAAAGGGAAATTGCGGAATATGATGTCACGGACAGAGGTGCAATGAGGGTGATAAGTAAGAACAAGTTTCACACGGGAGGACGGTGAGTGGGAGTGAGGGAGTCGTGACGGGAGATAGGGAGAACCCGCTGGAGGCGGAGGTTAGAGTGGTCTCAGGGTAGAGTCGCTCGCGGAAGAAGTCAAGCATCTCGTGGTCCCTGAGAAGGAAGTTCGTCGTCATCTTGACAGAAGCGGAGGATTTGGGAGAAAGGAAGCGAATTGCATCAAGAGTGAGGATGGAAGGAAGTGTAGTGGAGGTAGTTCTGGGCGTCAGTGTGTTTGTAGTAGACAGTGGTGCAGAGGCCTGAAGGGCAGATAGAGACAGTGATGTCCAGAAAGTGGACAGACGTGAGAGAGATGTCAGACATGAACTTGACAGAGAGATGAAAGTCATTTACAAAGTCGATCAAGTTTAGGAGATCCTCCTCAGACATTTCGGTAATGCCATTGCCGTTGTCGATGTATCGATAATACATCAAAAGGAAAGGGCCCTGATAGTGAAGCTACATCAAGTATTCCAGGTGACCCATGAAAAGACAATCGTAGCTGGGGCCCATTCTGGTGCCCATCTGTACGCCGCTGATCTGGTCAACGAACTGGCCATTAAGCTCAAAGGTATATAGGGTGATGACGAGTTTGGCCAGACGGATTATAGTGGATGTAGGGATAGGTGGCTTAGCCCTCTGGTCAAGAAATAAACGAATGACCAATAATCCATCGGAGTGGGGAATGGAGGTGCGAAGAGAGCAGACATCAAGTAGGAAGAGACGATAGGTTCTGTCGGGGGAGAGGACAATGGTAGAGAAAGTGTATTAAGGTGTGGTTAGTAGCCTTGAGAAATGTGGGAAGATTCTCAACCAAAGGCTGGAAGATATTATCCAGGAAGTCAGATACCAGTTCGTTGGGACATGAACAGGCAGAGACAATAGGGCGGCCGGGGTTATTGAGTTCGTGAATCTTGGGCAGCGTGAAGAATGAAGGCTTTCAGCAGGTTTAATTACCAGATCCCTACACGACCCGACTGAGGCTAGCCAGAGCGCGAGTCTCGGGGTGAGAAATATTCGAATATCGCAAGCGCTGAGGGCAGATGGCCTTGCAGAGTAGTTTTAATAAAGAAGTCTAAGGCACCGGATCGGTCAGGAAGCAGGGTTCAGTCAGAGTTGCGGTCGGAATAGCTGGAGAAAGGATCATCGGGATCAGGAAAAGAGTAGGAATTGGGATTGGTGTGCTACCATTGTTCTACCCATTCAGGTAGAACTAGAACAAAATGTCCCGGTTTGATTTAAACACCTCAGGTATATTGCTTAGATCTAGTACAACAGAATCTCTAACACATCCTCCACGCCGACGATATCTGCTGAATGACTATAGGCAAAAATTTACAGATATGCTGGTTTTAAAATATAACACTGATCGTCAATGTCTTGTCTTATCTAACAAAGTGTTGAATTTCGACGTTACGCCCTGTAAGCTGTCACCAAGCAGTTACAGATCTTAGCTGCGTTGTAACAATTGGTGTAAGGTTACGTCACCGAAGGCTCACGTGCGTATCCCTGGATCCCATCTAATGACCCAGATAGAAATGGAAACGTGCGATAAAGAGAACTGGCCTTCAGATTTCTTTACTGGAAGTCTATGGTTATAAAAATGTTTACAACCGACACCAGGTTAAATGCACGCTGCATAGTGTACGTGTGTGTGTGTGGCCGGCCCTTAGGCTTCCATGAAGCTGAGAACGATTGTCGCTGTAAGAGTCGGCCAGTTTTTAAGTTCACGTGCAATATCATTGACAAGCAGGTTGGCGGGGAGGAATAGAGTTGAGTAAAACTTGTCAACTTCACCAAGTGGGTACACAGTAATCTATTCTATGCTTTTTTTGTTATAATATTTTGTTTATTTTAAAGTTTTACCTTTTTTCTACTTCTGCCTCTTCTACTATGGATGCAAGGGGAGAGGAGACTAACGTCTGGTACTGAGGTTCTGGCCAGCGATCTTTGTGTGGTCCTAGGGTGGGGACCAACAGACTTCGGTGGCCCTATGGTGTTAACCTACGGATTTTAGGGTGGCGACCTACGGAGGTTAGGGATACTAGGGTGGTGACCTACGAATTTTAGTGGTCCTAGGGTGGTGACCTACTGACTTTAGTGGTCCTAGGGTGGGGACCTGCGGATTTTAGAGGTCTTAGGGTAGTGACCTACGGACTTTAGGGTGGTGACCTACGGACTTTATGGATACTAGGGTGTTGACCTACGGATTTTAGGGTGGTGACCTATGGACTTTAAGGCCCTAGAGTGGTGACCTACGGACTTTAGCGGTCCTACGGTGGTGACCTACATACTTTAGTGGTCCTAGGGTCGTGAACTACAGACTTTAGTGGTCCTAGGGTGGTGAACTACGGACTTTAGTGGTCCTAGGGTAGTGAACTACGGACTTTAGTGGTCCTCGGGTGGTGGGTGACCAGCGAACTGTGTAGTCCTAAGGTGGTCATCAAAGGTCTATGTGTGGTCCTAGGGTGGAGACCAACATACTTCAGTGGTCCTATCGTGGTGACCTGCGGAATTTAGGCGTCATAGGGTGGGGAACTACGGACTTTAGTGGTCCTAGGGTGGTGACCTACGGACTTTAGGGGTCCTAGGGTGGTGAACTACGGACTTTAGGGGTCATAGGGTGGTGACCTACGGACTTTAGGGGTCCTATGGTGGTAAACTACGGACTTTAGTAGTCCTAGGGTGGTGAACTACGGACTTTAGTGGTCCTAGGATGGTGAACTACGGACTTTAGTGGTCTTAGGGTGGTGAACTACGGACTTTAGTGGTCCTAGGGTGGTGACCAGCGAACTTAGTGTGGTCCTAGGTTGGTGTCCTACGGATTTTAGTGGTCCTAGGGTGGTTAACTACGGGCTTTAGTGTGCCTAGGGTGGTGACCTACGGACTTTATTGGTCCTAGGGTGGTGACGTACAGACTTTAGTTGTTGTAGGGTGTTGACCTACAGACTTTAGTGATCCTAGGATGGGGACCAGTGGACTTTAGTGGTCCTAAGGTGGGGACTAGTGGACTTTGAGTGGTCCTAGGGTGGTGACTAGCGGACTTTGTGTGGTTCTGAGAGAGTAGCTAGTGGACTTTGTGTGGTCCTGGAAAAGTGGCCGGCTGACTTTGTGTAGTCCTGGAATAGTGGCCAGTAGACTTTGTGTGGTCCTGGAAAAGTGGCCAGTGGATTTTGTGTAGTCCTGGAATAGTGGCAGGCGGACTTTGTGTAGTACTGGAATAGTGGCCAGTAGACTTTGTGTGGTTCTGGAATAGTGGTCAGTTAACTTTGTGTGGTTCTGGTGTGGTCAACAGGGAACTTTCAGTGATCCTGGGGTTTTGATCAGTGCACTTTGAGTGGTCTTGGAATGAGGACTACTGCAGCAGTTTTTGGTGATTCTTTAAAAAAAAAAATTGGCAAAACTTCATTCCACGTAACCGTTGGTAGTTTTTGCAATAAATGAAATCCCACGGCTTCCCACTGTGTATAGCCCATGGGCCACACCTCGCCAGCATTCATCATGCCGGGATTTTCTTTGTGCCCTCTCCAAGTGTTATCATTTAATCGTAGTTCTCTTTTACATTCTCTTATCCCTATATTTTTAGGTCTACCTTTCTTTCTTTACACGAGGATTACACGGGAGTGCCCGTCTAGCTATGTTGGGTGGTGCTTTCTCAACGTACATCTCATTTTCTTTTCTTGATTTGTTATTCCAGTGGCTGGCTCCTTTCGCTGTTTTTCCTTCCTCACCCTGTCCAACCGCTTTGTGCTCATTATCCTTTGTGGGCATATGTTTTTTGTTGTATCCGCTTGGTCGTTCTTTATGTTTCGATTCTAAGCAACATCACTGACTTAACATTGACGTTGAACATTCTTTATTTGGTGTGAATCTTTATAAATTCTTAATAAACCATGCACACTTTAACCACATATTACACCAGGAACAGATAGAAATGGTAGTTCCACTTCTTAACTTCTTCACCCGTACCCCGATTTGTTAGAACACATGCCCAGCACTGCATTTGTATTACGCTAATTAGCTTCCATTCGTTTTCAATGCGGTGTCATATCAATGGTTATTACATGATGAGGTTCCCCATACACGACCCTCTTTAGTCGCATTTTACGACATGCAAGGAAGGAAACCGTAGTTATATTCTGGTTTTCCTCAGACACCATTCGCAAGCTGAAATCAGTAAAAGTGATGTGTAGTTTTAACTCAACCTCTTTGTATTCGTTTAGAAGACTCTGAAGAGTATGTATTCAACCAGTTTTTTGGATGGTGGTTAACCAATGTGCGAATCCATCTTAATAGACTCAAACACTAGAGCTAAGTAGACCCGCTTCCTGTCAGACGTAATCTATGCTGCTTTTAACAAGCCATGGCCGGTGTTATGCCATCTCACACAGTTAGTCGTCTCTTATGACATGTTATATATGGGGCTGTGGTGCTATTCCTGTTTTGATCATACACAAAGACCCCGACAGACCACCCGGAATTACAACTGATGTAGTGACTGTGGCGTGGTTGTTGCCGAACTTGAAGGCGCTCTCCATTTCTAATCAACTGGGCATGATATCGTTTTAACAAGAGCCCCTCATTGTTAATCTTACGTCTATAAAGATCTATGAGAGAAATGTTAGGGCCCTGTGTAATAATGCTAATAATGTTCGAAAAATGAGAACCGACGGGTGAAGTAATGATATATTCTGTACAATGTGTGAGAACCACTGAGCGAGGTAATAATAGATTCTGTACAATGTGTGAGAACCACTGAGTGAGGTAATGATAGATTCTGTACAATGTGTGAGAACCACTGAGTGAGGTAATGATAGATTCTGTACAATGTGTGAGAACCCCTGAGTGAGGTAATGATGGATTCTGTACAATGTGTGAGAACCACTGAGCGAGGTAATGATGGATTCTGTACAATGTGTGAGAACCACTGAGTGAGGTAATGATGGATTCTGTACAATGTGTGAGACCCATTGAGTGAGGTAATCATGAATTCTGTACATGACTGAGGTAATGATAGATTCTGTACAATGTGTGAGACTCACTGAGTGAGGTAATCATGAATTCTGTACATGACTGAGGTAATGATAGATTCTGTATAATGTGTGAGACTCACTGACTGAGGTATTGATAGATTCTGTATAATGTGTGAGAACCACTGAGTGAGGTAATGATGGATGTTGCACAAAATGCAGATAATGATGTATTTTTTACAAAATGTAAGAACCACTAAGAGAGACATTGATGGATTTGATAGAAATAGCTGTGAAATAGTGATGCACTTGTGAGTAAAATTTAGACCAATTACGTAATAGTGATAAATTTGTATACAGAAAGTTAACATTTACACACATTTATTAACTCGTGTGTTTAATGTGGACAGTGCCACGTGCGAAATACATAACGAATATCCACACTGTTCCAAAGTTTTGTCTAAATTTGTACACTTTATATTGGTTTCTAGCCGCGGGCCAGCATCTGTTGGCCCATGTCGGCAGCGGTCCACGGGAACCATTTGCGGTGCCTAGCTTTAGAGGTTAGTGTACGTGGCGCACTCTTGCCATCTCTCATTCCACATAACAATACCATCAGCTCTAGCTCTCCGTGGATCTTATTGCCCCTGCTCCAAGGCCTTTTCCACAGATACTACCCAAGCCTCAACGGCAGAACGGAGACGTGGTTAGGTTCTGTTGGATCTAATCCATTAGAAGAAAGGCCTGAGACGATAACTGGATCGATAAGCCCCGTGACGCTTATCGCAGGAACGACACTTGGAATAATTAGACCGGGCCGCACAGAATGTGTGAGGGGAGATAAGCCAGACAGATTATAGCGGCATATGATGATCAACACACTTCTTTTCTGCTAGTAGCTCTGGGAGTGAGCGGGCGCTCAAAGTCACCGCCCTACGGTACGTCGTACAAAGGAGTGAAGTAAACCGGTGCAGTAAGCGGGTGATGGGGATTATCATTTCAATGACACGTGGCTGTCAGAGTTACCGCTGATGTCATAGGCAGCGTCGCTGGTGGTAGGAATAGCTGATAGGTGTTGCCCAGTGGATGGCCTCCTTGTGGACTCAGATAGTGATGATGATAGCACTTAAAAAGATTCCAAATAGAACTTGCAGATGGATAGGAGAGCGTACATCTTGGGAATAAATTCCTGAATGGGAGAATGCTCTCAAACGAATGCACTAAACGATTCGCTGTTCAAATGTACCGAGTGTGGATGAAAGAATGCTCTAAACAGAAATACGGCGATATAGGGAAGAGAAGAAGGGACAATATGGGGGAGGAAGAAGGAACATTATGGGGGAGGAAGACGGGACAGTATTGGGGGAGGAAGAAGGAACATTATAAGGGAAGAAGACGGGACAGTATTGGGGGAGAACAGGGGACATTATTGGAGAAGAGGGGACAGTATTGGGAGAGAAGATGGAACATTATAGAGGGGAAACAGTATAAGGGGATAGAAGAGAGGAAACAGTATCTGGGAGAAGAGGAGAAAGTATGGATGGGAGAAGAGTGGACATTATTGGGGGAGAAGAGGGTAAACAGTTTGTGAACCGAACGTTGGAAATATCATAGTCAAGCTGTAAGTTACGGCACAACGCATTTTGTTGTCCTTTTCAGGGCTTGTTAGGGGGACTTTGAGAACGTTTCATGTCTTTGTAGGGGGAATTTGAGAACGAACAACGAGGAGGAAGACACTACATGCTATTTTATATATTCACAATTTCTGCTGCAGAGACCATATTTGTAAGCATGCCACAATCAGGATAGCCTTCGCTCCAGATCACAGAGAAACCATCACGGCGACAAACTAGAGATTCCATCTACAAACACTTCGCCAAACGCGAGGGACTAAGACACCTTTGTGTGGTCGAGTTCACATGTAACAAGGCATTCACACAGTATTTTACACCTACTTTATGTTGGGTATGTTGGCCGATTGGCTTCTTCTACCCTACCAACCAACTGACACACTAGCCTAGGGCATCTTTTGTCTGTCATGGTGGAACCTTTCAACGCTATATTCAAGTCGCAGGGATCCCCAAAATAGTAATATACGAGGCAGCTTCAAAAAGATTCCGGAATTAGTGGATTGAACAGAAATAGGTTACAATAGAATTATCTACACTACATTTTTTTTTCAAAGTAGTTCTCTTCGCACCAACACACTTTTGCCAACGTGCATACAGCTGCTGGAAACATTCGTGGATCCAATTCTTTGACACCTCTCTCAGCTGTCTTGTCGCATTGGTGATAACGTCCTCAACATGCTTGAAGCGCTGTCCTTTCAGTGCCGGTTTCAGTCGAGAAAACAAGAAAAAACAGTCAGAGCCAGGTCGGGAGAATATGGAGGATGTTCCAAGGTAACCACATTGTGCTTTGTGAGATACTGCTTCACCAGTAGGGATCAATGTGCTGGCGCATTGTCATGCAGCAAAATCCAACTGTGTGTTCTCTGTTTTTCTGGTGGTTTTCTTCGGATTGCATCTCGTAGACGACAGAGGATATCAACGTACATTTCCTTGTTAGCCGTTCGGTCTTCAGGAATGAAATCATGGTAGACAATACCCTGGGACTGAAAAAAACTTCCAACATAATTTTTCATTTGCTCTTGTCCAATCGAGATTTCTGTATTCGAGGAGATGTGAGAAATTTCCGTTCAGAGGACTGACGTTTTGCCTGAAGATCGTACAACAAAATCACCAGGTCTCATCCCCTGTGATTACGGTATGTTGTTGATAACATTGCTATCTAGACCAGCCATTGTGATTAGGTCTCCTGCCAGGGTCAATCTCGTTTCTTTCTGTTCAGGAGGTAACATTTTGGAAACCATGTGTTTTACAAAAACGGTGCATGTGCAGTTTATTGTGGAGAATACTGTGGCAACTTCCAACGTCTGAGGCTATTTTCTAGACACTAAGTCTTTTGTCAGCACACACAACGTTTTGAACAGGCTCAATGTTTTCATTGTTCATCGAGGTTGACGGTCGTCTACTATGTGCATCATCATCGATAGCAACACGACCGTTACGTAATCGCTTGTGCCACTCAAATACTTCCAATTTCTTCTTTGCGGTATCACCATATGCTTTATTAAGCAATGTTTGTGTCTCTGAGGGTGGCTTCTCAAGCAAAACACATAATTGGACATGTGTACATTGTTCAATCAAGAACATTTTCAACTTCAACAATGCAACGAGCACAAACACACACACACGCACACACGCACGCACACACACACACACATTTTGTAACTTCTGATCAAAAGCATATGTGAAGGACACGTCTGCATGTCATTCCATCAAGATCACTAGCAACTTATAAATATATATTCTCCATATAATATCGTCTTTCATTCAAACACGAGTCGACTATTCCGGGAACTTTTAGAAGCTACCTCGTAGTAACACCTTTCAGTCATTACTGACTGTAGTAGCACCTTTAAGTCATGACTGATTGTAGTAGCCCATTTCAGTCATAACTGACCATATCGTGATAAGACTCTGGAGCAGTAACCCTCTACTTTGCGTCTCCTGTTTTCTTTCTCCTTTCGGCGTTGTCGTTTCACTTCTCCGATTTCAAGAGATTATTTTCAACATGCATAAGTTAACTCTTCGGGGCACATCTCCACTTGGATCGGTCGACGGCTTCGTCTTCCCAGGATGTCTTGACTAGGTCCGCAATATTACAATATTACACTTGCGCATATCTTTGAACCTCAGCTGTGGTAGGCCAACTGTTCAAAAAGAATATTATTGGGAATGTGACCATCTTCCATTTGACTAACACAACCATGCCATCGTAGTCTTCGCTACCTAAGGAGAGTGTACATGCATTTGTTGGCATCTACAACTTGTAGTACGTTTGCGTAATCCCTCAATTGGTAATATCACATTAATAATTTAATCAAAACCTTTCTGCTATCCGTGGGAGCATATTATAGACGATTATACCACCGCGCCACACGATGTTTACGCTGTACTCAGTCAGTATATGCAATAATACCACGGTGCTACTCATACGTTTAGACTGTATAGACGACAAAACCATGGTGCTACTAAGACGTTTATACTGTATATACGACACAGCCACGGGGACACATACGTTTAGACAGTATATGCGATAAAACCACGGTGCTACTAATACGTTTAGACTGTATATACGACAAAACCACGGTGACACATACGTTTAGACAGTATATGCAATAAAACCACGGTACCACACATATGTTTAAACAGTATAGAATCAGATAAAACCACGATACCAAATAGACGCTTACAGTGCTAAACTTTACAGACAATAAACGGTAGTCTCATCTCAGACACTACTGTTGAGGGGATAGGGTGTTATGGATAACATTATACTGGGCCTCAGCTTTTAAGAATTCATTGCTAGTTCCCTTCCTTGCTGTTTTTCCTTCCCTAACAGTAAGCTAGGTACCAGTTTCCAGCTAAGAGGACTGGAGCATGTCTATAATGGGGCTTGAACACAACATTTTCTGTTAGAGGTTTACAGCATTTCCTCAAGCGAACATTCAGATCTGAGTAGCGCTGCCTAAAGACTATAAGCACTACCAAGATTTCCCACAGCAAGATATGGCTTACGGTAGTTCAACAATAACAATCATACTTCCGTGTGATATTTTATTAAAATAATCGGCACGTATCAGGCAACCGCCAGCCCGCCCTGATAACACCAAACTACTCACCTCACAAGTTTGTCATGTGCCGCACCTTCTCACCGGAAACATATTCATTCCAAATCTCGCGAGTTTCGCCAAGAAAAAAAACATGTATAGACTTTTCCCGGTCGTTAGAGATGGATGGCGATGATCTGGCAGAGGTAGATGATGAGACTGTGTTAAAGGAGAGGGTAGGATGGCGATGATCTGGCAGAGGTAGATGATGAGACTGTGTTAAAGGAGAGGGTAGGATGGCGATGATCTGGCAGAGGTAGATGATGAGACTGTGTTAAAGGAGAGGGTAGGATGGCGATGATCTGGCAGAGGTAGATGATGAGACTGTGTTAAAGGAGAGGGTAGGATGGCGATGATCTGGCAGAGGTAGATGATGAGACTGTGTTAAAGGAGAGGGGTAGGTTAATATGTCATCGACTTCATCTTCTTATCTCACTACATCTGAGTTTGGTTCTGCCACTGTATGTAGTCCGCTTTATTAGCACAATGGTAGACCTCTCGCTTTTCATGGTAAAAGTAGAGTATTCAAATACTACTTCTTCGTTCGTACGTTTTTAAACTTCCGTTATCATTTCATGAAAAGGGCTTTGCTAGTAGCTGTTTGTAATCCGGAGAACGGAGTGCGTTGCTTCGTAGTTTATAGCTTGACTGCGATAATTGCATCTCTCGGTACGACACATCTGACTTTATCATGGCATTTTTGGGTACCGCGTTAGCCTTCTCTTTTCGATATCCTCTCCTTAGCTAGTCTGCCTGGTTGTAGTGTGTTATCCAGGATCACCACGTGGAGGTGTAGAAGGGTCTTCACAACGGCTTTTATTCATTAGCAGTCAGCTTTGGGTCGCAGACCGCAACAGCTCATCCCAACAAACAAAACACATACAACAGCTTTGGGTCGCAGATCGCAACAGCTCATCCCAACAAACAAAACACATACAACAGCTTTGGGTCGCAGATCGCAACAGCCCAACCCAACAAACAAAACACATACTAGACAATAAATTTGGGGGAAATGTGAGATGAAATAATGGACATTCAAGCCATGTCCTCCCCGCTGCTTGATCACATCGGATTTCCCCGTGTCTAGCGTAATATAACAACAGTTGAAAGGTGATCCTACCTATCAGACAATGCCGATGGGAAAGATGTCTTAGTTACCTTAGAAGAAATTGCTCGTGTGATGTTTTCGTTGTTGCTGCTAATGTCACGCTTACTTGAGTTGGATACTCTTGACGACTTTCTTCTGTTAGCGTGTTACGAGTGGTTCTCTCCACATTCCCAAACGTATTTCAGAAGGTGTACCAGGGTAACCTGGCTGTAGTATAATGGGAGGCTACACACTACGCTCACAACTACAGTGATCACAGTGTCAGCCAGACTGCAATGATTGGTCGTGTTTCAAGTGGAGAACTGCATGTACAACTGTCAATTAGGTGGGGTCTTAATTAGTATGTTTCATCTGAGCCTGACTAACATTGCCTGATCAGTTTGTGTTGCTTAACAAGAGGAGTACCAGTTCCCAACCTCGGTGCATTGCCTTGACTAATTGAACCAGTGGTAGGCCTCAGTTACAGCTGGGTAGACTGGAGCATTTCACACCTATCAGCAGGTCTTTATTTGATACAAATTCTCACGATCTTCTTCTTCTTCTTTCGTTCGCTTGAAAATATTGTCTATATCTGCAATAATGCTTTGTATAAACGTCACTGTCTTTTGTAGTTCACATACAAGTCCATAAAGTTTCTCTTCCAGTGTTGTTTCTATGGGCCAGTGAGATTTTCTCTGTATGTCATATTCGGGGCAGTTCTGTAGTATTTGCCTTGCGGTCTGGGGTGTCTGTCCGCATGTACACATGGCTGAGTTGCCAATCTTCATTTTTGTGTACATGTGGCTGCGGAGTCGGTTGTGTCCTGTTCTAAGGTGCAACACAACAGTTTGTTCTTGTCTGTTCATTTTGTGTTAATCGCCTGGTTGTTACTGGTGATGACTTTCTGATTGATTTGATCATCCTTATCTTCTATTGGTATGTAACTGACACATCTTGTCGCTCGTCTGCATCACTCTCCTTTGCCAGTTGGTCTACTCTCTCATTTCCGGGTACTCCACAATGAAAAGGTATCCACTGCATGACAATCTTGCGCGGGTTGCTAAGTTGAGACAGTAGATCCTGTAGACCTGGCAGTTTTCCGGACTTCAGTGCTTGGAGTGCTGATTGTACATCTTTCTGAAATACTACAGGTTGTGGACCGACATTGGTGTTCAACAGTTTCTCAGTTGCCACCTTGATTGCCTGGATTTCTGCATCATATTTATGACAGAATATTCCGGTTGGTACTCTGACTGTATCCCTAATGTTGTTTGGGTATTCTATTTACACTCTCGCCCCGTCAATCTTTACTGCATTCTGTGCTGACCCATCTGTGTATACTCTGACCCATTCTTGTGGGTATTCATCATTTCAGGAAACTCAGCGGCACTATCCTACGCTGCACACTGTTATGTTCATCCTTGTATAGTAATCCTTTCACTTTTGTTTGAATGCATATTTGCATTCCGTATATGAATATTTGAGATACGATCTTGATATGTTATTGTACAATGCCTTACAGTAAAAAAAAAATACATCCGTCAGTTTGTTATATCTAAACGTTCATTTATCGCCCCAGTTATCTTCACTAACATTCAGCGTATATCATGTTATATTGAGTCTGCTCGTTAATTATTGTGGTATCGTATATGTTTCTGCTGAAACTGATCACGTATTGCCATGTTATGCTTACGTGGAAATTTATAGTGCATCATAAATCGAAACTTCAATTTATCGAGTTATCATATTATGACGTGTGAAGGAAGGGGAAAGTAAACTATACACGGCAGATACTGAGGCATGTAAACAGCAACAACAAAAATAAATCTTAAAACCGGTGACAAGGAGAACACGCAGAAAATGATAGAAAAATCACACAGAAAATAGTATGAACACACACATGAAATTCTATGGTAAAATACCCAGAAAATTATATAAAGAACGCCCAGAAAATGGTATGAGAACGCACAGAAGATGATATGAAAAACACTCAGAAAGTGGTCTAAAGTTTTCCACTTAGAAAGTGGTATAGAGAACACACAGAAAATGGAATGGAGAACACCCAGAAAATGGCATGAGAGCACCATTAACATTATTTGAAGAACACTAAGAAAATTATATGGAGAACACACCGAAGATGGTATGAGAACACCCATAAAATGGTATGAGAACACCCATACAATGGTTTGAGAACATCAGAAAATAGTATGAGAAAACCCATAAGATAGTATGAGAACACCCAGAAAATAAAAAAATAAAACCCATAAAATGGTATGAGAACACCCATAAAATGGTATGAGAATACACAGAAGATGGTATGAGAACACCCATAAAATAGTATGAGAACATAAACAAAATCATATAATACTCACATTACTCTTTACAAAGAATAGAACAAGTGGGGTTCAGTGGCAATATCACTATCAATGACCATCGCTTGAAACAGATACTCAATTCAAATATTAGGGAACTGTCATTGGCGATGACGGTACCAGAGTAGAGCTCCGAACGAAGGCCCTCTTACTTCACTTAAACCGAGTTAGATAACAACATATCTATAATCCCTAGCATAAAAGTAACGCAGATATTGATCTTCTATGTATATATGTATGCCGGTAGTTCAGCAGAATAACAATAACCTCAACAGTTGCTCAGCAGTGGCTACCCTCCCATTGGGAAATCACATGAAATGAGAGGGCTGATGCTCTGCCCAAAGCAGGCAGCAAGATGGATCAACTTATCCACATAGTGTCATACCGAGAGGCAACAACTATAATTAACAATGAGTACAACTTAAAATGGAAAAAAAAGAAATAGACCTGACCCAGCTCGACAGACAACAACAAAAATCGCCATTTTTAGCAGGAGAATTGGCTAGTTCAGACTATTGGGTCACCTACATCGACTAAAGATATCGCACACAAGTCACTGCCCGTGTGGAACCGGGGTCCAGACACCTGAACACATCATACAGTACTGCCCATGTCGAACCGGAGTCCAGCCACCTGAACACATCCTATAGTACTGCCCACGTGGAACCGGTGTCCAGACACCTGAGCACATCCTACAAGACTGTCCACGTGGAACCGGTGTCCAGACACCTGAACACATCCTACAAGACTGCCCATGTCGAACCGGAGTCCAGACATCTGAGCACATCCTACAAGACTGCCCATGTCGAACCGGAGTCCAGACACCTGAGCTAATCCTACAAGACTGCCCACGTGGAACCGGTGTCCAGACACCTGAGCTAATCCTACAAGACTGCCCACGTGGAACCGGTGTCCAGACACCTGAGCTAATCCTACAAGACTGCCCATGTCGAACCGGTGTCCAGACACCTGAGCTAATCCTGCAAGACTGCCCATGTCGAACCGGTGTCCAGACACCTGAACACATCATACAGGACATCCTACAAAGTCCTGCAATCCCAAACTTGACGAGTTGAAGCCGAAATGATGCAGAAGGTGTAGGGCTGCCTCCCGGATTTGGCGAGGACTTCATCCTAGTGAATGGACTACAGATATAGCATGACCAAAGAGGCTGAACGCAGAAGAAGAAGAAGATGTATGCTGGTAGGACACGGAGAAAGTGCTGCATTGGAACAGACAAATTGAGTCGTGGAGTTGAGAAGGTTCTTTGGAATCTGATACAGAGATCACGTCACAAATGATAGCGTACAAGATACTTTCTGACATTCTAACGGACCATATTCAGACCTCAATTGTGAAATCAGAGAGAGTTTACCAGCAGGAGAGACTTGTATTTTCAGAGCTGAGACAACAGCTGTACATGCAGCAACACATATTCTTATCAGCCAACATACAACTGCAGGGAAAACGGCCATCCTAACAGACTACAGGAGCGTACTGCAAGCGATCTGAAGTCCGAAACAAAACAGACTCTCACACGAAACAAAATATAACTTTGGACTAATTGCAGGCCCCCCCCCCCCCCCCCCCCCCACCAAAAAAAAAATAAAAAAAATAAATAAAAAAATAAAATAAAATAAAAACAAAATAAAAAATAAAATCCCACAAACAAAAAACAAAACAAAAACAAACTCAAATCTAATCCCTATTGGGGTATCCTTGTAAACGAGAAGGTAGATGCGCTCACAAAAGCCCGGATGTGGTGGACCACGGACTCACCATCCATAAAACTGTAAAGAAACCAAAACCTCATAACCGGACATTGCAAACTCTGAATGGTCCTTAACTATCACGCGTGGTCGCGGAGCTCCCAAGCAGGTACCACAACTTATATGCAGAGACAGTCTGGCCATGAGGAGGGACCATCCTGGAAAAACTGTTGGGGGCCGGATAAAACCTAAAACGTACTAAACGCAGTTTCTTTTGTGAAACTTACCGGGGCTAGAAGGATAACAGCCTTTGAAAGCAAAAGAAGAAGAAGACTAAGGAGGAGGAGGTGGAGGAGGAGAAAAAGAAAAAGAAGTAGGCTGAGGAGAAGAAGACGGAGAAGAAAAAGCTGAATTGAAACAGACAAAAGTAGACTTTGAGATGGAGTGCTTCAGAAAGTTTGTGCTGGTAAGACCCAGTGATCTGTTTTCGTGGTTTGACTGGAGTACTCGACCTAAGGTAAGCTCGACAGATGATAATCTCCACTGGAAGGACACGATACTAAACAACAGCGCAAAGCATGCAATGAATATAATCTGATGACGACAGACAGTACATCATGTACTGAGATGTGATGCTCCTACGACCACCTTGGGACAAGACGAAATAAGAATAGGTCACATATTTGACGTGAACCACTACAGCCGAGACACTCCACCACTCACATTGCTACTTCTTCTTCAGCGTTCATCCTGAAAAGGATATTGTCCCGTAGTTCACACCGAGGCTGCTATACGTGTAACTTTCTTCCGATTTCAGGTTTAATTTTTTAAATATCGTTTTTACCACATCACTTCAACTGACTGACCTAGAAACTAGAGCAGCCCGTTCCCAGGGCCGCCACGTGGAGGCGGATTAGGGTCTTTGTCAGCTATGAGTCGCTGACCCTGATGTAAACAACCAGCTATGAGTCACTTACCCTGATGTAAACAACCAGCTATGAGTCACTGACCCTGATGTAAAAAACCAGCTATGAGTCACTGACCCTGATGTAAACAGCCAGCTATGAGTCGCACACCCTGATGTAAACAACCAGCTATGAGTCGCTGACCCTGGTGTAAACAACCAGCTATGAGTCACTGACCCTGATGTAAACAACCAGCTATGAGTCACTGACCCTGATGTAAACACCCAGCTATGAGTCGCTGACCCTGATGTAAACAACCAGCTATGAGTCGCTGACCCAGATGTAAACAACCAGCTATGAGTCGCTGACCCTAATGCAAACAGCAAGCTATTAGTCGCTGACCCTGAAACAAGCAGCCAGCTATGAGTCGTTGACCCTGAAACAAGCAGCCAGCTATGAGTCGTTGACCCTGATGAAAGCAGCCAGTCATGAGTCGTTGACTCCCGTCAGCACATGCACTCCAGCATATTCACATTGCTACAATATTAAGAAACCCAATACATATTAATTCAACAGGAGGTATCTGATCGTCATAAAGTGTACACCAGTCGAGTAAGTGCTTTAACCACTTCAATTATTAGACACTAGCTGTTAGCGGCGCTTTAGGCCAAACTTGCCAGGTACTATCCTTCTGTTGCTGGATTAGCTTCCTTCTCTTATTAAACTTGATCATTTAGCCAGCAACCTTTTCGCTGCCAGATCCTTGTCTTGTCCATTAAACCAGCTTGACCGGATGACGAAAGCAGTATTTTAAACGTATACCGTGAAGCCAAGATATACGTAACATTAACACAATTGTTTTAGTGTGCTGCCAAACAGTTCTAAATTTTAATTACATTTTGTGACAATATTTTGTTTCTAATTTTGATTCTTAAATATAGCATTTCAGGTCAAAGATTTTACTCTGAATGTAACTGTAATACTTCTGTTGCAAAACAGCATTTTCTTTGATAAAACAAAAATTATGGTGCGAAACGACTTCTTTAGAAGATTTCAAACAAATGGACTTCAGCAAAATATAGACCAAACTGGTATTGTTGGTCCTAAAAAAAAAAAACGCTGGCCAAATACGCACTGCGCTCACCGATGCTCAATTGTGTTAACGAACTCCACACAATTTTCACGCAAATATAAAAAATAACATCTAGAAACACATCTTTCCCAACGTCAAATTGGCTGTCATATTTCGCTTCTTAACGATCTTTCGACGGAATCATCGGAAATTAACTTAAAGTTGCCGTTTAATGCTCACAATGTGTGAGCTTACTTTTGTGTGTGCCTGAAAAGGGTGTTAAATGACAGGTTGTAGTCACAATGTTGTAAGAAACGTCCAGCTGACCTAACGACGCAACAAAATATAACCCCTTTCCCTATGCTAAAACCAATTTACGTAACTTCCCAGCTTTGATATTTATCCCGGTTGAAAATATGTAACTAACTATTGCTAGGTCTACCAATAGTAAGAACAATCATTTGCATGTACCGGTTGTCGTCAGAAAAAGACAAAATCCTGCTAATCAACTACGAACAAAACCAAAGTTCAGTAAGTTAATCTTCCATCTTTTTCTTTTTCTTCTTCTTTGTACAGAAACATACCATTCACGTTACTTCAGATGTATATACCATTTACGTTACACGCACACACATATATGCATATACAATCTAAGTTACTGCAGAGATATATATACGATCCACTTTACTGCAGAGGTATATATGATTCGCATTACCGTTACGGCAGATCTATGATTCTCGTTACTGTAGGGATTGTATTTCTCTAAATGCATATTACTGTACACATTATTATATTTCAAGTGACCCACATTACTGTACGCACCTATCTCAATCAAGATATACATTTTGGGTAATAAGAGGGGACTGGCTCGTCTTATCACACCGGCATGTATTATCTGTGAGTGAACGTTCCAGGTAGACACATGTAATTACGGTTCGTGTAGAAAGTAATCTCGCCCGAACAACAGAACAACACATTTATGGGATCCAGATAAGCTCGCGACGGGACAGAGCAGAGGAGGGAGTTTGTTAGCGCCAGTTAGGTCAAACGGTCGCCTAGACTTGGGCGGAGTACGTGGTTGCGTTTCATTGTAAACAGCCATATAAAGGTTAGTGGTTCGCTATACTCCCAGAGTTAGTCGCAGGGTCCATGTTTACTGCTGAGGACAAAACATAAGTCTTCCGAACATGCACGCAACTCACAAACCGTGACTAAAGAGAGTTGTGCATGCGACTAGCGACCTCATTTTGCGAAACAAACTATTGTGTACATCACCACTGCTAAAACATGCTACGTGCTTTCACGCAGGGCTCATAAAATCACATCTGCTATACATCCATATATACTGTGTTTGCAGTATTGTTATTATTTTTTTTTGCGTTCTCCTTATTTCTCTAATCCCCAAGGCGGTGTGCGTTGCACTGCGTTTTTATTTTGCGCCTGTCGGCCCGGTGCATCCGACTTCAGCATGCATTTTATGTAAGGGTCTGCTTCCTCCTGAATTTTCTAAGGGTTTGATTCTCCGGGGTAACGGCCGGTGCTGTGATGGGGATCGAACCCAGCACCTTCTGGCTGTGAGCCGTGTCACTTAACCACTAGGCAACGCACGCCGTCCCCCTGCGTAGTGATATGAAAATCATAGGGGCTTTCACTGATTGCTCACCCCTCATTCAGGCAGTCCCATAACATACAGTGGCGTCTCGACAACTCAAGTCCACGGGGGATAGTACATGAGTATTATCTTCTTGTTTTTTTATATCTACAAGGAACATATTTTAAAACAAATAGCTGGGACGCCAGGGCTTGTCATTGGAGGAGTGGCAATGAATTACCTTAAGCTATGCGGGCGATGCATTTATGATGGCAAAAAGTGAGCAAGAATTACAGGAGCTTGTGACAATATTGGAGTAGATATAAACATACAGAGAACAAAGACTTTAATATTTGGCAAAAGTGACAATAAACCATGTATGCAGATAAAAATAAAAGATTAACTACTGGAACAGGTACAGAGTTTCTCCTATCTAGGTCATATTTATAATGGAAGAAGGCAGTGGTGAAAAAGAAATCAGAAAGAGAATAGTTATGGCCAAAATGGTATTCAGCAACATGCAACACATACGGATATACAAACAGGTAAATTGAAAATAAGAATTGTCGCGTGTTATGTATACTCGTCACTATTTTATGGCACAGAAAAATCTACACTGAACAAAAAGTTGTAAAAGAGAATTGAAACCTTCGAAATGTGAGTCTAAAGACGATTGGGTTGAATTTCTTGGAAAGGGAAGAAATCACATTTGGAGGTATTGAAAATGTTGAGGATGATAAGAGTTAAGGTGTCGTTAGCCAACACCAAGACACGCCTTCTTGTTGAAGACCGTATTAGAGGGAGAAAACCTATCAGATTAGGACAAGAGACAGAGTACACAGGAGAGCCAGTGTAACTGACCTTCGATGACTGGTATTGACTTAGTGATCCCAGGGAACAACACTGACCTGACTAGCCACTCACACCACCACTGGCGGTATCGGATGGGCAGACCAATGTTCCTACACTAACTAGACCTCCACAGACCAATGGTCCTACACTAACTAGACCTCCACAGACCAATGGTCCTACACTAACTAGACCTCCACAGACCAGTGGTCCTACACTAACTAGACCTAAACAGACCAATGGTCCTACACTAAGTAGACCTCCACAGACCAATGGTCCTACACTAACTAGACCTCCACAGACCAGTGGTCCTACACTAACTAGACCTCCACAGACCAATGGTCCTATACTAACTAAACCTCCACAGACTAGTGGTCCTACACTAACTAGACCTCCACAGACCAGTGGTCCTACACTAACTAGACCTCCACAGACCAGTGGTCCTACACTAACTAGACCTCCACAGACCAATGGTCCTACACTAACTAGACCTCCACAGACCAATGGTCCTACACTAACTAGACCTCCACAGACCAATGGTCCTACACTAACTAGACCTCCACAGACCAATGGTCCTACACTAACTAGACCTCCACAGACCAATGGTCCTACACTAACTAGACCTCCACAGACCAATGGTCCTACACTAACTAGACCTCCACAGAAAGGGACACAATCGCCGGCTCCTATGGCCTGCACTGACCTGACTAGGTTCCCCATACCCAGTGGCGCATGAACCGGGTACTTCTAGTGGTCCTGCACCATTAAAACCTCAACACCCAGTGGCGTATTAACAGTATATACTCTCAGCTGCATCTACTAAATATTCCTCTACACACAATGGCGTATTGCCTGAGTCCTAGTGGCCCTGAACTGACTATGTCCAATTACGTGATGTACTCTTCCAATGAAAGTCACAGTATAAAATTCGCTCCCACGATTTTCAACATTTTCGTGGTAAGAACCAGAATCGGATGTAGGAAGTAACAATGGCACACAAATATAGAATAGGGTTAGACTAATTCATTAAGATTAACAGATTATGTACTTTTTGCTTACGCTTTCCTGATAAAACTGGAAGACGCAGGTGGTCTGTGGACATTGTGATCAATGTGTTAGTTAGTTGCCCATCGCAAGGATCATCAGCCAGTTTTGTCTTGAAATTTTGTAACTCACGCTGTATCTGGATTATAGTGAGAACGAAGCAGCGCTGGTCATCAACCTCACTCTCTGGCCCCGAGTTGTCTTGGACCAGTGGCAAGACATAAGTGAAGACGACTTGAGCTAAGGATGCAGACACTCTTGTCCTACTTTCTTTGAAAGGAGTCGCTTGAAACTTGCTGGATTCGGTTGCCTGCCGTTTCCATTCCTTGCATTAAGAGGTGATGTGAAACGTGAGTAGGTTTTCGGAGACATGCAAGGAACAACCAGAAAGATGAGGCTGGCAAGCACGACAAGGCAACTCTTCTAGGACAAGGACAATTCTTTTGACAAATAACAATTACGAGTCATCGTGAAAGCTACGGAGATCGTGAATCGACGCCCACCGTAGATGGTGTCAAGAAGGGTGTATGCAGAAGAAGAGACAAGGGAGACAAGATAAGTGAGAAAACGAGTGGACTGAGGATAGAAAAGACAGAAATAAATGGAACAGACTTGGTTTAAAATATATGCATATTGGCTATTGAAATTGCAGCAAAACTATTGAAAGGAAAGTCATTCTCTAAAAATGGTTCTTTGGCTTCGACATTCTCATGATCCAGGAGACATACTTGAAGAAAAATGTCACAATCAAATGTCCAAGAATGAATTAATCATTCAATGTCCGTCACTCCTCTCGGTGCATAGACCATCGACAACATGTCGCCAGCGTGCACGGTCCTGGGCTCCTCTCGGTGCATAGACCATCGACAACATGTCGCCAGCGTGCACGGTCCTGGGCTCCTCTCGGTGCATAGACCATCGACAGCATCCCCGCCAGCGTGCACGGTCCTGGGCTCCTCTCGGTGCATAGACCATCGACAGCATCCCCGCCAGCGTGCACGGTCCTGGGCTCCTCTCGGTGCATAGACCATCGACAGCATCCCCGCCAGCGTGCACGGTCCTGGGCTCCTCTCGGTGCATAGACCATCGACAGCATCCCCGCCAGCGTGCACGGTCCTGGGCTCCTCTCGGTGCATAGACCATCGACAGCATCCCCGCCAGCGTGCACGGTCCTGGGCTCCTCTCGGTGCATAGACCATCGACAGCATCCCCGCCAGCGTGCACGGTCCTGGGCTCCTCTCGGTGCATAGACCATCGACAGCATCCCCGCCAGCGTGCACGGTCCTGGGCTCCTCTCGGTGCATAGACCATCGACAGCATCCCCGCCAGCGTGCACGGTCCTGGGCTCCTCTCGGTGCATAGACCATCGACAGCATCCCCGCCAGCGTGCACGGTCCTGGGCTCCTCTCGGTGCATAGACCATCGACAGCATCCCCGCCAGCGTGCACGGTCCTGGGCTCCTCTCGGTGCATAGACCATCGACAGCATCCCCGCCAGCGTGCACGGTCCTGGGCTCCTCTCGGTGCATAGACCATCGACAGCATCCCCGCCAGCGTGCACGGTCCTGGGCTCCTCTCGGTGCATAGACCATCGACAGCATCCCCGCCAGCGTGCACGGTCCTGGGCTCCTCTCGGTGCATAGACCATCGACAGCATCCCCGCCAGCGTGCACGGTCCTGGGCTGCTTGTTCTGTCTCTCTCTCCAGATGTAATTTTGTAAATTGTAGCTCCTTCTCCCATTCTCTTCCCCACGTATTTGAGGGTCTACCTCTCCCTCTTTTCCCTTGAAGATTCCATGTAATAGCCTGTCTGGCTATGTTAGACTGTGCCTTCCATGGCGTATGTCCTATCCAGCCCCATTTTCTTCTCTTAATTTGTTGTTCCAGTGGATGTTGTTGGCTCCTTCCCCACAAGTCTTCATTCCTCACCATGTCCTGTCACTTTATGAACACAAGTCTTCATTCCTCACCATGTCCTGCCACTTTATGCCCATTATCCTTCGTAGGCATCTGTTAACGAAGGACTGGAGTCTTTGTTGTATGGCCTTGGTCGTTCTCCATGTTTCCGCTCCATACATCAACACCGACTTGACATTTGCGTTGAATATTCTAATTTTGGTGTGAATCTGAATATCTCTGGATCTCCTTATATTGTTTAGTGGCAGAAATACCCCTCGGGCCTTTCCAATTCTGATCATTACATCTGCATCTGTACGCCCTGATGTGTCCATTGTGCTGCCTAAATAGGTAAAGGTAGCCTATCGACTATTTCCAACTGCTCTCCCTCCAGCATGATTGGTTCTTTGCTGTTAGTGTTGAGTTCAAGGAGCTTGTTTTTCTCCATGCTGATTTCAGTCCCAGTTTGATCGATTGTTCTTTCACCCTATCAAGTTTATCTTGCATTTGACTATGACTGTGTGACAAAAGTACCAGATTATCTGCGAAGTCCAGGTCCTCTAATACCTGTTTTTTTTGGCCTTCGATTAGTGTCTTCATTATTCAATCTATAGCGAAATAGAACAGGAAAGGTGAGAGCAGGCATCCCTGTCTCACCCCTGTTGGCACCCCGACGATGTCAGTCAGTACTCCTTCATGTACCACTCTACTAACTGTGTCTTTGTACACATTCTGGATGATGGTATCCCCTAGTGTCTCAACAGATGCCATAGAGGACTTCGATCCACCCTGTCAAACGCCTTTCCATAGTCTATAAAATGTGCGTATAGGGATGATTTCCATTCAATGCTTTGTTCTACTATGATGCGTAGCGTAGCTATATGATCTGTACATGATCTTCCCTGGCGAAATCCTGCCTAGTTCTCTTTCAGCTTTTTGTCTACAGTTTTTATTCCGTCCATGATGGTTCTGTTGAAAATCTTGCCTGGCACCGACAGGAATGTAATCCCCTTATCAGGTCAGGTCATACCGTATCCAGTGAGGTCGTTGGGGCACACATGAAGACATCTTCACAACCCCATGCCACCCTTTTCTGTCAGCGGCCGCTGCACGTGCTTCTTCTGGTAGGAGATTAGTCCATTATTTTATTTTGTCCTCCCACCTCTTTTCGTCTCTTCGTCGTCTTGTGTGGGAGCTGCAAAATCCCCAGCAACATGTGGTGGTCTGACGGTACATCTGCACCTCGCCTTACTCTGACATCTTGTAGTGTACTTCTGAACACTTGACTGACACAGATGGGATCAATCTGATTTTCCGTTACATGGTCTGGAGATCGTCACGTGACCTTATGTACCTTCTTGTGTGGAAACATGCTTCCTCCAATTATCATTTTGTGTAGGGCACATAACTCTGCAAACATTTCTCTATTTTCGCTCATCTGTCCCATTCCTTGTCTTCCCATAATCTGTTCGTAACCTAAGTTGTCTGTTCCCACTTTTGCATTAAAGTCTCCCATTAAAATCAAGAGATCTTTCTTTTTCTGCGTGTCAATGACTTTTTACAACCTTCTGTTAGAACTCTTGCTTTTGATCATCGTCAGCTCGTTAGTTGGGGCATATCACTGAATAATGTTTATATTGATGTGTGTGTTCCTCGTTCTAAAGTTTGCGCTCATGATTCGGTTGGTAATAGCCTCCCACTTTATGACCGCCCGCTGTGCTTCTCTGGATATCATCAGTGCCACTCCCTCTGTATGCTGGGTATCAACTCCCTTGTTTCCAGAATACATCAGTTCCCCAGTAGTCAGTCTCATCTTTCCTGATTGTGTCCATCTTGTTTCGCACAGTTATAGCACTGCCAATTTGTCATTCCTCATCTCTTTAGTTATTTGGGCCGTTTTACCTGCCTGGTACATTGTTCTAACATTCCATGTCGCTATATTTGTTTTCTTCTTTGTATTCAGACGGTCAGTCAGTCGTGGAGCTTCCTTGCGGCTTTCACTCCACTGCGTCATTCTTCTTGTTTCCGAAGCCCCTTCCTTTCCCAAGGCCGTTTGCTTTTGCATTTTATATATGTTTTAGGAACCGGCTTTTAAAAAATAGATTTGGGTGGTCGGCCTTAACCTGAACTGTTATACTCTGGGTGAGTTGTCCGTGTTTAGTCTATTCCTTCCCCCTGGCGTATTCTACTTTGGTGACCCTTGTGGAAGTTTTCCCTGAGCTTTGCCTTAGCTCATCATTGAGATATGCAAGCTCCCTCGTCACAATTTCAAGGTAACGGACTTGAGGAAGAAATGTCCAAGCGCTAAATGTGTGGTCAGAAGTCAGGACATAGCTATGTACGCGGATTACCATAGCTATCTACGCGGATTAACAACTTCTGAGCACATTCATAGATACTAGTGCAAATAAAATTGAGGCAGTCAGACTACAGAGGATTGCAGCGATTAACACTAACAAAGTCTGGAGAATTTATAACATGTGTGGACACGTGGACCGGCTATTTGATAAGATAACGTGAGTTTTTGGTGGGGTTGTCAGTAGTACCTGACAAAAAGTGTCTCATTGCCAGCGATTATAATGGCAGATCGAATGATTAGAGAAATGCCACATAAAATAGGCAAGCGATCGCTTTGAGTTAGGCACTACCCGGCACAAACCTCACAGTTGTTAATAATGGATGTTCAACAAGATTATCATCTCGGTCTAGGGACACAAATGATGTCAACAATCTTACACTGGGATCAAGCGATTCAGCTTCCTCCCCGCTCTGAAATGTGCTCGTGCACAGGATAGTGATGATCCGCATGCGTCGTCCTTGCCACAAAAGTAAATCCCACCAGACAAAGGAATGCTACACAGGTTTTTATGTATATATATATATAAGGCACGTGGTTCAGAGAACCACAGGCATGAGTGGATGGTCGCTGTTCAAACCTGGAGAGTCTAGTGTGGACATGCTTTCCTGATTATGCTGGGATTCAGAGCAGCGAGAGAGCTAACATCCTGACTCAACAACGACCAAATATTTGTACATTAAATATGGATAGGAGTAATATTTTGAAATCCATAAATGACCACCTGGTGAATGATTACACCACAGTAGATGAATCATCACCTCACAGACTGCAGAACCTCGAAATGGAACGAGTTTCGAAATGATGTGCAACCAATGTTATATTGTTGTTGTTGTTATATTGTTGTTGTTGTTATTGCTGTTGTTGTTGTTATTGCTGTTGTTGTTATTGTGAATGCCAACAATGAGTTTGTTTATTTATGTGTGCGTCCTGAAAATGGCGTTAAGTGGTGGGTTACAGTGGCTTTCCTCACATTCAGAACGCGCCTATGAAGGTGGAGGAGAGGTACTCTAGACGATTGTACTGTGCTTAGCTTCATCTGCCTGTCGCTCGCTACTAGGACCCCGATCTCGTTAGCCAGTCTGTCATACAACAACCTGTTTCCAGGGAGACCTAGGGAGAATCTTGATCAGTATGTTTTACCTGACCCTGACTAACATTACTGGTCAGTATGTTTTACCTGACCCTGACTAACATTACTGGTCAGTATGTTTTACCTGACCCTGACTAACATTACTGGTCAGTATGTTTTACCTGACCCTGACTAATATTACTGATCAGTATGTTTTACCTGACCCTGACTATCTTTACTGATCAGTACGTTTTACCTGACCCTGACTAACATTACTGATCAGTATGTTTTGTCTGACCCTGACTAACATTACTGATCAGTATGTTTTGCCTGACCTTGACTAACATTACTGATCAGTATGTTTTGTCTGACCCTGACTAACATTACTGATCAGCATGTTGTACCTGACCCTGACTAACATTACTGATCGGTATGTTTTGTCTGACCCTGACTAACATTACTGATCAGGATGTTTTACCTGACCCTGGCTAACATTACTGATCAGTATGTTTTGTCTGACCCTGACTAACATTACTGATCAGTATGTTTCACATGACCCTGACCAACATTACTGATCAGTATGTTTTGCATGACGGGACACTAGTCAGGGAGTCGACTGGATGAATCAAGTAAGGCAGAAATCGGAACATAAAAATAATTATAGGAACTATCAGCAACCACACCTTCCCTTCAACATTTACTGGGGGAGAGAAATACTGAGTACTTGTTGGTATGCCAGGAGTGAAGTCACGTTGAATGGTAGAAATAAAACAGAGCATTTGGCGTATTGGAGACAATGTACTGACTATGTACCCTTACCGGATGATAACTCGAAAGAAGTATTTGGACAATCCTTGTAAACAGTCATTTCATGTGGTAGTGAGTTCATATGATCGGTACTGAAGTATGAGTTAAAGTTAAAGTTTGTTAAAGTCTCGTCCACCTCGCCTCAGGTTTCCTCAAATGGCTAAGTCTCTCTCAGCAGAACAGTATCCCCGCCTGCCGAGAACATCGCACAGAGAACGAACTCCGTAGCTCCAGCAATGAACCCAGGGATCTCCGGAAAAATTGACATCATCAACCGACAGTTGCTGCTCGAATTCGAACCCCGACCTTCTGAAGTATGAAGACGACAAATAGCTCAGTTCTGTTTGAGTGGAAACCTACATCTTATTTTTATGCGCCACGAATGTCTGTACTTGCCTGCCTTATTTCTGGTAAGCCTCTCTCGCGTATGTTCAATCTTGAAATACCAAAGCAGACCTGGAAAACACGCTAATTGATGGACGACAGATAAATAATGAAGATACGGAAAAGAAAGAAGAGAAAGAATCACCAGGGATTGGTGAGACCGTAGATTGGCTCAGTCTGTCCCTATCTAAACCGCGCTATCAAGCAAGGGAAACAACGCCAGGAGTTTACCGGGCCCCGACCGGATAAGGCCGTGGCGGTTATCTCCACGTAGCGCCGTGAGGATATCTGGGTTGTTTGTCTTATCCCGCTCGTATCAGCGTGTCATCGGGGACCTTCTGACGACTACATTGTTCTAGTCGCTTCCCTTGACAACCCAAGTAGCCCGACATTTGACTGTATGAGGTTGCTGATATAGGCACCGACACAAACGGTTTCATTGAAATCCGCTGGCTTCAAGATAACACATAACCTCTCATGACCTTCATTGTCTTTCCTGGTTCTACACATTAATAGGTTTCAATGTGTTTAGTGTTTGTCCAGTTTGAGAGTCTCCTGTTCCACGTGTCTTGCTTTTGTCTAAAAGAGTATACTATTCCATTTGTCTTGCTTTTATATAAAAAAAAGAGGATACTGTTCCGTTTGTATTTCTCTAAAAAAAACCTACCGCTCCATTTTTCAGGCTTTTGTCTAAAAGAGTCTACTATTCTTTTTGTCTTGCATTTCTCTAAAAGAAAGTCTCCTGTTCCATTTGTCTTGCTGTTGTCTCAAATATTTTAATGTTCCATTTTTCTAGCATTTGTCTAGAAGCTTTTAATGATCTATCTGTGTGTAATGATACAGTGGCTGTGTTTGTCTAGAAGCTTCTAATGATCTATCTGTGTGTAATGATACAGTGGCTGTGTTTTTCTAGAAGCGTGTAACCTGTGCGTTAGAAGCGTCTAATTGGCAATGTGTCTTGTGTTTGTCTAGAAGCGTATAATGGTCTATTTGTCTTGTGTTTTTGTCTAAAGAGTCTAGTAACTATTTGTCTTCGATTTTTCAATTAGCCTCTAATAACCTCTGTGTTTTGTGTTTCTCTAGAAGCATCTAATGATATGTTTCTCTTGTATTTTGTCTAAAGAGTCTAGTATCTATTTATCTTCGGTTTGTCAAGAAGAGTGCAATGATCCAAGTGATTGTGTTTGTTTAAAAGCGTCTTAAGATATATTTGTCTTGTGTTTTTGTCTAAATCGTGTAGATATATTTGTTTTCGGTTTGTCAAGAAGCGTGCAATGATCTATCTAATTATGTTTGTCCAGAAGCGTGCAATGATCTATTTAATTGTGTTTGTCTGAGTCTAATTATCTATTCGCGTTGTCTTTGTATAAAAACTAATGTTTTTGCCTTCGTCTTTAAATTTCTACATTTTATCCTTGTTTAATACTTCTGCTGATAATGTATGTCCAGCGTACCTCGAATAACTTGTTACAACTTTTAAAAAAACCAAACAAACAATGCTCCCATGCTCCTGCCGTACTCTTTCCCCTTGCAACAATTGTTTTGCAAGTCATCTACTTGTCTATCTATCTTCAGTCCACTTGTGTCGTTGCTGTTTGCGAATGCTCACAATGAGTAGGTTACTATTTTGTGCGCCTTGAGGACCTTAAATGGCTGGTTGCACTAGCTTAACTCGCATTCCGATCGTGCTGATGAAGGTAGACCAGAGTCTTCCAGACGGTTGTGCTATTCTTGTTTTCATCTGCATGTCACTCAATACTACCCTCACCTGGTTAGCCACGCTGCCAGGAAAAAGCCTGTTTCCAGGAAGGGCTACTTGGGAGACGAGGTGAGGGTCTTGGGCGGTATGTTTTGCCAGACCCTGACTAACTTAACTTAACTTAACTTAACGTCTTTATACTGGTTTAGAAGACCCTGCAGAGTCTGTATACAACCAGTTACATTTACATCACCTTGCTCTAAAAGTTATGCGCATCCAGTTTATTCTTAAATGCATTAACTGTCCCTGCCTCCACTACCTCCCCTGGCAATGCATTCCAAGCAGACACCACTCTCTGACTAAAAAAATATTTCCTAATATCTAACCTGGACCTCTCTTTAGTCAGCTTGTAGCTATGCCCTCGTGTTATTGTAGGTGGCTGTATTTTAAAAAAACTTGTTATAGTCTAATTTATCGATTCCTCTGATCATCTTATAAACCTGTATTAAGTCACCACGAATTCTTCTCTCTTCGAGACACTGTGGGCCGGTTTTTCTGAGTCTTTCCTCATAACTGTAATTCTGGAATCCCACTATCATCTTTGTCGCTCTTTTTTATATTCTTTCTAGCATGTTTATGTCCCCTCTATGATAAGGACTCCACACCTGTACACAGTGATCCAATCTAGGTCTAACTAAAGCTTTATACAGTTTGACGATCACGTCCTTGCTCCTATCTTTAGTATTTCTTTTTATCATACCTAACATTGCATTTGCCTTTTTCACTGCTACCTTAACTTGCTCACTCACCTTTCCTGTATGATCTATTATAACCCCTAGGTCCCTTTCCTTATCTATCTTTCTAATATTGTTTTCTCCCATTCTGTAATTATGTTCCATATTGGATCTACTCATGTGGATGACAGTACATTTATCTACATTAAACTCCATTTGCCAGCATACAGACCATTCTCGAATTTTATCTAAATCCGACATCAATATATCCACTTCTGCTTTAGATGAGACACTACTACATAGTTTTGTGTCATCAGCAAATTTGGCAATCATGGATCTTATATCAATGTCCAAATCATTTATATATATCAAGAACAAAATTGATCCCAAAAACCGAGCCCTGTGGCACATCATTTTTCACTTCACACCACTCAGAGTACTCATTATTTATGCCCACCCTCTGCCTTCTTCCCGTTAACCAATTTTCAATCCATTTGGCAACTTCCCCACCTATTCCATGTAATTTTAACTTTCAAAATAATCTTTCATGAGGTACTCTATCAAAGGCCTTTGCAAAGTCTAGATAAATAACATCCACTGGCTCCCCTTTATCTATAATTTTAGTAACCTCCTCCATGAATTCTAATAGATTTGTTAAGCATAATCTCCCTCTAGTAAACCCATGCTGACTATTTCTAATGTCTAAATGCATTACAATGTTTCCTTTGATTATTGACTCTAACAATTTACAGACTATGCTCGTTAAACTCACCGGTCTATAATTTGCTGGATCTGATTTTTTGCCTTTTTTGAATAAGGGGATCATCTTTCCAATCCCGTGGAACAATCCCTTTTGTAAGTGATTGAGAACATAATATAGCCAATGGTTTTGCTAGTTGGTCTCTAATTTCATACAGCAATTTTGGATGAATACCATCTTGACCTGGACATTTATTCACTTTCAACCCCTCCAATTTTTTAAAAACCATTTCCTCTGTAATACAGATTGATCTTAATCCCGCTGTATCCATGTCTCTTTGAAAAATATCTATAGGCTCTGGGATCTCGGAGCAGTCCTCCTTTGTGAAGACTGTGCCAAAGTACTGATTGAGCAGATTAGCTGCCTCCCTATTCTCACTTATTATTTTCTCTGTACTGTCTATGAGAGGGCCTACTTTGTCTTTCGTTCTTTGTTTATTTCTAACATAAGAGAAGAAGCTTTTACTGTCAGTCTTGATCCTCTGAGCAAGTTTTTTTTCAAAGTCTATTTTTGCTGTTCTATTCGCTTTCTGAGATATGTTCTGCTTGTCCAAATATTTTACATATGTTTCTTTTGATTTACCTGCCTCTATATATTTTTTCCATGCTTTATTTTTTGCTCTTCTACATTTCACTACAAATCTAGTTATCCACTTTTTACGCTTGGGGTTTACCTCCCTACATGGAACACATTCCTCTTTTAGTGTTTCTAGAACTGTTTTAAAACTTTCCCACTCCTGTTCAACATCTGTTCCTACGACAATATCTTTCCAGATTATGTGGTTTGCTGCCTCTTTCATCCTCTTAACATCTGCCTTAGAGTAGTCGTATGTTCGCGTGTTTATGTTTACTTCTTTCCCTGCAATAAGATCCCAACGGATGATTTGATGGTAACTTGAGCCAAACAGCCTAACATGTCTGATCAACAAATTTTGCCAGACCCTGACTAACATGTCTGATCAATAAATTTTGCCAGACCCTGACTAACATGTCTGATCAATAAATTTTGCCAGACCCTGACTAACATGTCTGATCAATAAATTTTGCCAGACCCTGACTAACATGTCTGATCAATAAATTTTGCCTGACCCTGACTAACATGTCTGATCAATAAATTTTGCCAGACCCTGACTAACATGTATGATCAATAAATTTAGCCAGACCCTGACTAACATGTCTGATCAATAAATTTTGCCTGACCCTGACTAACATGTCTGATCAATAACTTTTGCCAGACCCTGACTAACATGTCTGATCAATAAATTTTGCCTGACCCTGACTAACATGTCTGATCATTAAATTTTGCCTGACCCTGACTAACATGTCTGATCAGTAAATTCTTCCTCCCCACTTGTGTCGTTAGACGTCGAGGTGAGGAATGACTTCTCTTTGCTTCATATTTCTTTTTCTTGGCTGGCGAAAATCCGCTAGTGACTTGCCAGGTCAATCCCTGTATCCGTTGGGCTGGTAGCCTTTAAGATATCGCTTATTTTTGGAACTGATGGTGGTGGAAGCGTAAACTAGAGCGCAAGGTAGAACCACAGTCTGCCAGGCGCCATCTATATCGCTCCCCTAACCACATTACCAAGACCAGATGTTATAGCCATACATTTCCCTTTTTTGCGATATATTCTCTGAAGAGGGATTAGCATAATTTGAGAACATTTGAGTAGTTTACTTGAATTTTTGCTTGAGCAACAGCCTGCTCTTTTCCATTTCCAACTGCCATATGATTTTTAACGTCCGCTCCACTGCATGGGCTTCTAATCTCACTACTCGGAGATCAGGGACATTTTTCAAAAATTATCCACGGGAAAACACCTTACCTTGAGACCACTGAGTTCCACACTAGCTCTATTTGTGCACTTGGCCAATTAATTGCATGTTTACTATTTTATTTGGGTATGTAATGATCTTTTATTTTCATTATAATAAGTTTTCAGTTAAGTATTTAGCTGTCCCTGACACTCGTAGCATCCTCGTCTACATTGTGGCTGTGTACAATTCAGTTCAATGCGATGAAACAGTTATCTCTGCTGGTGAGTTCGCACATGACTTAGTCATGTCGTAGACACGAAACCGGATTCCATGTAGGACTGTCAACCTATTCATGTAATATATTTAACAAACAACTGGTTATATTAAGATGTATTTACCTCTCCAAATAGAGAGCGCACAAAAGGTCTCCACAACTCGGACATGCGTCGAGTGGCCCTAGTAGAAGGTGCAGTTATTTATTCAAACAAGATGAAACATCGCTTGGGGGGGGGGGGGGCGGCACTTACTGCAAAGAACGGACGATCGTTGTTGTACAGCGACAGCAAAATGGTACTCCTGAGACAAGAAACGCCACAGGGACGACCACCAACACGTTGCAACGCGCAGCAACATTTACGATGCCACAGATGGGCTACTCATTATCCACAGGTCCACCGTGGGCCCAAGACAGAGACCGTTGGAAGAGAAGTTGGGACCCGCAACGGTGTAACCGCCGCTGAAAAACGGATCGCTCAGTTTCTTCTTCTTCTTCTTTCGTTCGCTTTAAAATATTGTCTATATCTTTAATGTTGTCTCTTGTATAAACTTCACTGTCTTTTGTAGTTCACATACAGGTCCATAAAGTTTCTCTTCCAGTGTTGTTTCCATGGGCCAGTGAGATTTTCTCTGTATATCATATTCGGAGCAGTTTTGCAGTATGTGCTCTGCTGTCTGGGGCGCCTGTCCGCATGAACACATGACTGAGTTGCCAATCTTCATTTTTGTGTACATGTGGCTGCGGAGTCGGTTGTGTCCTGTTCTAAGGCGCAACACAACAGTTTGCTCTTGTCTGTTCATGTTATGGTAATCGTCTGTTGTTACTGTTGGTGGCTTTCTGATTGATTTGATCATCCTTATCTTCTGTTAGTATGTAACTGGCACATCTGGTTGCTCGTCTGCAGCACCCTCCTTTGCCAGTCGATCTGCTCTCTCGTTTCCTGGTATCCCACAATGAAAAAGGTATCCACTGCATGACAATCTTGCGCTGGTTGCTCAGTTCAGACAGTAGAGCCTGTAGATCTGGCAGTTTCTCAAATTTAAGTGCTTGGAGTGCTGATTGTGCATCTGTAAGAAATACTACAGGTTGTGGACCGACATTGGTGTTCAACAGTTTCTCAGTTGCCACCTTGATTGCCTGTATTTCTGCATCATATGTATGACAGAATTTCCCAGCTGGTACTTTGACTGTATCCCTAATGTTGTTTGGGTATTATATGTACACTCCCGCTCCACCATTCTTTACTGCATTCTGTGCTGACCCATCTGTGTATACTCTGATCCAGAGGTCTTGTGGGTATTCTTCATCCAGGAAATTGAGGATCACTATCCTACGTTGCACACTGTTCTGTTCATCCTTGTCTAATATTCCTTTCACTTTTGTTTGAATGCATACTGATAGTCCGTGCTCCTCTCTCCAAGGGGTTTGTTCTGATGCAGACTTTAGGGGGATGTCAACTTCAGGTAGATCCATAATTTGCCTGCGAAGTCGTTTCGCCTGATGCATAAAACTACTTCTTTTCAGTCTTCCCATTGCTAAATTTTGAAATCTGTCTTTCATTGGATGGCTCGGCATGCAGTGGAACTTTTCTGCCTGTGTTAATACCATTGTGTCTCTGCGCTCTCTTAGTGCTTGTATCCTTCCCATTTTCTCCATCTCCACAATAGGTGTTGATTTCATTGCTCCTGTAATGACCCTAAGTGCCTGATTTTGCACCTTATCCACCTCTTTTAAGGTAGTGTTTGCTGCGGGACACCACGCTGCTGGCATATATTCCAGATGTGGCCGTATACCTTGTTGGTAAACTTTGTTAAGTATTTTTCCACTAGCACCCCGTGTGGTTCCACTTAATTTTCTCAGGATGGCTAACTTCGTCCTGGCTTTTTTGACTGCCTTGTTGACGTGTTCCCTCCATGTCAACCTATCATCAAATGTAACTCCAAGATAGGTGGGTTGTTTATCTTCTCTGAGGTGTTCTCCATTTATCTTGATAACTCCCGCTTTTTGTTTTGGGGAGAGGGTGAAAAGCGTAGTGCTACATTTTTCGGTGTTAATGTTTACACACCATTTGTTTGTCCATGAGGTCAAGGCATCAATAGCTCTTTGCAGCATTCTGGTGGCCACTGTTGCTTGCTCATTTACACACCATATTACCAAGTCATCTGCATACATTGCAACTGTTGTTCCTTGTGGTAGCTCAGCAATCAAGGCACACCATGACGCAGTAGAATTTTCTTTTTCTTGATACCATGTAGTTGGACTCTGGCTCTTCTGTTATGTAAGTATGCTTTTATCCATTTGTACATCCTACCCATCACTCCCTTATTTCTCAGTTTCTTTAAATGTCCTTCTTTCCAAACCTTATCAAAAGCTTTCCTTAAGTCTATCCATACTGCTAATACTAATTTCTTGTCCTGGAATGCGTCCTCGATCTCTTGTGAGAGGTATGTTGCCTGCTCTTCAGTGGAGTTGCATTTCCTAAATCCTGCCTGTTGTGGCACAAGAAGGTTTTGGCTCTCAATATACCACTGGAGCCTTAGGTTGATGATACGTTCCATTGTTTTACATATGCAGCTTGTGAGACTGATTGGTCTATAGCTGGATGCCATGGAACTGTCTTTCCCTGGTTTTGAGAGTGGTATCATGATTGCTTCTCTCCAGGTCTGTGGGACTGTACCTGATGTCCAAAAAATGTTGAAGATCTGAAGCAGCTTTGTTTTTGCTGCTGTTCCCAAGTTCTTGATCATCTCATTAAACACTCCGTCTGTTCCTGGCGATTTTCTCATTTTCGGATCACTCAGTAATCAAGTAATTTACGTCTCGAAATATATGCCACTCAGCCCTAATACCACACCCTTCCACGCCAAACACTTGTTAGAAATTGAAAGTCCTCTCGTCTTGAACCTTTCTTCGGCGTTTGTTTCGCGTCATACAACATCTACACAGATCAGCGGCCAGCAGTGCGAGTCAACACACGTGATGACATCACACGTTATTCACACAAGGCAAAGGCAAAGGCCGCCATCCATCGTAGACCATGATATGGAATAATTAATTAGGCTAGCGATATTTGTAGCAAGGATTAACTGCGCTACCTTTTTTCTTTACTCTCTCGTCTCGAGCCGCCCGACCCCAGTGACAAGTCAAGGAAAAGACTACCAGGTGGCGACTACGAAATGTTAGCAGTCTGATGAGTCAACACACTTGATTACATAACACGTCATTCACACAGGTGAGGTGTTAGCAGTCTGATGAGTCAACATACTTGATTGCATAACACGTCATTCACACAGGTGAAAAATCTGCAGTATGAAGAAACAACTTATGTTACAGCTTTACATTTCATACCAATCTATAACAAGTTGTTAATGTGATAACTTGTTTTATTGCATCATACGTCATTCACACTGAGTGGTCTCGAGGTAAGACGTCGGCCTCGCGTGCAGGAGGCCGCGGGCTCAAATCACGGTGGATCCATACATTTGTTCACGTGGAGTTTCTGGTTTTCCCATTGCTCTCTGGGTAGTAGAGGTCGAACGCCCGTGTGCAGGGTGGCGCACATTAAACTGCTCGACAAAATTCAAAATCATGTTAAAAATCTACCCAATCCATTACGGGATCTACGGAGTTCGTGCATTGTGCTGAGATTCTCCAACAAATCTGGAGACGAACAGAACACTTATTTGTTAAACCGTGGGCAATGCCGTTGATTATCAAACTAAACCAAACGTCATTCATACAGATAAAAAGTATGCAGTGTCATAACTCAACTAAAGTTTTGCCAACTCACGTCATTCATGCAGATAAAAAAGAACACAACAAAGTAAGTAGTTTTCTTCTTCTTCTTCGTACGCTGTCAGACGTCAATTTGAATTTGTTCGAAGAAATCAGCTGTCATCCTGAGGCTGTCGACACTGCCATAAAGCTTGTCTAGTGTTGCCACTGGTGATGGCCACATGTGCTTTCTCTGGTCCTCGTATGTCGAGCAATTTTGCAGCAGATGTTCAGTGGTCATTTTTCCTGTACCACAGGTGCATTCGTCAGTGCCACCTATCTTCAGTTTATTGAATAGGTGGTACCTCAGTCTGTTGTGGCCTGTGCGGAGTCTGAAGATCACGACCTGCTCTCTTCTGTTCAACTGGTAATAGGCATTATTTTTTGTGGAGCCAGTATGTTCTGTTTCCCATTTGGCCATGTATCTGGCCCTAATAAACCTTTTGGACTCTTCGTAGGTCACACTAGAATCTGGTTGTGGTAGTCTTGCACCTTCTTTTGCCAGTCTGTCTACCTTCCCGTTGCCTTGCATGTTACAGTGGGATGGAACCCACTGTACCACTACTCTTTTTGGTGCGGACTGCTGGCATAGTTGACAGAGTACTGCTCTTAAATCATTAAGTTAAGTATTTTTCTGGCTTTTTAGTGCTGTAACTACGGCCAGGGCATCTGTAAACAGGACTATCTGGCTTTCATTGCTTTCGCCTGTCAGCATTGCTTTTACTGTAGGCTTCAGTGCCTCTGCCTCCGCTCTAAAATTGCTTGAATATTTTCCACTTGCCATTGACAGTGTAATTTTTCTACCATTTGTTAAACTCAGGAATACCCCCGCTCCTCCAATCTGTGTTGTGTTAGTTACAGAACCGTCGGTGTATGCATGGGTCCAGTCCATGCTTGGGTAGTTTTCCGCTATGTACCTCAGGGTTGTGTCTCCTCTTTCTTTTTCAGTCTGGCTGTTTTTGTTTCCAATACCTGGTATATTTTCTACCACCTCCGGAATGATATGCTGCTTCTATGTGGGTTTGCGTACAGTAGGGATGGGCTTTGGTGTTGTTACGGTGTTCATAGAGTCTTCGCTCATCTTTGCTTTGGCTATTTCTACAAAGTTTCTCCGCTTTAGTTTCCCATTTCCAAATCTATTTAGTCTCTGATGCATTGGATGGTCTGTCAGTCTTCTGAGTTTCTCTGCTTGCTGCTGGGCTCTGCAGTCTCTTCTGTCGGTCATGGATTGCAGATTTGTAATCTTTTCAAGTTCTACAATTGGCGTTGACTTCATGCCTCCTGTTTTAACTGTCATGGCTTGGTTTTGAAGTTTGCTAATTTTATCGAAGTTCGCCTTTGCTGCTGTTGTCCATGCCGCAATGCCATACTCGAGAACTGGTCTCACTCTTCCAGTGTACAGTTTCTTTAGTATTCTTTTATCTGCTCCCCAGCTTGTGCCAGCAAGTTTCCTCATGATTGCCATTTTTTGTCTGGCTCTCATTCGGTTTCTCTCGATCTGACTTTTCCATGTCATGCGCCGATCAAATGTGACTCCCAAGTAGTTTGGGTTGTCGTTTGGCCGCAGATATTTGCCGTTAAGACTTATTTTGGTGTTCTGTGGTTTATTTGAAAGCGAGAATATCGTACATGTTGTTTTGTCCTCATTTATTTTGACCAGCCATGAGTTCGCCCACTCCTCCAACGATGTAAGGGCCTGCTCCATCCGATTGTTTGATACGGTGAGATTTTTTTTCAGAGGTCCACATAGCCAGATCGTCTGCAAACATGGAGCTGTGGACTCTTCTTTGTATATTCTCTGTGATGTTGTTTATATACACCAGAAAAAGTGTGGGTGACAGTACTCCCCATTGGGGTACTCCTTGCCCCAGTGTCACCTTTTTGCTCATCCGCCCTTGTACTTGAACTCTGGCTGTTCTGTTTTCGAGGTAGTGGCTGATCCATTTGTACATTTTTTCCAGATACTTCACTTCTTCGTAGCTTGACTTTAAGTCCCTCTTTCCACACCTTGTCAAATGCCGTCTCTAGATCCACCCAAACCGCTATTGTATGCTTTTTCTCCTGGTAAGCAGCCTCTATTTCCTGTTCTATGAGAGTGATCTGGTCCTCAGTGGATCTGTGTTGTCTAAATCCTGCCTGCTGTGGAATTAATATGTGTTTTTCTTCCAGGTGCCACATCAGTCTGGTGTTTATCATGCGCTCCATTAGTTTACCTACACAGCTCAGTCGATTGATGGGCCTCTATCCATTTGGATCTGATCTATCTTTTTCTTTCTTTGGTACTGGTATAAGTACAGCATCTTTCCATGCCTGCGGCACAATTCCCCTTTTCCAGCTTTGGTTCAGGAGTGATAGTAACGTCCTCTTTGCTGTTTGGCCCAACCCCATCAGCATTTCGTTTGTTACCCCATCTTTTTCGGGCGATTTCTTTTTCTTTAAAGTTCTCATGGCCTCATCCATTTCATTTATTGTAATTAGTTTTGAAAACTCTAAAAATAATACCCATATTATAGTTTTCCTAGGAAAAAGAAAAACTAATCCTGAAAATGATGTAACTCCAGGTACACATATCTCTATCGCCAATGCTTCGCAGAGGCTTCGTCCAGCCAGTACATCGTCCATATGAAGAGAGCGATATACTGGTAAAGTTGTTGCCAAGGAAATTGTAAGGGGAAACTATCTCATCGGAGCCTGGAGGCATAGACGGTATCTTATCTTGAACGTGGGCCCACGCCCCAGCACGGATCCGACCCGGTGACATGGCGATAGAAGAAGATAGGGGCAGTATTGTTATTGCGGTGCAGTCCCTGGCTTCAACGACCTGCACAGTCCACGTGTTGGGATTGCTAATCTAGCACTCGGCCCACCTCCCTCTACCACACTAGCAGATTAATACGTACAATCACTGTTTCTGCGTAGTCGACTTTTTGTGATACTTCTGTTAAGTATCAACCCCTTCTCAGGATGATTGTATTTCAATTTATAAACTTTTACTTCTGCTTTCATCAAATCTCTGGAATTCACACATTCTCTCATTTCATAACGGCAGACAGAAATGCAAAGAAAGGAAGGAAGAGAAACATGTGTGCTTACATATTTAGGACATGTGGAAGGGGGTGGGTTGGTGGTAATTATGTCACTCATTAAATCACAAATTGTATCAATCATACATGTATTATTAATTGAATATATTATTATTGTGTTATTAATTGTATCATCATCATTATATAAATAATTGTATTAATTATCACTATATTATCAATTGAACAAATCATAATTGTATCACTTATTTTTTTTTCAATGTTAAATTATATTAATCATCATGGTGCCATTAATTGTGTCAATCATCCTTATAGCACTTATTGTGTCAATCCTTATAGCACTTATTGTGTCAATCATCCTCATAGCACTTATTGTGTCAATCATCCTTATATCACTTATTGTGTCAATCCTTATAGCACTTATTGTGTCAATCCTTATAGCACTTATTGTGTCAATCATCCTCATAGCACTTATTGTGTCAATCATCCTTATATCACTTATTGTGTCAATCCTTATAGCACTTATTGTGTCAATCCTTATAGCACTTATTGTGTCAATCATCCTCATAGCACTTATTGTGTCAATCCTCATAGCACTTATTGTGTCAATCATCCTCATAGCACTTATTGTGTCAATCTTCATAGCACTTATTGTGTCAATCATCCTTATATCACTTATTGTGTCAATCCTTATAGCACTTATTGTGTCAATCCTTATAGCACTTATTGTGTCAATCATCCTCATAGCACTTATTGTGTCAATCCTTATAGCACTTATTGTGTCAATCATCCTCATAGCACTTATTGTGTCAATCCTTATAGCACTTATTGTGTCAATCATCCTTATATCACTTATTGTGTCAATCATCCTCATAGCACTTATTGTGTCAATCCTCATAGCACTTATTGTGTCAATCATCCTTATATCACTTATTGTGTCAATCCTTATAGCACTTATTGTGTCAATCCTCATAGCACTTATTGTGTCAATCCTTATAGCACTTATTGTGTCAATCACCATTATAGCACTTATTGTGGTAATCCTCACTATTATTAATACCAGTTATCACTAATTGTATAAATCATCAGTAATATAATTGCATCTATCACGATTATATTCTTAACTGGATCAATCACTGTACAATTAATTGTATAATCGCTGTTGTATCATTAATTGGATGAATCATCATTGTATCAATACTTATATCAGTCATGAATCTATCAATAATTGTGTCATTAATTGACGACACTCACCGTTGTATCATTAACTGTATCAAACAGTGTCATTGTTGTATCAATCATCATTGTATCGTTAATTGCATCAGCCATCATTTTATCATTAATTGTATCTATCATAATAGTTGTCCATCACAAGTGATGAAGACCACTCTCTTTGTTCAGCCGTGTGGACAGTCGTATCTCTTGCTGTTTCTGCTGAAATGGTTGACTTTCGCGGTGATTTGGATTAAAGTGAGGAAGAAACTGCGCGTTTTGTCAACCTCACCCACAGAGCCTAAGCTACCTTTTGTCAACCTCACTCACAGAGCCTAAGCTACCTTTTGTCAACCTCACTCACAGAGCCTAAGCTACCTTTTGTCAACCTCACTCACAGAGCCTAAGCTACCTTTTGCCAGTGGCAAGACATTCATCAAGACGACTGGAGATAGCATAGGATGCAGATTTTGCCTCAGGGTTACCACCGAATCCTTTCCGTCAGCATGTAACCCGCAGGGTAGAAAGGTGGCATGGCATCTAACGCAGTTTGTCGTGCCTTTTCGATAACCACAAGAGGTCGTATGGACAACACTCAGCGTGTGAGTGAGTCTGGCATCTCTCCCCAGCTGTATTCAGCTCATCATAGTTGCATCTAAAATTCCCACACGCCAAATTCGCGAAGGTGAACCGGCAGAACTAACCCGTGAAATACGACACAGGTATAAGCGTAGTGCCATTCAGCCGGCGTCCAGACCAGGATAAACGGATGGAAGAAATCAACAACACAAAAAGAACGAAATAACTAGTCCAGACAGAAAACAACACCACGTTTCCGTGAACACAAGTGTAAGTCGTCGACTAGTGTGAATTTCAGGCAAATCCGTAGTCTGGCGGCATCCATAATGATCCAAAACAGTAGAGAAATGTAGACTCGCAGCCAGTTATGGCGCCATCTTTGCATCTATCATTGTATCATTAATTGTATCAATTATCATTAATTACAACAATCATCATTTTGTCATTAATTGTATCAATCATCATTGTGTCATTAATTGTATCAATCATCATTGTGTCATTAAGTGTATCAATTATCATTGTGTCATTAATTGTATCAATCATCATTGTGTCATTAATTGTATCAATCATCATTGTGTCATTAATTACAACAAGCATTATTGTGTCATTAATTGTATCAATCATCATTGTGTCATTAATTACAACAATCATCATTGTGTCATTAATTGTATCAATCATCATTGTGTCATTAATTGTATAAATCATCATTGTGTCATTAATTGTACCAATCATCATTGTCATTAATTACAACAATCATCATTGTGTCATTAATTGTATCAATCATCATTGTGTCATTAATTGTATCAATCATCATTGTGTCATTAATTACAACAATCATCATTGTGTCATTAATTGTATCAATCATCATTGTGTCATTAATTACAACAATCATCATTGTGTCATTAATTGTATCAATCATCATTGTGTCATTAATTGTATCAATCATCATTGTGTCATTTATTGTATCAATCATCATTGTGTCATTAATTACAACAATCATCAATGTGTCATTAATTGTATCAATCATCATTGTGTCATTAATTGTATCAATCATCATTGTGTCATTAATTGTATCAATCATCATTGTGTCATTAATTTGACACAATCATCATTGTGTCATTAATTGTATCAATCATCATTGTGTCATTAATTACAACAATCATCATTGTGTCATTGTATCAATCATCATTCTATCATTAATTGTCACAAGGGTATCTTCTATACTGGGACGTCGTTAATTATAAGTTCAAAAACCAGTCACACACATGTAGCCACAGCACTGAAGGTCTCAGCTTATTGTGAGTTTACGTGACCAGCACCTATCTAGCTGTCTTATCTGTTCTATAGGTATGTCATGTACCAATTTACAGCCAGTTTGAACGGGTCGCGAATGTCATTCTTGCAGTGTGTACGATAAGATGTCTCGCAACTCTTGCACTAAGAAGCTCAGGAACACTATCCAAACTACAAACGTGCAAACATGGATTGTTTTTTCCAGACTCGTTCTAAACCAGCTGTTCTCAACCTAAGGCCGTATGGCCTCCTGCGGAACATGATATTTCAAGGAGGCAACAGGTGAACATTTTATAAAAAGGGAGGCCACTGCACGAGACTAGGGGCAAGAGCGAATCGTGATTCCCAGTGGGTGGAGCACACAACATTGCTTCCCTTTACTTCCTTCCTTAACCTAACTTCGCTATACTGGTTTAGAAGGCTTACATAGTCAGTAAACAACCAGTTTATTCCCCTCCACCAATACTAAAATTAACTAAAATTAAAACATCCAATTTATTTTGTATGCGTTAATCGAACCTGCCGCCACCACAACATGTGGCAATGCATTCCAAGCATTCATCCCTTTCTGACTAAAAACATATTTCCTAATATCCATTCTGTGCCTGTCTTTAAATAATTTGAAGCTATCCTTTTTGTTCTTGTAGCTGATTGAAAAACATTGGTAAAGATGCATCTTTTCCATTGATTAGTTTATAAACTTGTATTAAGTCATCTCGAATTGTTCTCTGTTCTATACACTTCTGCATTGCACGTATTTGGTAGAATCAGTTTTCAGTTGTGTGATGTGTTTACGCAGTCAATCGAGGAATAACCTAAACATAGCGAGCAGAGGTGATCTTCGGTTAACTGTCAAAGCAGTAGAGCTGAACATCAAACAGTTTGTTTCTGCTCATCAAACACGAGGAAAATTAATCGAGACATTCCTGTAGCATGTTTTTTAAATAATTATAAATAACAAAAGCATTGGTAAAGATGCTAAATATATTCGAGAATATGTGCCTTAGAAAACTGGCTGGGAGGAATTCATAACCAACAAAACAATTAGAGAAGTCACCAACCAACAATATGTTTCCTCACTCATAAGGTAAAAACCGGTGGTCATGTATCGGACATGTTCTTAGAATGTACATCAACAGACTCCCTCTTCAAGCATTTATGTGGTCACCATCTGGCGGCGAGAAAAGAGGAAGACCGAAGAACAATCGTCAGAGAGGGAGCCATTATGGCTGAGCAACATTTACGAACTGAAAAGAGTGACGTCACACAGATCAAACTGGAGAGCACTGGTTTCTGTCTTGTGTGCCGGGGATGGGACGAGAACATAGATTGATACACAAACTATTTATAACTTTTGTAGTCAGAGATTGGTGAATGCCTCGAATGCCACATGATGTGGTTGAAGCAGGGTCAGTTAATTCATAAAAAAAGATTGGATGTCCACAGTTATTTTTAGTATCGGTGGAGTGGAATCTTCTTCTTCTTCTTCTTCATCGTACGCTGTTTACAGCGATATTTACGTTGCACTGTTTTATTTTGTTAAGCCTGTGGCTCAGTTCATCCGATTTCAATAGGCGTTTCTGTAGGGGTGCCCTCCTTAGCCTTTGGCTGTCCCTTTGGCAGCAGTTGTTTTTGATCAGAGTTGTCTCTCTTAGGGAAGTTGTCTTGCAGGACTATCGAGTCTTCCCTACTCGTGTCTATAGGGTTTGGCAATGATATGATATGATGGACTATGTACTAGTTTGTGCTATCCCGGAAGAGAGGCAGTCCAGTGTGACTGTGTCTCAGGATCGTCACGTCCTGCCAGAAACGTAGCATATGCATGTGAGTGAGGTATCTCTTTGCTCCCTTTATTTTCTCGGCGGTGGAGTGGAATCAACTTGTTGTATACAGACTCTGTAGAGTCTTCTAAACCAGTATAATAAAGTTAAGTTAAATTATAAACATAAATGTTTTATTTCCGAAAACAATTTTTTAAATAGCTACGTTTCGTTCCGTCTGACTCGGGTATTTTCGAGGGTTGACGACACAGGAAGAATACAAGGTCGGTAGGGGGCTACTGATAGATGAAGGTTGAGAAGCGCTAGTCTAAACGATAGAACAATAATAAAGTACTTTCTCTGTCTTGCTTTTCGAAACAGCCAAGTGAAGCATCGCTGGTAGGACATATTATGGGGGTCAATCATTCTCATTTGTGATGTCCAATGCCCCGATGACGATCTTATGGTTGAAATGTACGCTGTTTGTTTTGTTGTTTTTTGTTGTGTTATGTTTGTTTTGAGCATACGTAAATCAGATGTGTTGTTTTTGGATTTTAACCTCGTTAATCTGACGCTTATTTTTTCAACTCAAGTAAATCTTTCGTACTGTTTTTTTGCATTTGACCCAACTTAAATATGACGTATTGTATTCGTATTTGACCACACGTAAATCTGACGTGTTGTATTTGACCACACGTAAATCTGACGTGTTGTATTTGACCACACGTAAATCTGACGTATATTTGATCACACGTTAATCAGTCGTGTACTTGTTTCTGTGGTTACAATGCCATTTCAATGTTACGGCAAACACTTGGGCTTTAACCATAGTCTATTGTGCAACATTGACACTAGGTAGATTAGTGGACGTACTGATGTTCGAAATATTGCTTAATATCATTTTTGTTGTCTTGTAATCTGAAGACCAAATCGTGATAAGGAGTAGTTTTCTTTCATGTATCAGATGTGTTACCTATATTGTTGTTGTTGCGTGTTTCTTCAGTGTCTCACTTACACCCTCTGTGCATCTTTCTATTGGACTCTCTCTTTCTATGCAGCCAAATTTTCTTGTGTTGTAGATCCATTCAGTTGGTAACTTTGGTTGTATTCTTGTCAGGTGTCGAAATATTTTATGATCTACTTCAACATGTAATCCATGCACGGTGTTGCACCCACCGTCTGTCTGATTACTTCGTTTCGTACTCTGTCCACCCTTGTAACCCCGACACCTTTTCTCAAACACATCATTTCGCATACCATAATTTGTATGTGTGTCTTGGTGAGAGTCCATATCTCACACTGGCAGCAGAGAGTTGATATAAAAATACAATTTATCAACTGCTTCTTTGTCTCCACTGGGACGTGTTTGTGTCTTAATAACGATGAGAGCTGATAGGAAACCGTATTTGCTTTCTGTATTCTTGATTCTACTTCTCTTCCATATTAAATTCGATGAATATTTAGTATTTTCTTTATTATGCCGATTTTCAATGTCTTTGTCTTTGCTGTATTAATCTTCATATAGTATCCATCGCAGGCATTGTCAAAGCAAATCACGTGTTCTTGGAAGTTGTGTTCATCAGGATAAAAGACACAGTTTGTTTGCCTAAATTAGCTGAATCAATTTGTATAACCTACATAATTGTTGGGAATGAATTTCTTTTATTTATTCAATAGTTCAAAGCCACGGCCATATACATTTTAATCCAATGAGGCGGTGGTATATGTACAACATATACATATTTTCCGTAGTTTGTCTAAATGAAAATAGCCACTACATCCTTTGTAAACAGACACGTGGAAAATATGTTATTAACTATTGTGGATCGCTTTATAACTAATTTTCACGAATTGTCAACATTTAGTAGTAATGACGTCAATTATTAACGCGTCTTCGCGATGCGATATTTGATGCGTCACTTTCAGACATCTCAGATGCTCCCATGTGACCTTTATTTAATTCGGAACCTAGCTATCTTAGAACCTCAAAATGTAAACGTATTTTCTTTCTTTCGAACTAAAATTAAAATTAAGTTTTTGATTGCATCTAATATTGTTTATTTGTTCAAGATAAGTACCATTTAAAATTAAAACTCTTAACACAGGTTCTGCCAGGTAAATATTGTCACACATCGCGGCAGTCTTATCTATTCTCTTTTTCACGTATATCCATTCTTGATGTGTATTTTCTGTCGGTCCATCTTTTCGTATCCCTTTATCTTCTTTCAGAATCTCGTTTACCAGGTGGCGATAATATGTAGTGGCACAACCATACACATATACACATACATACGCAGAGGCATACACACATAGTATGTTCTATCATATCTTATCTGAACCAACATTTTTCATGTCACGATGCTTGAGATGGATAGAATCCTTGGGCGTATCTTCACCGTATCTCAAATGAACATCCTTAAAACCTTCTATAGAAGCGCTTCATACAGTCATATCATTTTCGATAACAAACATGACTTCCATCTTCAAAGGGCAAACGATATTCCAAAGATTTCTTTTACAGATTGTGCAGTTTGCATACATAAAGAGATGTTGGTTAGATAATGTGATAAGCCCGGAGATATTTGTCTAAAGGCTAGACGCATTAGGTTGGTGAATGATGTGGACGGAACTAGATGAAGATGTGTGTGTGTGTGTGCGTGCGCGTGTGTGTGTGCGTGTGTGTGTGCGTGTGTGTGTGTGCGTGTGTGTGTGTGTGTGTGCGTGTGCGTGTGTGTGTGTGTGTGTGAAGTATAGACAAACAGATTGATGAAGTATGTGGATAGGATTATATATATTTATGTATGCGTGAAGGTCAGACCTTCAAGATAGTTATATATCGGGATTTTACTATATATATATATTGTTTAGTTTAGTGTAGTTTAGTGTAGTGTAATTTAGTTTAGTGTAGTTTAGTTTAATGTAGTTTAGTTTAGTGTAGTTTAGTTTAGTGTAGTTTAGTTTAGTTAAAGAAACGACGTCATTGCACACGGTTTAACTCTTAAGTGCTCTGTTCCTCTCCAGATTTTTTGAGAATCTCAGCATAATGCACAAAATGTAGCACTGGAGAGGATCCCATAATAAATTGGGTAGATTTTTAACATAATTTTGAATGTGACTCTGGCAGCGGCCGTTATTCATACTCTTTACGATTTCTCACTGCCGAGGGATTTGTAACGCCCGTGACACTGAACACGGGCGTTCGATCTCTACTACCCAGAGATCTGGGAGTAAAACCAAAAAGTTCACGTGAAAAAATCCCGGTCTCCACCCAAGGCCGACGTCTCACCTCGAGACCACTCAGTTCCTATATATATGTTGTTGTTGTTGTTGATGTTGTTGTTGTTGTTGTTGTTGCTGCCTATAATGAGTAAGTTTACTTTTTTTTTGTGATCTGGAAAGAGAGTTCAGTGGCGGGTTGAAGTAGCTTTCCTCAAATTCTGAGCGGGCTGATGAAGGATTTCGGTTCTACAGGCGTTTGTGCTATACTTGGCTTACTTTGCTTGACGCTTACTATTAGGGGAATCACTTCAATCCAAATCTCGTCAGCCAGACTGCCTTAAAAAATGTATGTTGCCAGGAAACGCTACATGGATTACAAGTTAGGTAGAGCTTCTCTGAGACTGACTTGTGCTGTACTGTACGTGTATTTAAGTGGGGGTGTATTGCTCTGGTTGTCAGCTGAGCTATCTGTCCAGCGACAAGGCGTAGCCAAGACAGATAAAGACACGAAGAAGACAGAATAGAGTAATTGACCATGACTTATGTGATGTCTCGCCATGATCTGCGCATTCCAATCCGCGTTGCTGGTAGTCGTCTTAATATCCGTTGAATAATATGATAGTTTCATCCATATAGTCTGTCAACTCTAGTTTTCATATGCTTAGGTAAACAAGTAATAATAATAATGTTCGCGTAGTCGTCAAAGGCTCGTTGCGTTGATCGACAACTACCATGGCCAACTACCGAAGCTGTGTTTATGCGTAGCGTGTCGACCGAAATCCCTACAGACTCCTCGGGTAAAGCCGTGTACTCCGCAGCCTTGGGATGAGGGCCGCGAGGAGTGTGTTTATCAGTGTTTGTGTCAAACCTTCCGTGTCTGTTCGTATCCAACTCTCTGTTTTTACGTGTCCTGTCGCCAATGCTTCTGATTGTGTTCACCTTTTGTCAGCGTGACCCTTGCTCTGCTGAGAATACGAGGTTGGAAGAGGTATCGGGTAACTTCTGGTGGAGGGAGGGGAGGGCAGGAAGAAGTCGGTATCAGTCCGAGCAGAAAGGTCACTGAATAGTGATAATATGGACTGAATTCTGGTGTGCAGTTAAGTGGAACGAACTCCGTCATGGACTGATCTCCCACGGCTTGAACCAGGCACGAAATGCAGTAAAATGCAGCACAACAAACATAATAACCGATCGAAAGTACATCAGTTCCACAGAATAACGTCCTTGATACCACCTGGTGAAGGAGTAGTGAAATATAATCCGAACAGGAAGCACCAAACATCGGGAAACTCGACACAAACACCGGAGCGAGTCGAGAGCGCAGCCACTAAGGCGCGGTCATCTTACTTTTTATATATTAAAAAAATATCTTTCACTTAATTGTAAATAAGTCCTAGCTCATAAGTTTGATCACTTTCCCTCCCCCCATGCTTCCTACGCTTAGTTTAGCCTGCCAGTGGACACGGTGTAATGGAGCGTGGCCACTGCACGCTCAACAGTTACTTTGATCCACAGATGAAAGCTGGGTGGCAAATGGGATCCAAGGGTTGGTGACCCATTTCCACCCTGCACACACACACACACACCTCCGGAAAAGCGAGAGTAGTTTTGTTACGTTGTTTTTCAGAATTGACATCACTGCAAACTCGGAAGATCTATAGGCGTTAATATTTTTCGCCATATTACGGGGATAACAGACGGATTACTGTTTCTGCATTCTTGATAGGCACACTGGGCAGTCTTCTGAAGTACCCATGATTGATTGATCCACGCTTAATCGATCCACACTTGATCGATCCATGCTTGATTGGCCAACACTTGATTCCTAACATATTATTTGTGGATCGCCATCTTATTGATTGTAGCGCCAACATTTAGCAGGACACCATTGACTGATGTGTCCGTGTAGTAAGCCCCTACGATGGAATATGCCGAAGTCCGGATGTAAGCTTTTTATTACCGCAAACCCAAGCACAACCAGGTCAGTGGATTCATGCACATCTATGAAGGTATTATCCTGACATCGGCTATTAGAATTAGTACCGATTCAACGGTTAAACCTGTCACGGTCTAGTGCACACGGCTGAACGTCACGAGATTGGCCCCCTTCACCCTAGCTGCAGACAGTGTCGGTTTGGTGTACTGAACTAGACTAGAACACGTCGTCAGGGAGAGATGCCCAACATATCACTCACACGCCGAGTGATGTCCCTACGACCTTTAGCGGTTATGGGAAAGGCAAGAAACACAACGATAGATGTCATTCCATCCCCCCTCCTCTCTTTCCTCCTCCCTCCCCCTCCGATGCCTGGCTGGATATCTGTTAACGGGAAAGGCTTCAGGAGTATACCCCAAAGAAACATAATGCATTCTGTACTTTTTACAGTGGTCTGGATAATGTCTTGCTCCTGGCTAAAGGTAACTCATGATGAGATAGTGAGGTTGGCAAATGCGCAGTGTCTTCCTCACTGATCACCTCCAGATCACCGCGCAAGTCACACATTCAGCGGACACAGCAAGAGAAAAGATTCTCCCCACAGCTGAACAGAGAAAGTGGTCTTCGTCACAAGTAATGGACGAACATCATCATGAAGGTGTGACGGTCCTTTCTAAAAATATGCATCCTTAATATGAACAACACACTGATACCCATAGTTAAACACGGCGTGCAAAAGTCCAAATCCACAACATAAAAACAAGAATGATTATTCTCCTGTTCGCCATCTTGGTCTTTCCCTGTTCATGACTTGCATGTCATGGGAGGTAGTCTCGTGAAATTCATTTTGACATGCATGACATGGGAGGTAATCTCGTGATATTCATTTTGACATGCATGTCTTGGGAGGTAATCTCGTGATATTCATTTTGACATGCATGACATGGGAGGTAATCTCGTGATATTCATTTTGACATGCATGACATGGGAGGTAATCTCGTGATATTCATTTTGACATGCATGTCTTGGGAGGTAATCTCGTGATATTCATTTTGACATGCATGACATGGGAGGTAATCTCGTGATATTCATTTTGACATGCATGACATGGGAGGTAATCTCGTGATATTCATTTTGACATGCATGACATGGGAGGTAATCTCGTGATATTCATTTTGACATGCATGACATGGGAGGTAATCTCGTGATATTCATTTTGACATGCATGGCATGGGAGGTAATCTCGTTATATTCATTTTGACATGCATGACATGGGAGGTAATCTCGTGATATTCATTTTGACATGCATGACATGGGAGGTAATCTCGTGATATTCATTTTGACATGCATGACATGGGAGGTAATCTCGTGATATTCATTTTGATATGCATGACATGGGAGGTAATCTCGTGATATTGATCTTGACAACCCACACATACTTCATGATATTCACAATAAAAAATAAAAAAACTGATCCCAAATTGCAAACGGAACTAGGGGAAGTATTGATAGAAAAACGGACGCACTTCTAGCATGTAGTCTGGTGTTCGGCGCTTGTAGAGGAGTAGTTGAGATTTAAACATTTGATAAGAATGTTTTATGTCAAATACATGGACATAATAATTTTCCCGCTACTCCAACCGTTGAAGTCTAGGTCCAACATTGCTTTTGGCTTTCTCTAACACGCTTTCAGGGTATCCGACTTGAGTCGCTTTTGGTGCGGTTTCATGGTAATGATTTTGACATGATGAGATTGTCAGCCCCATGCACAACCTTCTCTTGTCGCCTCTTAAGAGATACCAAAAAAGGAACAGTGATGATATTATTTCTACCGCGAGATCTACTCAGGTGCGCCAAGAATGCGCGGGATTAAATATGAGGAACTCTCGCGGTTGTTATCCCAAACTTATCCAAAGGGATATTAATCCACGGTACACATCGCACCTACCTCGTTTTCTTGTACCCACTTGCACGCAATTACTTCCCTTGTCCCCACGTCTGTCGATAAAAATAGAGATTGCAGCGGCTAAATTTGGTAGTCCTGCCCCCTGTGTCTCCCTCAATCAGTGTCTCCCTCAGTCATGCATAGCTATGGGGTTAAATAATGCAGTTTGGTCTTAATAGTTCTGTAATATCATGAACTATTTTCATTTAAAGTAATTTCTAAGGCTAATTTTGCCTGAATTGGGTGTAAAGTATTTGTCATGAGATAAACGCACTGATATTATCAATTACTTTGTACAATATAAACACGCTGATGTAATCAATTACTTTGTACATTATAAACGCACTGAAATTTTCAAATACTTTGTAAGGGCACGGCGTGGGCTAGTGGTTAAGTGAGACGGCTCACACCCCAAAGGTGCTGGGTTTTATTACCATCACATCACCGGACGTTACCAAGGGGAAGCAAACCCTTAGAAAATGCAGGAGGAAGCAGACCATTACATAAAATGCACGCCGAAGTCGAATGCACTGGGCCGACAGACGCGAAATAAAAACAGTGAAAGGATACTACTTTGTGGAATGGAAAGAAAAGGCGAACGCAAAGAATAATAATTACTTTGTACAGTATATAAATGCTGATATAATCAATTACTTTGTACAGTATATAAATGCTGATTTAATCACTTAATTTATTAAGTATATACGCGCTGGTATTATCAATTACTTTGTACAGCATATACGCGCTGGTATTATCAATTACTTTGTACAGCATATAGGCACTGGTATTATCAATTACTTTGAACAGAATAAACGTGCTGATATTATCAACTTATTTGTACATAATATTCCGGCTTACATTACTAACTGATATTACTGTTTGCTCTTGATATGGCGCGAAAAGTGTAAATATAGTTTCGTAGTAGACTCTATCCCTGATGATAAAGTGTTTAGTGATTTCCTTACACCCGGTCTCAGCGTTTCTGAGGTGGCGTGACGTGTTGCCTTTGTTGTCACATTGCATCACTATCTATAAATAATGTACCCATTTCAATCAAAATGCAAGTAGAACGTGTCTAGATCTGAGATAAGAAAATAGGTCGTTTTTCCACAAGAAAAGAGCACTCTAGCTAGCCACAAGAACACTCAAATTTGTAGAACATCACGGACTTGAACTGAGCAAAAATGGAACTAAGGCGCAAGATCCAACAGAACATTAAGGACTAGAAACTGAGCAGAAATAAAATTATGGAACATGAGCCCAGTTATTGGTTGTCACTGGGCTCCATGGAAAACAGTTGTCGCCAGATTTTGTGAGTTCATTCTCTATAGCACTGCACACCGTTGAACTTAGCAAGTCAAGTATTTCAGATTATCGCCATGTCGTGGCTAAAAGAGTTTCTAATTCCAGTTTCACAAAGTCCAAAATTGGCATTCGTTATCTAAGTGATTAGCCTGAGTGTTCCTATCGAGAAAAGTAAACAGAGCTGGCAAAGTAATCGGTCGACTGCAAGGTGACTGTTATCTAGATTCACAATCGAAATGAGCCTTTTCTTATCTCTCACTTCGAGCTTCAACAAAAGCAATGCGCATGCGCAGGAAGTGAAACAGCTGTCCCACTTTATGTTTTACTGCCCGGCAGCCATTTTACCACATGTAGATACAATTAATAATCACCATATGATAGTTGTGTGCACACATGTTTGTACATCTAAGATCTTAATCTATAGTTCATTTACACATACGAAGCTGCATTTAGCAAAGCACTTTAAAAAGTATATTTTCATTTCAAGATAATGAATGTTACAGGAAAAAGAAAGATACTTCGATACGGGTAATCAAACAGTCAAGGATCTGATGCCAGGTAGCCAAAATATGCTTGAATTCGTTTCTGTCCTACTTTATGATGGTCCAAACTCTTGGTGCATATCATCTCAGCATCCCATTTTAATTTATACTGGCTGTGAATTGTAATTTTAGCCTCTTTATTTAGCACTTTATGTTTTGTCCCCATTTTTCTATCTGCTTTTAAAAGTGCATCGGAGATCTCGTTTCCTTTAATTCTTCAAAATAAAATGGGAGAAAGAAATGGGAGAGAGTAACAGTCCAAACCCAATCCACCAGTTACAGAGTAACAGTCCAAACCCAATCCACCAGTTACAGAGAGTAACAGTGCAAACCCAATCCACCAGTTACAGAGAGTAACAGTCCAAACCCAATCCACCAGCCACAGAGAGTAACAGTCCAAACCCAATCCACCAGCCACAGAGAGTAACAGTCCAAACCCAATCCACCAGCCACAGAGAGTAACAGTCCAAACCCAATCCACCAGCCACAGAGAGTAACAGTCCAAACCCAATCCACCAGCCACAGAGAGTAACAGTCCAAACCCAATCCACCAGCCACAGAGAGTAGCAGTCCAAACCCAATCCACCAGCCACAGAAAGTAACAGTCCAAACCCAATCCACCAGCCACAGAAAGTAACAGTCCAAACCCAATCCACCAGCCACAGAGAGTAACAGTCCAAACCCAATCCACCAGCCACAGAGAGTAGCAGTCCAAACCCAATCCACCAGCCACAGAGAGTAACAGTCCAAACCCAATCCACCAGCCACAGAGAGTAACAGTCCAAACCCAATCCACCAGCCACAGAGAGTAACAGTCCAAACCCAATCCACCAGTTACAGAGAGTAACAGTCCAAACCCAATCCACCAGCCACAGAGAGTAACAGTCCAAACCCAATCCACCAGTTACAGAGAGTAACAGTCCAAACCCAATCCACCAGTTACAGAGAGTAACAGTCCAAACCCAATCCACCAGCCACAGACAGTAACAGTCCAAACCCAATCCACCAGTTACAAAGACACCAGCAAACTGCAATTTTCCGTCTGACAACGGGTCACTGCAAACTAAAGAGCCACCTATATCGGCTAAAAATCTCCAAAACAAATCTATGTCCATGTGGGACAGGAGTCCAGACCCCTGAACACGTACTTCAAGAATGCCCGACCCATGAAGAACAAAGATGTCAGTCTTGGCCAGATGGAGCAGAACTAAGACAAGGGCTATGGAGTCACCGCTCAGACCTGGACCAAGGAACTTGGCGATAGTAAGACTGAAGAATTAGCATGATCAGAAAACCCGAACTCAGAAGAAGAAGAAGATGAAGAACAAGAAAAGAAGAAGAAGAAGAAAAGAGGAAGAAGAAGAAAATAAGAAGAAAATAAGAAGTAGTAGAAGAGCTATGGTTATCGCGTTGTTGGGGGGCCGCGGGAGCGGTTTGTAGACATGTGGCCAGAAGAAAGACACCTTTCACGTCCATCTATCGTCAGTCACATGGGGGGGGGGGGGGGGGGGCTCTTTCAGCACAACATACATCAGTTGTCTGGCATGCACACACCTGGCCGGTCCATCCGATCTGGGTCTTCTATGCTGAAACATCTTGAGGTTACATCTTTGTAGAAGTCATATGCAGAAGTCGAGGTACGTACAATAACAGTGAGCTGCAAGTGGTCAACCGGGAAGTGAGCATGTTTCATAATCTAGAGACATGGGCACGAAGCACAAGAAAGTTGTGGAGAGGCACATAATATGACGAAGAATAAAAATACGTTAAATCTTTACACGTTTGCTGAGTACATCTGTCCCTGTCCTGTAGCATTCAATATCTCAAAATGCAAATGGACTTTTATTAAAGTGATTTGCATCAGGTGGCTGTGTATATATTGTGATCATTATCGTTTCAGATCTGAGATGTAAAAACATATGTACACGCTTTTATTGAGCTTGACTGGACCAGTTTCCGTTAGCTACTATTTCTCTTATTTTCTTCTTCTTTGTTCATTCGCATAACGCGGTCCTGTTCGTTCTTACACAGGGCATCGTTGTTTGTAAGGCTGTTTTATCTCAATACAGCTTTTGTCTCGTATCTGTCTCGCGAAGCCAGAATAATGTCTTTTCTTCCGGCATGAGCATTCAGTTTTATATTTGTTCCTTGGTCATGGTATGCTCGCCACATGGGCACCTGTAGGATGTGTTCCTTGGTCATGGTATGCTCGCCACACCTGCTAACTGTTCCATTCCTCATTTTGTTGTAAAGATAACCTTAAAGTTTATTATGCCCCAGAAGAAGATGATACCAACCTCCCCATAACCCAGACAGCTGACATTTTGTAAACAACCTCTACTAGTGTGATCTCTGCCCATCTATACAATATGGACGGGTCCTGGACATGTCATTAACAAGCTTAGTACCGTTTTAAAATATATATTTGCATCGTCAGCGAGATCAGCAACTTCAAGTCGCCATCGAAATCAGCAAATTCAAGTCGCCATCGAAATTAGCAACTTCAAGTCGCCATCGAACAGACCCACGCGTTTATTGAGTGGAAAGTTACGAACCATCCGAAGTTAACATTGAGAAAGACGTAGGATTGACCAGCTCCAAATATTCAGAACAAAAACGAGAAAAAAAAATTAATCGTCTATTAATTCCTCAAAGAAATTCACACACACAAATGTACAAATAAAAGCTTGTCTTTCTCTTGCTCTTAGTTGACCTGTACTTCTACACGGTCGCATGCCTCTGTGTAGATACCAGCTCTGGTGTAAGCTGAATATAGCTAAGAGTAGAATTTCCTGCTTAGCGAGCTAGGCTCGAGCAGCTTATGACTCCGTTGGGTTGGGACAAATGCCGCGGAGGGTGATTAACCGATGTGCTAGTTCATCTTTCTAGACTCAAACATTAGAGCAATGCAGCCTGTTAGGCGCCATCTATGCTGCTCTAAACAAACCACCAAACATGGCCGGTGTTGTGCCATGTCACACAGTTGGTCGTCTCTTACGACATGCTCTATGTGGAGGAGTGGTGCTATTCTTGTCATATTCAAAGACCCCAGCGGAGCACTTGGGAGAAAAAGCTTGTATCAAGAAACATTAACAATTTTTTTTAAATTTGCTAGTTCTAATTGAGGTAACTCTAAAACTGAGCTTTCACACTGGGATCAGTGGTTACCGTGTATCGATCACTTATTTTCTCCAGCACTCTCAGAACTATATCAGCTACTTTATTGTAACTAGAGAAGAGCAGGTCATCATCTTCAGATTGAGAAGTAAGCATAGCTGACTCAAGGGTCATCTTTACAACACAATAAGTATTTGGACAGATGACAAGTGTCCATGAAAGGAGCATACATGACAGTAGAACACATCCAACAAAGCTGCAGAAGGACGCAGGAAAAGAGAGAACAATACTTGGCCTCTCGGGGCAGACATTAGACAAAATATGTTTGGAGATAAAACAAATAAAACGATAGAAAGAAAACTGGACATCAGAGGATGAACGAAGAAGAAGAACTTAATCATTGTAACCATCATGGTTAATTTTTAAAGTAGTTACTATGAGATGTTTTGTTACACTCATCTTCACATGTAACATATCTTCCCTGCCTCATTTCTGCTTTCAACTGAAAACACAAATCGCTGATCTCCTATTCTGGAACCTCCGTCCTTTACCCTCTCGGCTTATGAACGTTAAACCTCGCTCATGACCTTCTGTAGGACTAGACTTGAACCCAAGGAATTGGCGTGCTTTCCTATCAGAACCTCTGATTCCCTCCGAGCCTGTTTATTGTGGGTGTGTTTGCTTGAATCCCAAGTTAATGTACAAGTAATCGGGAAAACTCGAGGTTCCGCCACAAAAATTTTGTCGATAACCGAACCGATAAGGGCCAGGCTATGGACGGCTTGGAGGGAACACGCGATAAGATAGCAAATTTGGGCTTCAAATTCGTCAGTCGCGACTTGCGAGCAACAAACTGGTGTATGTAAAGAGTTTGATTTGCAGAAATCATACAACTATCTGACGTTAAGACTGATCTTTATTGAGTTTTCACTTTAATGGTGTCTCTTTCAGCTTCACGGCTTTAGAGAAGAAATATTTGAGAGAAAAACCGACGTCTGTAATGTCTGTAAGGCAGGCAAAGCTAATACATTGTTTATGGGGACAGACACATTCAAATGGCATGTCTATTAAGCAAAGACAAGTCAAATAATGGTTTTGTCGAGCAGAAACCTAACATATAGTGTTATGAGTAACACATCTAATATAATTTGGCCTGGAGTACAACTAAAATATAATCATTTTGTATTGAACACAATTTTAATATAATTTTTATATAGCAGTACAATACTTGTGTGGAAATAGCTTTTAGGGAGACACGTAACTCGCATTTACTGTTTGAAGGAACAGATAAGTCATAAATACTCTTTAGAGGCATAGACACATCACAAGAAGTTTCAAGGGACATAATCTATCATTACTTTTGTAATAATAAGCTAGCATTTAACATTTGTACCGACACGTTATTCACATGTACAATGTGTATGGACAATGTATTCACATATAAACATTGTATGGATAAATTATTCACATATAAAATGTGCTTGGACAAATACCACACTTGTAACATTTATGTGGACATTATTGACTTGAAAAATATATATGGACATATTGAATTACAACATTTATATGGACATATTCACATAAAAGATTTGTAAGACCTTATTATTTACATTTAAAATAAATATGTACTGACATATTATTTCAATTTAACATCACTATTGGCATATGATTTACATATAAAATGGGTATAAACATTTTACTCCCATATTAAGTTTGTATGGACATATAAAATGGGTATAACGTATTACTCCCATATAAAGTTTGTATGGACATATAAAATAGGTATAACATATTACTCCCATATTAAGTTTGTATGGACATATAAAATGGGTATAACATATTACTCCCATATTAAGTCTGTATGGACATATAAAATGGGTATAACATTACTCCCATATTAAGTTTGTATGGACATATCAAATGTATATATATACACATTATCTACATACAAAATGTGTAGTGACATATTGCTCACATACACAATCAGTAGAGACAAATTATTCACAAATGCAATTTATATGAACATATTTTCATACATAAAATGGGTATGGACATGTTAATTACCTACAAATTGTAGGGAAATATTGGTCCCATGTAAAAAGTTTTTGGATATATTATACACATATTCAATTTGCATGGAGATATTATTTCCATATTAGATGCCCATGGACATATTATTCGCACATACAATTTGTATGGAGATATTATTCACATAATTTTTGGATTTACATATTATTAATACATAATATTTATGTTGACATGTTATTCCTATGACACGTTTGAAGAAACATACAGCTCGCATACAACCGTTGTAGTAACGTTTGTAGGAGCAGACAACTCACAAATAACGTTTGTAGGAGCAGACAACTCACAAATAACGTTTATAGGAGCAGACAACTCACAACTAACGTTTGTAGGAGCAGACAACTCACATAGCGTTTGAAGTAAAAATAACTCGCATCTAATGTTTAACAATTCACATAATAATGTAATAACATAGGAACATTCTCAAACACTGTAAGGACAGCTCAGGCACTATAGTCAGAAGTATTTTGTTATTGTCGGTCTGTGGGTTTCATATATAAGAACGAAAGACAGGGAGACATCGTCTAGTTAAACGCATTGTGTCTTTCTAAAGAATGGCGGTATGTGCGTGCCTTCTGCATTTGTGGAGTGAATTATATCTAACGATTAGTGGTCTGCATGATCTGAAAGGATTTGGGATTGTGTGTGGGATTGCTTGATCTTCGTGTCTTCTAAGGATTAGTGATTGTCGTGTCCTCTAGAAAATAGTGATCGGGTTGTCCACTACGGATTGGTTGTACATGTGTTCCATAAGGATTGGTTGTATATGTGTTCTATAATAAGTGGTTGTATATGGCATATACTGATTAGTTGTATATGTGTTCTATAAGGATTGGTTGTATATGTCATTTACGAATTAGTTGTATACGTGTTCTATAAGGATTGGTTATCTATGTGTTCTATATAGATTGGTTGTATATATCATAAAAGGATTAGTTGTATTTGTGTTCTATAAGGATTAGTTGTATATGTGTTCTATAATATGTGTTCTATAAGGATTAGTTGTATGTCATATACGGATTAGTTGTGTATGTGTTCTATAAGGATTGATTGTATATTTGTTCTACAAGTAGTAGTTCTATATGTGTTTTATAAGGAGTAGTTTTATTTATGTTCTATAAGAATTAGTTGTATATGTGTTTTATAAGGAGTGGCTGTATATGTTCTATAAGGAGTGGTTGTGAGGGATTCTGTGACGAAGTGGTTAAGCCGTTGGCTTGGTGATCAGGTGGTATGGGTTCGACTCCGGACTGCGTCGTCTTTTTCACGGGTGCTTCACTGCATCTCATTATCGCCCCCTCCCCCCCCCCCCTTTGTCGTCTTGTCCTTGACTTGCCACTGGGGTCGGGCGGCTAGAGACAAGGGGGTGAGGATAAAAAGTAGCGCAGTTAATGCTTGCTAAAGATAACGCTAGCAAATAAATGATGCCATCATCGTCTACGATGGGCGGCGGCCTTTGCCTTTTAAGGAGTGGTTGTATATGTGTTCTGTAAAGATTGATTTTATGTGTGCTTTAAAGATTTACGGCGTGTGTGTTTATCAAAAGGCAAAGGCCGCCGTGATATTTTTAGTAAGGATTAACTGCGCTACTTTATATCCTCACCCCCTTGTCTCTAGCCGACCGACCCCAGTGGCAAGTCAAGGACAAGACGACTAGGGGGCGATAACGTGATGCAGGGGACTCCGCATCAAGCACCCGTGAAAAAGACGGCGGAGTCCGGAATCGAACCCACACCACCTAATTACGAGACCGACGGCTTAACCACTTCGCCACGGAATCCCTGTGTTCATCAACAGATTAATAATCCCTCAAGGATTAGTTTCCTTCGCTCAAAACGTTCACCTAGTGTTAATGTTTACAATAACCATCCTTCACGTGCAGCATTGTCTAGCGATCCACATTACCAATATTATCATCCCATAAGACGAGAACACACAATTGCAATTGTTGATTCAATAATTGTTAGTCAAATAGTAAATCAAATAGTATTTCTAATATTATAATAATTTTGTGTTAGTGAAATACATGCGGACAAATTTACTTACTTTCACATTTGTGAAGAGTGCTTACCATGGATACTGTCAAATGTTAGATGACATATTGGCTGAAAATAAGGAAGAGATTAATTAGGAGACATAAACCGACACATTGAGAGGTGGAGTTAAAAAAAAAGAAAATAATATGGATAAAAGTACACCATAATTTGAAATAGATGGTAGATACTGTCCTTCTGCGTTCGCCCTGACTCGGACGTTATGACGCGTTGCGTCGTAGTTTGCAGCAAAGCTGCGGTATCTATTGTTCGGCTCAACAGAGAGACAGATTTATAGATAGATAGATAGATAGATAGATTAGATAGATAGATAGATATATAGATAGATAGATAGATAGATAGATAGATAGATAGATAGATAGATAGATAGATAGATAGATATAAATAGGTAGATAGATAAATAAAGACAGATAGATAGATAGACATATAGATAGACAGACAGACATACAGATAGACAGACAGACAGACAGACAGTCAGACATACAGATAGATAGATAGATAGATAGATAGATAGATAGATAGATAGATAGATAGATAGATAGATAGATAGATAGATAGATAGATAGATAGATAGATAGATAGATAGATAGATAGAGACAGAGCAGAGATAGGCGGCAGACAGATAAATAGACTACCAGTACACATTGTGTCAAGAAATAAAACGCATAGATCAAAATCGATAGAACAATTTAGTTACAATATAATATTTTCATGAAAACAGACAAACTATGGAGATTGAGATGTAAAGCAGGGGTAGATAGGACACCTTCAGGGACTCACAGGGAAGAATATAAATGGTAGAACATGCCAGATTGCTTGGTTATTAATCCAGCAGTCTGTTGGCTTCCGCCCTTTGGCCCACTTCCATACATTGTTGTATCTGCAATTGTTTGTGAGCTGTTGTTTAGTTCCATACAATGTGTTCCATTTGTCTGGCCTCGGTGGAAAATGCTCTTCCTTAACACTTTCAAGTGCCAGACACTTAAAAAGATGGTGTTTAACCGTTTCATTGGGTTGTGTGCACAGCCAACACCCAGGAGCATACTCTGGTTGGATTTTCTTCAAGTGGCTGTTCAGTTGTATGTATTCAGTGCGAAGTCGGAAAATTGTGCTCTGATCTCACCTTTTCAGGAGGTTGATGTTGTCTTTGGGATGGCCATATGTTTGTATATTTCTCTCCCAGTATTCTAAATTGTCCACTTATTCAGCAAAGTCTCTTAGCTCACAGTTTTCAATAGTTTGACTATCTGTAGTGTTGTTGGTGTGTATTGTTCTTAACTTGATCCCTTCTTAACCAGTTTGTCTGTCGTGTCATTTCCATGTGTATCTGAGTAAAAAGGGATCCATGGTATAACTATTCTGACTTCATACAATGTGATAAGTTGAGGGAATGAAAGGAAACTTGTCAACCACCACTGGCCGGAACACAATAAGTCGAAACTAAGTCAATCAAAAAACACTCAGTCAAAACTCAGTAAATCAGAACTCAATAAGTTGGAACTCTGGAAATGTCTTGAATTTGTGAATGTTGTCACTATTGTTATTGTTGTTGTTATTGTTGTTGTTGTTGTTGTTATTGTTGTTATGGATCCAGCATCACAGTGGCTCTCACGTTTCGGCCCAATACCCTTTAACTGTATCTGCACGTGTTAGTTAGTTGATGCTAAATGTCATACAGATAGGTCCAATTGTTCGGGTCCTGGAGGCAGAGACATTTTCATAACATCGTCGGGCGCCGAGTGCTCTAAGAAATGGTGATCAACGGTTTGGCATGGGCGTGTTCACAACTGTACTCTGGGGAGTGTTGTGGTTGGATTCTCTTCAGGTGTTTGTTAAGTGGGATGTGTTGGGTTCTCATCTAGAAAATGGTGCTCTGGTCCTTTCTTGTGAGTCGACTGATACTGTCATTTGGATTGGGGCTTGACGTATGTCTGTAGACCTCCATACCCGTGTTTCCCATGGCCAATTGGATTGGGGCTTAACGTGTATCTGTAGATCTCCATTCCCGTGTTTTCCATGGTATATTTTCAACAAAGTTTCTTTGTTTACTGTCCTTATGAGCTGTTTGGATGTTTATTGAGATGTTGCTGTGTGTAAATGTTCTTGTGAGCTGTTTGGATGTTTATTGAGTTGTTGCTGTGTGTAAATGTTCTTGTGAGCTGTTTGGATGTTTATTGAGTTGTTGCTGTGTGTAAATGTTCTTGTGAGCTGTTTGGATGTTTATTGAGTTGTTGCTGTGTGTAAATGTTCTTATGAGCTGTTTGGATGTTTATTGAGTTGTTGCTGTGTGTAAATGTTCTTATGAGCTGTTTGGATGTTTATTGAGTTGTTGCTGTGTGTAAATGTTCTTATGAGCTGTTTGGATGTTTATTGAGTTGTTGCTGTGTGTAAATGTTCTTGTGAGCTGTTTGGATGTTTATTGAGTTGTTGCTGTGTGTAAATGTTCTTGTGAGCTGTTTGGATGTTTATTGATTTGTTGCTGTGTGTAAATGTTCTTGTGAGCTGTTTGGATGTTTATTGAGTTGTTGCTGTGTGTAAATGTTCTTGTGAGCTGTTTGGATGTTTATTGAGTTGTTGCTGTGTGTAAATGTTCTTATGAGCTGTTTGGATGTTTATTGAGTTGTTGCTGTGTGTAAATGTTCGTGTGAGCTGTTTGGATGTTTATTGAGTTGTTGCTGTGTGTAAATGTTCTTATGAGCTGTTTGGATGTTTATTGAGTTGTTGCTGTGTGTAAATGTTCTTATGAGCTGTTTGGATGTTTATTGAGTTGTTGCTGTGTGTAAATGTTCGTGTGAGCTGTTTGGATGTTTATTGAGTTGTTGCTGTGTGTGAATGTTCTTGTGAGCTGTTTGGATGTTTATTGATTTGTTGCTGTGTGTGAAAGTTCTTGTGAGCTGTTTGGATGTTTATTGAGTTGTTGCTCTGTGTAAATGTTCTTGTGAGCTGTTTGGATGTTTATTGATTTGTTGCTGTGTGTGAATGTTCTTGTGAGCTGTTTTGATGTTTATTGAGTTGTTGCTGTGTGTAAATATTCTTGTGAGCTGTTTGGATGTTTATTGAGTTGTTGCTGTGTGTAAATGTTCTTGTGAGCTGTTTGGATGTTTATTGAGTTGTTGCTGTGTGTAAATGTTCTTGTGAGCGGTTTGGATGTTTATTGAGTTGTTGCTGTGTGTAAATGTTCTTGTGAGCTGTTTGGATGTTTATTGAGTTGTTGCTGTGTGTAAATGTTCTTATGAGCTGTTTGGATGTTTATTGAGTTGTTGCTGTGTGTAAATGTTCTTGTTAGCTGTTTGGATGTTTATTGAGTTGTTGCTGTGTGTAAATGTTCTTGTGAGCTGTTTGGATGTTTCTTGAGTTGTTGCTGTGTGTAAATGTTCTTGTGAGCTGTTTGGATGTTTATTGATTTGTTGCTGTGTGTAAATGTTCTTGTGAGCTGTTTGGATGTTTATTGAGTTGTTGCTGTGTGTAAATGTTCTTGTGAGCTGTTTGGATGTTTATTGAGTTGTTGCTGTGTGTAAATGTTCTTGTGAGCTGTTTGGATGTTTCTTGAGTTGTTGCTGTGTGTAAATGTTCTTGTGAGCTGTTTGGATGTTTATTGAGTTGTTGCTGTGTGTAAATGTTCTTGTGAGCTGTTTGGATGTTTATTGAGTTGTTGCTGTGTGTAAATGTTCTTGTGAGCTGTTTGGATGTTTATTGAGTTGTTGCTGTGTGTAAATGTTCTTGTGAGCTGTTTGGATGTTTATTGAGTTGTTGCTGTGTGTAAATGTTCTTGTGAGCTGTTTGGATGTTTATTGAGTTGTTGCTGTGTGTACATGTTCTTGTGAGCTCTTTGGGTGTTTATTGAGTTGTTGCTGTGTGTGAATGTTCTTGTGAGCTGTTTGGATGTTTATTGAGTTGTTGCTGTGTGTAAATGTTCTTGTGAGCTGTTTGGATGTTTATTGAGTTGTTGCTGTGTGTAAATGTTCTTGTGAGCTGTTTGGATGTTTATTGAGTTGTTGCTGTGTGTAAATGTTCTTGTGAGCTGTTTGGATGTGTATTGAGTTGTTGCTGTGTGTAAATGTTCTTGTGAGCTGTTTGGATGTTTATTGAGTTGTTGCTGTGTGTAAATGTTCTTGTGAGCTGTTTGGATGTTTATTGATTTGTTGCTGTGTGTAAATGTTCTTGTGAGCTGTTTGGATGTTTATTTATTTGTTGCTGTGTGTAAATGTTCTTGTGAGCTGTTTGGATGTTTATTGAGTTGTTGCTGTGTGTACATGTTCTTGTCCTGATTCCTATTTTGCTAGCAGGTCTGCCTTGTCATTGCCAGGTGTGTGACAATGCCCAGGGATCTACTGCATATCCATTTTGACGACGCATGAGGTCGTAATGTAGTCAATGTTTAGAGATTGTTTTATAAGATCAGGTATACAATGTCCAGCATCTTATAATGATTAAAGGGCGGATATCGAGTCTGAAATAATAACAATGTTTAAGATCTTGCTGGAGAGGCATCCAAAACTAGCCTCAGATGGTACCACGTAGATTCAAGTGCAGTGATTTCAGTTGTATACGTGCGCAGTTGGAACAGACCTCTCTTCAAGCACCAAACAGCTGTACAGAGGATCTGCCTGGGTATCCTCTAGAAACACAATAATCTGATTCTGATTTTATGGTGGCCTTAAATGCAGATCCATCTTGTAAACACATGCATCCATTCACCGGGAAAGGCATATGTAGTTCTTTGAGCTGCTTGCATGAGAATACTTGGATCTGAACTTGGTTGTATCATCTATTTATTTTGTCAGTATTTTCTGTGTTTTAAGGGATTGCTTGTCGTGGTATATTTGTAACTACTCTCTGTAAATTTTCTTTCTGGGAGATGGTGTTTGTCTTTGACTTCACTAACATGGTGGATTACATACTTTTGTTTAATCTGTGGATTATCAATTCATCAATTTCTGTGTTATGATCCAGCAAACAAACGCTGCTTAATGCCAAGATGTCTTCTGTATCTATATCTAAGGTCCTAACTGTGTCGTTCAAATCATATACGTTAGCTCCATCATTGTCGTGAAATCCAGTATGACTGGAGCATTATATTCACACAAACTGTGTATGTATGTTGCCCATTCGCGATTCACACGTGACGTAGCCAATTCGAAAGGGCCTTTCCGAAGCAAGGATAAAAAAATCAACGGCAAATGAGGTCTCAGCTAGTTGATTTCGGTAAACAACCATATAACAGAACTAAGTAAATGACCAATCAATCAACAGAAATATATTATAATCTAAATTAATTTGAAAGTCTCCACAACCTGATTCTTAAATCAGCCACATGTTAATATTTCGGCACAAGAGCAATGTATCAGTTCGAGGGCTCTCTAAGAGCCCTTGACATGGTTGCTGCACGCAACAATTTACCCAGCCGCAAAAACACATTTCGCTTCTTCTTTTTCTTATTCATCTCTCGTTCTGTATACTCCTGCTACCAAGCCCTGATAGGGGCTTTGAGGTAACAGCATCTAGTTCGGAGAACGAAATGTACTGTGTCCTAGTTTACAGCTAGATTGCGATATATGCACCTTTCGGTCCGACACATCCAACTTCAGCATGGAATTTTTAGGTAACGGGTTCCCTCTTCGATCTCATCTCATTAGTCAATCTACTCTGTTGCATGCTACTGTCCAGGATCACCACGTGGAAATGGAGAGTTGGTTTGACAGCTCTGGGTCGCTGACCCTGATGCTAGCAATCAGATTTGGATCGCTAACCACTACATCCAATGCACGGCTCACCATCTTGATCCACATTCTCATGATTCTGATTTGATTTTGCGAATCCAGGCAGCCTTCAATAATCCAGTCACCCGATCTTATAAGGATGAGGACCTAGGATTCTGAAGTATCTACCACGCCATTTTTTACGAAAGTATTTACCATGGTACTACCTTTGCCAAAATGGCTCACTCAAGCTTACACACGATAAAAGTCATATATAGTATCACTGTAACGTTATCAAGCCGGCAGGGATATATAATTGTATATTAACACGCCAAAGCCACATATGTACACCCACACATGCGCGCGCGCGCACACACACACACACACACATCGTATCCAAATATGTATACGTACACATTCACACATACACAGTACTATTTTTGTTAAAACAAACCGTAATCATAACTTTTCTCCACAGTACAACGGAACCTCTTCTCCTTATCAGGACCCGTGATATCAGCACTAAAGTTTGTTTGTCGAGTTGTAAGCTTGTTTGTCTGTATTGTTTCAGAGCCCGTCTCCCCCCCCCCCCCCCCAACCCTCGTTAACTATTCATTCCCTGATAAGATATCACATTGTGCTAAGACCAACGAGAGATGTGAACGTGGTCTGGTTCGTCTCAAAGATTAACACGTTTGTCGTGGAAGTAGTGAATGACGTTCGGCTTGATTGACTAAGTGGACTTCAAAGGCTATTCCACATTATTGAACGTCAAAACTCGTTTTTGTTAGACATTACCTGACTGCTACAGGTAAAGAATTGCGGTGCACTTTGATCCTTGTATCGCGTGGCTGCAGGTAAGCATTTTTGTGTGAGACACTACTAAACGCCGACTTTTTATGTTTATGATGAAACATTGCACACGTATACACTAACAAGCAAGTCCAGTATCTTAGTGCGTGAGTAACACTCAGATAGGCCTTGACTTTTCAGTGTGCCACGTTAGAGGGCATTTCTTTGGTGGTCGGTGACCATTTTTAGTACTCGTTTTGTGGACATTTCCTCTATGGGTATTGATCATTGGAGTATACGTTTTGTAGACATTTCATTGCTGATTGGTGGCCGTTTCATCGAGGGTGGTGCCCGCTTGATTACACGTTTTGTGAGCATTTTTTTTATGGATGGTGCCCGCTCGATTGCACGTTTTGTGAGCATTTCTTTTATGGATGGTGCCCGCTCGATTACACGTTTTGTGGACATTTCTTTCGTTGGTTGTGTCCGTTTGAGTAGAATGTTTTGTGGACATTTCTTCGGTTTGGAACTGACAGTTTAATAAAACGTTTTGTGGACAATTCTTCGGTTTGGAGTGACCCTTTGAGTATACCGTATTTTCTGTAAACGTCATCTAAAAAAAAGTTGTACATGGGCTAACTACCTCGTCCACCACTGGGACAATGTTAGGTCTGTGGAGTAGAGAGAGAGCATGTCTCTGCAGTCGCCTGCGTTGTTTTCATTTCAACATCGATGGAAACAAATAAATCTATGCCTTACCAAGGTTGTGAACGCATGCCCTCGCGGTTTGAAGTACGACATCCACACCTCTCGGGTATCTACCTTGAATGATAAGAAAAAGAAGAAGAAAAATAAAAAAATAAATTGAAGAATGCGATAGAAAAGAAGAAAAAGAAGAAGTAGAAAAAGAAGTGGCATACATGAAGAAGCCAACTGCAGTTTCTAATCAAACCTTTTCAGCCATCAACTGGGTAGACCAAGGCCAACATATCAAGAAGGATAAATATGTACATCTTGATACTTACATAAACAAGTTAGAAAAATACTTAATGGATTAAAGGGGAAACAAACTTCTTAACAGCTGAGCTGCTGCGATCGAAAGATCTATATGTGAAGGGTGTTTGGATTGTGTTGAAGACTTGAACCAGACGGAATAAAATCAATTTGATGTAATGATAATTAGCTTCAGGGCAATTGATAACACCAAATACACATTCAGAAAACAGCTGACATCACCACTATGTGCACATTCAATGAAGATGAAAGAATAGTCGTCAAAACTGAAATCGCCGAGCTTATTAAAAAAGCCATTGACGATTTTCACGATACAATTGTTCTTGACGATTTTCACGATACAATTGTTCTTGACGATTTTCACGATACAATTGTTCTTGACGATTTTCACGATACAATTGTTCTTGAAGATTTTCACGTCGAAGTTGAGAATGACCAACCTACTTAAAGACAGATTGATGACAATGAGAGACAAGAAAATGGGAGGCATCTCTTCATTAAGATTCTACACTGAACAAACGTCTATTGCTGCAAACACACAACTCTTTCATCAAACATGTTTCTCATATTTTAATTTAGAGAGATCTAGTGCAGTGTTGTTTGGTGTTTTTGATCTTTCCAAGGCTTTATCTGAACTCTTTCAAAACCGTAATATGATCGCAATCACAGTCGCCACTATGTAGATTTGTTATAAGATTCTTTTGTCGCTTATCTGTTAGTTTGTAATCTATTTGGTTTGTGACGAGGTCATATGGACTTATCCATATCCATGGATTTCTAGGAAGTAGTTACAACTATTTTGATTGTTTATTCTAGGCCATTCTATTAATATATTTTCTGTTTCATATCTCTGCCACAATGCAGAATGTCAATTTATATCTTCTTTTCTGTCCTCTTCTAGTTTGACAACGAATTCACCTTAATTAATGTTACTTTCAATTTAACAAGCTGAACATTTTCTGAAACTGCCCATTATCCCATTACATTCACATTAAGTAGTGTTACTTTCACTTTCACAAGCTGAACTTTGTCTGCAAAAATCCAGATTACGATGATAGCTTTTTTCGTGATTGCACACATACACATTTGACCCATTGCCAATTCATGCACCTTCCATACTGAGAATTATCTTGTACTTAACTCATCTGTTTTCGCCTGCACCCTTCCATGTAACTTCACATTCTCTGGCAACATGTAAACTTGTCATTTGCCTCTGGATGTTATCCATCGTTTCGTCACTACTTCCTGTTCTCCCGTTCCACGCTGCTGTAAGTATTTTGTTTTCATTGTCAACAGTAAACTGCTAACGGTCTGTGGTCACCTGCAGCGCGTGACTTCCCCTCCTGGGAGAAGGGTTCGCCTCCCGTTCACTTCGCTTTCAATATTATTACGGTTGTGGTGCCATTAATTACGTCGAAACCTGATTTTCCAATGCTTTCCGACTTATTTTCTTCATTTTCACTCCAGTAACCGTAACATGATAGTGTCTCATGGTTTGTAAGCACAGTTTTCTGTATCCTAGACAGACAAGGTGTCCTACCGGCTCACAAGTGCCCTCAACGCATTGCTCTTGCTATTGAAAGCATCAATAGATGAAGCACGTTGATATCAGTATTTGGACATTGCTGTCCAAAACTATGTGATCCTCAAATCTCATGCCCATTAAAAAATCTTCTTCTTCATCTGCTTCTTTCGTCCTGAAACGGACGTTGTGACATTTTCTTTCTAGTTTATAACGAGTCTGCGATATCTGGGCCTTTCGACCCACACATCCGATTTCAGCAGGATTTTTTTGTGTACACGGTTTGTCTTTCCAATGAGGTTCTAATTCTCAAGGCCAGAGTGCAGCTCGTTTCCAGGGTTACCCTGTTAGCTTGTTCGCTAAACCTGATGAAAGCTGCCAGTTATGAGACCTTGGCTGCTGGCAGCTCTGCATCTTCGGCCCCTTAAGTAGAAACGAAAATGTATCCAATCTGCAGACGCGACTATGGTTACATTTAGACCCAACCTTTGGCTACTTTAGTTGATTAAAATTCGAAACACATTCTTCTTAGCCGTTCGTTCTCAAATTCCCGCTAGCAAAACCCGAACAGTGTTTTACAAGTAGCTTGATGATGTCCAGAGAACGGATTGCGTTGTGTCGTAGTTTACAGCTTGACTGCGATAATTGCACCTTTTGCGTCCAAGACATCCGACTTCAGCATGTCATTTATAGGTATCGGATTAGCCTTCCCTCCTCGATCCCTTTTTTTTTAGCCAGTCTACCCTGTTGTAGCCTGTTATCCAGGATCATCACGTGAGGGTGGAGAAGGGTATGGGCAGCTCTGGGTCGCTGATCTTGACGCTAGCAGTCAGCTATGGGTCGCTGATCTTGACGCTAGCAGTCAGCTATGGGTCGCTGATCTTGACGCTAGCAGTCAGCTATGGGTTGTAGACTGCCACAGCTCATGCATTTCTCTGAATCTTGATCCCAAAAAACGGAATACCAAATTAGTCCTTCAGTGAAATTACCAGTAAAGTGGTCAACTGAAACGGTCTAGGCGTGACGCCGCTTATCAAAGCTGCTGTTATATTATTTCTAATGTAGCTCAAACAATAACAGAAATGGATCTCTTCTGGCCGACGTACTGGTTTACGAATGTTTACGATCGGCTCTATAACTTACACCTTGGTATTTCACACACATACAACGTATGTTGACTAGAGCACTTGGTTTTTATCAGTGTTTGTGTGTGTGTTTGTGTGTGTGTTTGTGTGTGTTTGTGTGATTGTGTGTGTTTGTATGTTGTGTGTGTTTTTGTGTGTGTTTGTGTTTGTGTGTGTCTGTGTGTGTTTGTGTGTGTTTGTGTTTGTGTGTGTTTGTGTTTGTGTTTGTGTGTGTCTGTGTGTGTTTGTGTGTGTGTTTGTGTGTGTGTAGTTGTGTGTGTGTTTGTGCGTGTGTGTTCGTGTGTTTGTGTGTGCGTGTTTGTGTTTGTGTGTGTGTTTCTCTGTGTGTGTGTGTTTGTTTGTGTTTGTGTGTGTTTGTATGTGTGTGTGTGTGTGTGTGTTTGTGGTTTGTTTTAATGTCAGATACAAAGCATTTAGATTTTTAAATATATATTACAACTTTGGCAGAGTGGCCAAAAGCATGGAAGAGATCAATGTATATTCATCTCCCAAAGTCAGGCAACTAAAAGCTGTGCACACAAATTTTAATTTTGCGCTAATAAGCGCCCCTTGCAAGATTCTCTTGGGGATTATATTGAAGAAAACAAACAAAATTGAATGAAAACCCATGACATTGCAAGCATACCTCAGAAAAGACAAAAGATTACATATTTAATATGAGGAACATGTATGAAAAATGTAGAGAGTAAAATGTCGATCGTTATTTACGCTTCATCGATTACACTAAAGCCTTCGATTGGGTAATAATAATAATAATAGCTGTCCATCGTTGTCGATGAGGACCGCTGACATCATCGTTGTCACAGATTTCCCTATTGGGTGTGGGTGCGCATGTGGCTGAACAGGCCAATGCGAGCACGAAAACATCTGTTACATATCGGGCACTCGAGGTTTGTAGAAGGGGATGGTGTTCCCGCTGCTCGGGATTTCCGCGTCTCGCGTCTGCTCTGGGCTTTCACAACACGGTCGTCTTCACCGGCAGCTACACCCGATTTGACTGCGCTTCTCCAGTCAGATCTGTTTTGCGCAATACATTCCCGGGTGTCGATGTCTATCTGGCAACTTTTTAGTGAGTCCTTCAGACCGTCTTTAAAACGTTTCTTTGGGCGCCCTCTCTCGCGCCATCCCTCTGTCAGCTCGCCGTAGAGAAGCTACTTTGGGAGCCGCTCGTCTGACATACGGACGAGGTGTCCGGCCCATCCTAGTCGTGCTTTTTCTAGCAGTGCATGGATGCTGGGCATGTTAGCCCTCGAGAGAACCCCGATGTCAGTGACACGATCTTGCCATCGGATGTGGAATATTCGCCTCAGGCAACCTGTGTGGAAGTGGTTTAACCTCCTTGCATGTCCAGAGTATACAGTCCAGCTTTCGCAAGCGTATAGTAGGGTTGGAATGATGGTTGCACGGTAGACTTTGAGTTTGGTCTTGACGCTGATGGCACGACGTGCCAAGGTCCATATAGTTTCCCTGCCAGCATATCTGTCTCAGCATCCCATACTCTGGACAGTCCTGAAGTATATGCTCGGCAGTCTAGGGTGCCTGTCCCCATATACACATACTTGAGCTGCCAATCCTAAATTCTGTATACATGTGGCTGCGGAGTCGGTTGTGTCGTGTGCTGAGGCGTAGAATGACAATCCGCTCTTGCCTACCTATATTGCGACAGTCATCTTGCACTTGCTCTGTAAGCTCCTCTCATTGATCCAATCATATCCCTCGTTTGATGGCACGTAACTAGCACATCTGGCTGCTCGTCTGCAGCACCTGCCAATGTCTCAATTATAGGTACTTTCGAGGCCAGAAAGATACCTTTTTTATTTCAGCGAACGACAGCTAGCCCAAGACAGTAGATCGACACAAGATTCCGCAGGTTCGAGGTCACAATGTCAGCCAGTCATCCCATAGGCAGCCCTTCTATACCTTATGTCTGAACCAAAGAATACGACTCACTAACGATTACGGTACGGATTAAAAAGGTATCAGATAGCCACGTCAAGTCAGTGCCACGATCTCCATTCTCATACTGGATGTTCTTGTGATATACGCCCCACTTCTCTCAGTAACCACCTTGCCTTTTGCTCTAGAAGAAATCCCAAACCATATATCTCATCGTGCACTACAATTACCTCGGTAGACATGACATTATCGCCTCAAGTATATCATTTATCAGTTGCTTAACCTATAGATCCGCTTTTCCGTTGCACATGTCTCTGTATCCTTTGCTAAAGACTATAGTCTGCATTTACATCTTTAATGGGGACTCACTATAGCCCTTCTTTACGGCCTCTACTGTAGTCAAACCACAAATCATCATCTCTGACTGTGCCATCCATCATTACATCCAATTCGTTATTCTTGTACACTTGGTATCTAAAGTGTGCACGTGTAATGGGGGACTGTCTGCGGTTACTCGAATGCAAACTTTGTTATACGCTTCAAATGTTCTCTATCGCTTGTTAAACATTACAATTTACACTATTATTAGCTCAACTCCACCTAGTATGTGCTAGGCCACCCCCTCACCGTCTAGTGACGCCACTGGTTTGATCTATATTTCAAATGTGCACGCATAAAGGTACGGCTGGTGTTATCCATTTAACTATTACCCTTTTCAAATAAAGATCTATTTTATGACAGGTTTCACAATCGATTTTCTAGACGCTGTGAATATCGACTCCCAAGTAATAACGATTTATAGTTTCACTTACAGCTGACTTACGCTGCTCGCAGTTTTATCTTTTATCACAGATGAGACGATTGGGGGCAGACCGATTTGGTAGTTAGATATCGTACATATCATGTTGCTTTGTTTTATTTGTAAGGACGCTATAAGATGTACATTTGACTGTTTTATGTCTGGATAAATACAGTACACCTGTGTGCAAGTGAATATATGTGCTATAAATATGTTGAATACATGTGTGTATGTGTATGTTTTTATATATTATATTATATTATATTATATTATATTATATTATATTATATTATATTATATTATATTATATTATATTATATTATATTATAATATATTATATTATATTATATTATATTATATTATATTATATTATATTATATTATATTATATTATATTATATTATATTATATTATATTATATTATATTATATTATATTATATTATATTATATTATATTATATTATATTATATTATATTAAATTGTATGTAAACAGCACACACACAAGGGATCCACGCCTTGCAGTCTCAGACATACTAATTACTGCAATAGCTTTTCTCTGGCACTTTAAAATACCCGTTTTATAAACAATCCTAAATGAAGTTTCATAAGAACACAACGGAAGCGGAAATAATCAGTCAGTAGAATAGATATACTACCCATATCTGCGTCAGAAGTACATTACTTCAACATATTAGATAAATTAGATTTCCGAGAACAAAGTAATAAACATCGACAACAGAACAGGCAGACAACAGCACGAACTGACGACGCAAATGAGGTACACATCAACTAAGACACACTATCTATCGCTATTACTAAGACACACTATATATCATCATTGCTAAGACACACTAGCTATCGCTATGTCTAAGACCCACTATCTTTCTTCATTGCTAAGACATCCACAAATAATAATTGAGACATTCCGATCATTGATCAACTGCATATTGGCACATATTCTGTTAACAGTATTATGCTAGTCCGGGGATTCCGTGGCGAAGTGGTTAAGCCGTCGGCCTCGTGATCAGGTAGTGTGGGTTCGACTCCGGACTCCGCCGTTTTTGTAACGGGTCTCCTGCATCTTGTAGCCACCTCCTAGTCGTCTTGTCTTTGACTTACCATTGAGGACGGGCGGCTCGAGACGAGAGAGTGAGGATAAAAAGTAGCGCAGGTAATTCTTACTAAAAATAGCGCTAGCAAAATAAATTATGCCGTCATCGTCTTCGATGAGCTGCGACCTTTACCTTCGATTATACTAGTGCTAATGAGTTGTAGATATCTTTTATATTAGGGGACTGAGTGGTCTCAACCTAGAGCGTCGGTCTCGGGTGCTGGAGGTTGCGGTATCAAATTACGGTGGAGCCAGGAATTTTTTCTCCGTGGACTTTCTGGTATTTACTAAGATCTCTGCGTAGTAGAGATCGGATGCCTGTGTTCAGTGTCGCACACTTGAAAAATCCCTCGACAGTAGGAAATCGAAAAAAGTAGGCCTAACGACCGCTGCCCAGGAAAAATTCAAAATGATGTTAAAAATCTACCCAATCTATTACGGGATCCTCGCTCGTGCTTCAGAGTTCGTCCATTGTGCTGAGATTCTCTGGTACCACGGAGTTCGTCCATTGTGCTCAGATTCTCTGGTACTACGGAGTTCGTCCATTGTGCTGAGATTCTCTGGTACCACGGAGTTCGTCCATTGTGCTCAGATTTTCTGGTACTACCGAGTTCGTCCATTGTGCTGAGATTCTACAACAAATATATTGAGAAGAATTGCGCATTGATGGGTTAAACCGTGTGCAATGACGTTGATTCTTCAACTAAACTAAACTACACTAAATATATAGATCATGTTTAATATGTACTAACTACTGACTTGGTAACGTTTTTCAATCTTCCACACATTAATGTCTAAGATTTTGTGGTCAGTCGCCAGGATAATCACACGTATTAAAACATGATTGCCTTCGCCATATTGAAGTATAAGGCAAAGGCAAAGGCCGCCGTCCATCGTAGACGATGATGGCATAATTAATTTTGCTAGCGCTATTTTTAGTAAGGATTAACTGCGCTACTTTATATCCTCACTCTCACGTCTCGAGCCGCCCGTCCCCAGTGGCAAGTCAAGGACAAGACAACTAGGAGTCGATTACGAGATGCAGGGGACTCCGCATCAAGCACCCGTGAAAAAGACGGCGGAGTCCGAGGTCGAACCCACACCACCTGATCACGAGGCCGCCAGCTTAACCACTTCGCCACGGAATCCTCATTGAAGTATAATCTCATAGAATAAAATTGTATGCTGGCCAGTTATAAATATATTAGTTCTAATTTTCAAAATAATAATAAATGAGAAACCACCCACATAAAAACTCTAAATCAATAATGAGTGAAATACAAGTCATATCAGCAGGCTGTTTGATATGCTATCTGTTACATATGGCCTTTTTCAAGATATGGACAAATCATAATAACACATGAAAACAGAATCAGCCTGAACTGTCAGATTTGTTTTAGTGTCAGGCGATGAACACATTCGTTGTCCGCTATCACTGCAGATCGTGCCTCAAATGTCGTTCCTAGACGCCAGAGTACTTCGTGCCTCAAATGTCGTTCCTAGACGCCAGTTACTTCGGGCCTCAAATGTCGTTCCTAGACGCCAGTGTACTTCGTGCCTCTAATGTCGTTCCTAGACGCCAGTGTACTTCGTGCCTCAAATGTCGTTCCTAGACGCCAGTGTACTTCGTGCCTCAAATGTCGTTCCTAGACGCCAGTGTACTTCGTGCCTCGGCGCCAGAGTAATTCCCTGTTTTGACAAAATAGCATCAGTATTTTGATTCAGAAACGTCGAGATATGCGACCACATTTGGTAGTGTAAGGGGTGAGAAAGAGTTAGGGTGCGGGGGGGGGGGGGGGGACTAGCAACCTCACCATATCAAAACCGTTACTACTGAAACCAGACTCCAGACAAATAGATTCTAATCCTTTAAAAGCTGGCTTTATTTCAAATGTAATGTTGGACCTATACTCCGCAAGCTGCAGCGACAAGTGTATGATGATTATGTTTTATTTAATCAAACGTAAATCAATTCAAAGACAAATAGTCTGTTGTTATAAAGTGATTATTGTTTTTTTTTCTTTACTTGTCTAGATGAGGGTGAAGAGGAAGAACCTGGTTTTGGTGAAGATCAACTTGCTGACGTGGCAGCTAGCGAGACCGGTATGGAGACATCCTCCAAAGGGGAAGTTAAGGTGTCAGCAATTCACATATCACGTGATAACACCAGCCTATCAGAAGAGTTGAACAAATATTCACAAAAGACGAAAAGTGTGTCAGATAACAATGTCGTCATAGAAAATACAGATCACGAAGACAACAAAAGCAACACAAGAGCTAATATCTCAGATGATTACATTATGAAGGAGCGATCAAGTAACTCATTACGGGACAAGAGTTTGTCAGTGAAGTCTGAAACGATGTATGTCAGTGACATGGTAGACACAAACGGTTGTGAAGAGAACGAAAAAGGCGACACTAATCTGGATAGTTGTGACCATTCTAATGACAAGCCTGCTGAGCAAATTAAAAGAGAACTTTCTATCAGTCCGCCTATAGATGGAAGAGGCGGAGACTCAGACCGATGTGGTGCCAACCAGTTGAATTCTGAATCATTGCATTACAAACTGTCAAATAAATACAAGCGAAGAAACCGTTCACGGTCAAGGTCGAGTTCCAAATCTATTGGCATTCCAGGCTCACCCGATGCTCCACCAACTTCTAGTCAATCACGGGAGGAAGCCGAACGGGCACTTGTCAATCAGCTTCAGCTGCCAAGCGATGTCTTGTATCTGCGACAGCAAGAGATGACCATCCAAGGTATTGCCAGCCTGGGTTGGGTCGTGTGTTGTGCCATTCCTCTACCACAGGGCTCGTCATTGGGGCCGTTTCAGGGTCAACTTGTTGCCCCTGAGGCAGTCAAAGTTGGTGACCTCATCGTCCAGGTAAGATTCTTTCTTCTTTGTTTACAATCTTTAACAATTTATCACAAATAAAACCAAAGATGCTTAAGTGTACAGCAAGAAAGGCAGTAAAGTTATGTAACAATATATAACCCAATTTGTTATTATCTACGTCAAAAGACCAGACGAAAGGCCGGTTTAAATATCAATCTTGCTGACACAAGAAACAGATTCGGCCCATGCAAGACCAATGCTACTTTTCAGTATGGTAAAATAGAAACCTACCAAGCACGCTTCTTGGTGACTGTTGATTCAAACATTCTTAGAGTATGTACCCATAAATTCCTCTCCTCTTGCCTCGTCATACCCCAGCAATAAGAATACGCGCCCTTGTGATGGTTTTATGTAGGCTTACTTCGTCACTCAACGGCGATACCATCAGATCCCAAAATCCAGTTTGGGCCTACTTCGTCATTCAATAACGGTACCCTCAGATCCCAGTATCCAGTTTTATGTAGGCCTAATTCGTCACTCAATAAGGATATCTTCAGATCCTAATATCCAATTTTATGTAGACCTACTTCGTCACTCAATAAGGATATCTTCAGATCCCAATATCCAGTTTTATGTAGGCCTACTTCGTCACTCAATAAGGATATCTTCAGATCATAATATCAAGTTTTATGTAAGCTTACTTCGTCACTCAATAACGACATCTTCAGATCCTAATATCCAGTTTTATGTAGGCCTACCTCGTCACTCAATAACGATATCTTCAGATCCTAATATCCAATTTTATGAAGGCCTACTTCGTCACTCAGTAACGATATCTTTAGATCCTAATATCCAATTTTATGTAGGCTTACTTTGTCACTCAAAGGGAATACTTTCAGATCCTCCCATATCCAATTGTATGTATAGTTACTTCATCACCTAACGGCGGAACCATCAGATCCGAATATCTTTACTTCATCACTTTTCGAACCTAAGATTTAGTTTTCAAAGACAACGTTCATGACAATGTTTTATTAAATGATTCGCTTAATTTATTTAATCACTTTTTTTTTGACGTTTCAACACATTACGTTACTCGTCCATCTTTAGCTCTGTTGTTTATGTTATTCTTATTGTTTTCTTTTGTCCAGTCCTTGATAAGTATCAATTTTGACAAAACGTTGGGATCATGATGCTGAGCAGCGCATGAACTGTAGCTATCAGTGATCCAAAGCTGACCTCTAACGTCAGGGCCAGCGAACCAGAGCTGCCAAGACCCTTCTATCCCTCCACGTCGTGATCCTGGATAGCAGGCTGCAACAGGGTAGACTGGCTAAGAAGAAGGGATCGAAGAGGGAAGGCTAACCCGGTATGCAAAAATGACATGCTGAAATCGAATGTGTCGGACCAAAAGGTGCAATTATCGCAGTCAAGTTGTAAACTACAACACAACGAATTTCGTTCGTTGGACAACATCCTGCAACTTGGAAAGTAATTTTTAGGGCTTAGTAGAAGGAGTTTGAGAGCGAAGAAAAGGAAGAAGCAAATGAAACGTCATTCCTTGTGTATCTCTTCTATATTTAGTTTAATTGCATATTAACCATCGTGTTATACAGTTATATACTATAAAAACAAGGATTTGTTGCTGACAACGACTAAAATATTTGCCCGGAGAACGGGAAGAATAATCTGTGACAATAACATTGACAATTGTCACAACTGTCACAGCAGCAAGGAAAATGTTCCAAATTATGAAAGCACCAAGCGATATAATGAAGGAAACACTATGTTGACGATGATACACAAGATTGATTGTAGGCATGAGGGTAGGAAATCGAAGTTGACGATGATAAACAAGATTGATTGAAGACATGAGAATGGGAACACGATATTGACGATGATAAACAAAATTGATTTTTGACGTGAGGGTGGGAATACGGATGTTGTCAATGATAAACAAAATTGATTTTTGACGTGAGGGTGGGAATACGGATGTTATCAATGATAAACAAGATTGATTGTTAACGTGAGGGTGGGAATACTGATGTTATCAATGATAAACAAGATTGATTGTTAACGTGAGAGTGGGAATACGGATGTTGTCAATGATAAACAAGATTGATTGTTAACGTGAGGGTGGGAATACGGATGTTATCAATGATAAACAAGATTGATTGTTAACGTGAGGGTGGGAATACGGATGTTATCAATGATAAACAAGATTGATTGTTAACGTGAGGGTGGGAATACGGATGTTATCAATGATAAACAAGATTGATTGTTAACGTGAGAGACGGTTACACGATGTTGTGAATTATACATAAGATTGATTGCTGACGTAAGAGAGGGAGCACGATCTAATGGATGATAAATAAGATTGTTGACAAGTTGTGTGCCTATGTTTGAGGTTGCTAGCCTATGTTTGAGCTTGCTAGCCTATGTTTGAGGTTGCTAGCCTATGTTTGAGGCTGCTATCCTATTTTTGAGGTTGCTAGCCTATGTTTGAGCTTTGCTAGCCTATGTTTGAGTTTGCTAGCCTATGTTTGAGTTTGTTAGCCTATGTTTGAGCTTGCTAGCCTATGTCTGAGCTTGCTAGCCTATGTTTGTGCTTGCTAGCCTATGTTTGTTTGAGCTTGCTAGCCTATGTTTGTTTGAGCTTTCTAGCCTATGTTTGAGCTTGCTAGCCTATGTTTGTTTGAGCTTGCTAGCCTATGTTTGTTTGAGCTTGCTAGCCTATGTTTGAGCTTGCTAGCCTAAGTTTGTTTGAGCTTGCTAGCCTATGTATGTTTGAGCTTGCTAGCCTATGTTTGAGCTTGCTATTACATTTGGTCATTTAACACAAAATGTGCGACATATATATATATATATGCTTACATATCCTTTAATATCTTCATATCTTCCTTTTAAGTTCCTTTTAAAGCTTACACATTTCCTCTCATAATCTCCCTTTTATGTCCAAAGACCACACTGAATGACTCTCTCTCTCTCTCTCTCTCTCTCTCTCGCTCTCTCTCTCTTTCTCCTCTCTCTCTCTCTTCGTCATTACTCTCTACTCATTTCCTCATTTCTTCATATGCGAGATCAAGCAGAGAAATCAAACAATGACAAAACTGAAACGTTCTTGGATCACATCATTACCCTATATTGACGTCACTTGGTTGACGTCTTGCGCGTGAGATAACATGGTCGTTATCTGGCGAGCTAACTTGTCTGAGGTCGCCTTTGTGGAGGCGTTATCGTATCTGGGACAAGGGCTCATCGAATCCTGAACGGGTTTCTTGTTCTCATTGTTGTTAGAGACGGGATACTACAAGAACTTGACAATTAAAAGTCTGAGCTGGCTGTGTCACTGCGTTCACGTTAGCAAACCAAGTGACACATGACGTAACGCGAGGTTGTTTTGAAACTCAAAATCCAATAGAGAGTTCAGAATCGGTTGAATGCAACGTTTATTTAAGAATAGCAATAGATGTGCCCATGGCATCTAAACGGCGTAGTGGTAGAGCTCTTGCCTTTCATTGGAAAGGTACCAGGATCGACTAACGTTATTCGTGCCCTTCGACCTACCTAGATGTTAATGTTAATGTGTGCCTAACTTGTTGTTAAGAGACTTGTTGTTAGGAGACTTGTTGTTAGGAGACTTGTTGTTAGGAGACTTGTTGTTAGGAGACTTGTTGTTAGGAGACTTGTTGTTAGGAGACTTGTTGTTAGGAGACTTGTTGTTAGGAGACTTGTTGTTAAGGAAAGAAAAGCCGGGAGAAAGGGAACTGAATACTTAACCTCATGAAAAGCTGTGTTCTAACGGCTCTAACACTTCATCACGGACGGATGTGTCTGCTATGGGACTACTTTCATCTTATGGGATGTTTATTGACGTATCCCCATAGCAAGGTCACTATCGGCAATTGAACAATTAAAACGGGATCAAGATGCTGAGCAGCGCAAGAGCTGCAGTGGTCAGCGACCCATAGCTGACTTCTAGCGTCAGAGCCAGCGAACCAGAGCTGCCAGGACCCTTCTACACCTCCACGCGGTGATCCTGGATAACAGGCTGCATCAGGGCAGACTGGCTAAGAAGAAGGGAGCGAAGAGGGAATGCTAACCCGGTACTCAATAAATGCTTGCTGAAGTCGGATGTGTTGGACCGAAAGGTGCAAATATCGCAGCCAAGCTGTAAACTACGACATAACGCATTCCGTTCTCTGGACTACATTCTGCTACTTAAGCCCTTTCAGTGTTTTGCAGTGGGAGATTGAGAACGAAGAAGAAGAAGAAGAACAATTAAAACCACAAAAAATAAAACAACTAATGCACTTAACAAATACACCGTATAGACCTGCAGCAGTATGTCTGTCCTGGAAAGCCCACTAACCCGTAGATAATATTAACTTTCCGCTAATTACTACGCCCATCCAATCACAAACTGTCGATTATAATCTTGAATGGAAAGATGTGCAGAAGGATTCCAAGGATATAAATAACTATTTTTGCAGATGGACCTGTTAGGTTTTTTTTAAACATGTATTGGGTTAATAGAAGTGCTATATTGTTTGTCCAAGACATGCCTTCATACAATTGGGGATGCATAGTATAGAGTTTTAACAAGTAGAAAGGGCATTTAAAATAACCTGCGAAACCAGAAATAGTTTGCTCTTCAGCCTTGGGATGAACTTGGGAAAGTTTTTGTGTGACAAAGAAAGTTACACATTAAAACGTCAATATACTGACATGAAGAATAAACTGAACAAAATGAACGAAAGAGGAGACAAAACCAGATGAGAATGCTATCAGTAACATACATGTACGCATGTATTGAATTAATTAGACCTTTTCTAAGGTCTGGGCGAATTACAAAAACAAATGAAAACAGAGTCTGACTCCCCGGCGTCTGCCCGCATCGCACATCGTGCCTCAATTGACTCGTCTCGACGCCAATTCTAATTCCCGAGTTGACAAGATTACGTCACTGTCTTTTTTTAGATATGTCTGGTCATGCGACTATATAAGGTAGGGAAAAGGGATTGGGGGTGGGGGTGGGGAGGAGGAAGCTTGCAACATCACTATATGGAAACCATTGCAACTCAAACCACAGCACAGACAAATAGATTCGTGATCCCAAAACAGCTGGTTACTGTATTGCAAATAACGATTTTGAAGGAGCAAGCCGTTTTCCATTATCGTATATGTATGAAGATATGAGAGCACCTTGGATAACAGGTAGAGTTATCAGTTATGACAACCGTTTGTTGCTGTTTGTACGTCGTGCTAGCTTTAAGCAATGTTTATAACATGCTGTATTATGGACCATAATGCTTGAGACATCATTCTAATAAAACCTTATCAGTCCCGCATATATGTTTTAATATACGTGTTTATTCAAGTTGCGTTCTTCGTTCCGTTCGTATATTATTCCTTCGATATCTTCTAGTCACTATTTCTTCATTATATGTCTGCTTTTATTTGTCTGTTCTAGAATCCTCCTTTCCCTGCATGTTCTCTTAGATATCAGAACATATAATTGAGTTTACAGACCAGCTGCAAAGTGGTGGGCACAAGAAATATCAAACACTACAGAAACAATAACACACTTGTAAGACATGATGTTATGTTATTCTTCAATCATGTTATGGCAAGGTTATCATATGTCTTTTCAAGATAAAGTTAACGTCTGCGTTGCGTCATTACGATAATATGAAGGGACAAAGGTTGAATTGCACAAACAATTTGCAATAGTTACCGGACATTGTCTTTTATGAAAATGTTATGCATGTGTTATCACAGATCTGTACATATTATTCTTATTAAAATGCTCTACATTTAAGTTGTGGGACGGCACATAGAAATTATTCTACATTTAAGTTGTGGGACATCACATAGAAATTATTCTACATTTAAATTGTGGGACCGCACATAGAAATTATTCTACATTTAAATTGTGGAACCGCACATATAAATTATTCTACATTTAAGTTGTGGAACCGCACATAGAAATTATTCTACATTTAAGTTGTGGAACCGCACATATAAATTATTCTACATTTAAGTTGTGGAACCGCACATAGAAATGAACATTATGAACCTACTGCGGTGCCCTTCACTTATAACGACGCAAAATCCCATCCCGCCTTCTACCGGTTCTAAACATTTTTGATAATGAAAATGTTCATGTAATTTATATCAGGCGACTATGCAGACGCAAGTACATTTAAAATTGATCAACTCTATTAATTAATCCAACTTTCACATGAACTGCATGGATAATTTAAAGTTTATAATATTATTTATAAAGAAATTATGAATATTAAACAAAATAACAACATTAATTGTAAAATAATCGCAGTAATTTCTTCGCAGTAATTAACTTGTATGCTGTAATCAAAGTTAATTTTGAGAACAAACGAACAATAACTGTAATGGTCTTTAGTTGTGAAGAATTTGTTAAATTATTTATCTCTATATTTCTCATAACCACAATGCATTTTCAGATGTTTCTTCCTCTATTGAACGAACATGAAATTCGGTTGTCTTTTCATTAGTGTTGATTATTGAATGGGATATTTCATTCAAATCAAAAGAGTGGGTAAGGGGACGGCGTGGCCTAGTGGATAAGTGGCACGGCTCACAATCCGAAGGTGCTGGGTTCGATCCCCATCACAGCACCGGCCGTTACCCCGGGGAAGCAAACCCTTAGAAAATGCAGGAGGAAGCAGACCCTTACATAAAATGCATGCTGAAGTCGGATGCATTGGGCCGACAGGCGCAAAATAAAAACCACAGTGCAACGCACACCGCCTTGGGGATTAGAGAAATAAGGCGAACGTAAAAAAAAAAAGAGTGGGTAATTGTGTGCAGTAAATTTATGATATGTAAATGTCTTAGTCTTAGCCGATCTGTACTTCTACAGGGGTGGATACAGGTCCCAGTTCTGGCGTGAGCTGGATGTAGTTTGGAGGAGGATTTCCTACTCAAACAGATTGTTACTGGAGGTTGGTTTAACCGATGTGCGAGTCCATCTTTTAACAGACTCAAACACTAGAGTGAATTAGACCCGCAGCCTGTTTGGCGTCATCTATGCTGCTCTGAACAAACCACCTAACCATAGCCGGTGTTGTGTCATGTCACACAGTTAGTCGTTCTAACGACATACTTTCTGTGTTGCAGTGGTGCTTTACTTGTCCTTGTCATAGACGAAGACCACGACTGACCACTCGAGTCTTTATATATATATATATCGCTTGTCTTAAGTTCAGTCACCAGTTAGTATTAACTTGTTTCTAAAGTGTGTCATCATCATGTAGCATGTCCTTTATATATCGTCGCTCCAATCACTGTCTGAAAGAAACTTTTCCCTTGCCAAAATTCCAGCCAGCGCCACCGTCATATCCAGGCGTTCCTGGATATCTTTGTGCCATCGTCTTCTTGGTCTACCCCTGCCTCTTTTGTCTGGCACGTATACCTTCCATAACTTTTCTCTCGAGACTATTGTGTTTCTTGAAGTGGCCAAAGTATTTCAAATTTCTGGCCAAAATGGAATTGATAAACCAGTTATCCTCTATGCTCAACTCTTAGCGAATGTCTACATTTGTCTTTTTCTTCGTATTCTGGGGATCTTTCTGTAACATTTTGACTCAAAGGATTTAATTCTTTGTCTAGAAGTTTTGGTAATCGTCCATGATTCGCAGCCATATGCTGCCTAAGGAAAACACAATAATAAAGTGTGTAGTACATTATATTGACACATGAAAGAAATACATATGAAAAAACACCGAATTTAAACTAGTCCACAGCTGTATGAAGGAATGTCTCCACTATCTCACCTGACACAACAGTAAGAATATAAGTTGTTCACAGCGACACCCCCATCACACAGTCATGAACAACACTCCGTCCCCCCAGCCCCCTCGCTCGTCGAGCACGAGCCGCCATATGAACACGACCACTGTATTATTCTTTAGAAATATTATCTATTGATTATCGCACATCTAGGATAACAACAGTACCCAAGTTATTCTGGCAATATGTTACAGATGGGGTATCATGTGGCTTGATCAGAAACGTGTGATACCAAATTCACAATGATATCCTTATCGTATGTTGTGTATCTGAGAATACAGTGCTATTCTTATCGTAAACGTATGTTGTCGTGGGGCTCTGCCAAAACTGACACGCGATGTTGTTCTTCAAACATTTGATTTCTGAGCTAACGTGGGAGTGTTCTAGAAACTTCAGACAACTACTGCAAAATGTTATGGTTTTAATCTATTAGATATTCGATACTGTTTGTCTGTACAAAACATTGCGGATAAATAGAATATTGTATCGTAGTTTAACGTTCTGTTCTCGATTTCACTGCACTTCATATAAAGTCATAGATGCTCAAACACCTTCAGTAAGGCGAAGGTCGTAGTTACCAAGGATATTCGTAGCTTCCTGAATGCCCATACTCCGGAACTAATTCAGTTACCCTAGTTTACCTGTATCTTCAGTGCCATTGGAAATTTATAAAGGTCTTATGAGGTTGATACGACATCTGTGTCTGTTCTTAAGTCAGGATGCATTTAACCATTTCATTTGTTCAGAAATTGATAGTTTTAAGTCCCAGAGCAAGCCACCAATATATTTACATTTGCGTAACGATAGTCTTAAAATAAGTTTCACGTAAGCTATCGTAAGTGTGAAACAGGAGTATGTAAGAACTGCTACACAATGTTATTATTTAAACATTGTGTTGTGTATTGTTAGAGAGGATGAGAATATAGAAAGTTACGCTCCATTTTCAATCGACGGATACAAGATCATAGAACTAAGACATTGAGACAACACAGTGTTACTATCACACAATGCAGTGGGGTTAGAGCAGCTTATTGCACCGTATGCAGTGAAGATCAAAACATCGTAGTAAGCATAACCAAAACAAAGACAATAACCACTGACAAAACAAGAAGTCAACATAAAATAAAAATTCGGGTTTGTGGAAATAGAACGGGTCACGAACTTCGAATATCTGAGCTCTAGAATTGAAAACAACGGCGAAAGGTCAAAGGGAATCAGAAGATGTTTGATAACGGGTAATGCAAGAGGCTACACAACCTGAGGAAACTATGGCAGAATACTAGCAAACCAATAATATTGAAAATCTGTGTTGTTTTCGTGTCAGCATACGGCTGCGAAACATGGACAGATATTTAAACCATAAGGAAGAGAATCGAGTTTTTCGGGTCGGAAGTTATGAAAAGCTCATCAGAATATCGTGGACCGAAAAAAGAAGTATACATACATTTCGCAGGAGTTGGGCATAGAGGAGAACTGGTTCATAAATTCCATCATGAACAGAAAATTGAAATACTTCGCCACATCAAAGGACATAACGGTCTCGAGGGAAGGGTAATGGAAGGTGTGGTGATTGGCAAAAGAGGTAGAGGAAGACCAAGAAGGCGAAGACACCAAGATGTCAGGGAATGCTTGGGCATGACTTTGGAACAGCTGCAAGATTTGGCAAGAGATCGTGTTTTTCAGACAGACAAGGGACATGCTAAACGATGAGTACGTAATGCAGGGTGGCAGCTGAATCATGTTTTGTAATGTTATACTAGTATAGAAGCCTGCCATAAACTTGAAATTCAGTACTTACAATAGTTTGCAATGTATAACTAACTTCCACCGTATGTTAGGTCATTTCTATAGTGGTCATTTTTTTTTAAAAATTACATACAAATAACAGCAGTTACGGAAAATAGATGACATGGGTGAGGAAGAAAATTAAGAAGAAGAAGAAAATGACAACAACCAAAATGATTCAGAAGAGCAGTAAAAAAAAGATATCAGGGGCCATGGTTCATATTGCTACTATTTTAACAGCGGTTTCAAATCGCTTGTTACCATCTTCCTTTGTTTTCTCGCCTCAGTTTACAAATGTCTGAAACAAAAACTATTAGGATCGCTTGAGTCTCAGCTGTGCTGTCGTCATCAACTCATGGTTTGGTAGGTGGACAACCATTTGGACCGATTTTGCAGGCGAACTGACAAAAGATTCAGTGAATCTATAGGTGATTTGCAAACATATCAATTGAAACTTACTTTTTTTTTGGCATTCAAATGTCACGTGCAAGTCTAAAAATTACTATAAGTCAAATTTTTCCTTCGACAAATACTTCTTTCTCAAATACTGTTATTTATATATTGTTTGTTTAATGAATATAACGTACGTTTTTTAGATGGAAATGTTAGTCATAATATATATCAACTATTATTTATTGTAAAAGAGTGTCTGAAAGGTAAAATAACGTCTGATCATTTAATATCATGTAGTAAGTAAGAAAGTGGCCTTTGGAAAAACAACTCTCAACTGAGTTTTTTGTTTTTCTTCTCTTTGCGGTGTTGTCTATTCACATATTTCGTTGTAGGAGCTGATTTTCGCCAAAATTGTAGTGGCTCTCAGGTTGCATTCCCATTTAGATCGGCCTGGAGCTATGTATTCCAAAATGTCTGATCCATATCAAGTGCCTAAATGTCCCCCTTCAATTTACTATTAATAAACGTAGTAGCGTAATTTCATGCAGGAAATGAAAGATACAGTTCGATTTGAGGGTAATGGAACACAGCCATTCAGTATTCACAGTGATGTTAAACAATAGTTGCGTCCTGGCTCTGACACTATTCAGAATCTTCTTTGCGCTGTTACTGAAGCACGCATTCGGTAATACAACAGAACGTATTTACCATCACACTAGATTGGATGGCCGTCTGTTTAATCTTGCGAGAGTCAAAGCTAAAACCAGGATTCGGGAAGTTACTGTCAGTTTGCTGGTGACCCTGCAATTGTCACTCACAGTGAGCAGAAACTCCAAAGCTTGATAGATCGCTTCTCTCGGGAGTGCAAATATGTTGGACTAACAACATGCCAGAGTAAAACAAATTTGCTGGGACAAAACGTAGATGCCACCTCAATCACCACTATTGACAACTATAAATTGGGAACTGTAAACCAACTCACTTACCTGGATCCAGAAATCGACAGTCGCATTGTGAAAGCTACTGCAATATTTTTCCGGCTGACATCTCGTATGTGGGAAAACCCTAAACTTATAACCAAGACCAAGACCATGGTCTACAATGCCTGTGTTGTCAGTACGCTCATATATGGAAGCGAAACGTGGACACCTATGCCAAACAAGAGCAAAAGCTCAACACTTTTTGTCTACGACGTCTGGGACCTATTTTTGGCGCCTCATGGAGAGACAGGGTGACAAATGCAGAGGTGCATTCTCGCACCGGTCTTCCAAGTATGTAGACCCTCCTTAGGCAGCAAAGACCGGTCTTCCAAGTATGTAGACCCTCCTTAGGCAGCAAAGACCGGTCTTCCAAGTATGTAGACCCTCCTTAGGCAGCAAAGACTTCACTGGCGTAGTCATGTTCGTCGCATGGAAGACGGTTGCATCCCCAAAGATATTCTCGATGGACAGCTGGCGTGTGGTAAATGAAGAGCTGGCCGACTGCTGCTGAGACTCAGACTTATGTACGGGGGGGCATGAAGGCACTGGATTTCATGTAGCGGCCTCTCAAAAAAATTAATCAACCAATGGCGCAGGAACTCTCTCGGGTCTAAAAACTGCATCATAATAACAAGTAAATATCGTTAATATGTCAACAAGTCATTAAACATTGCCAACAAAAATACTAATGTAAACACCTTTCAATTTTGTTAACAAACTGCCTTTATTTAAACCTGAGCGGATGGGGGCAGCTGTAGAAGCCTCAAACATAAACGGTCTGGTGTGGATCTAATATACTGATCATGCTGGGATTCAATGCAAGAAAGGAGCTGAGATCCTGGCTTCTCAAGCACAGACAGTGAGCAGTCTAAATGTGGATACAAGTGACATTCTCAGGTCTTTCAACGACAGCCTGTTGAATGGTGACAGCGCAATAGGTGATTCAGAAATGTACAGGCTGGAGCACGTTGATATCATACGAGATCTTAATAGCGTGAGGTGCACAAAAAGGATGTGACAGCTATCTAAAGGAATCATCCAAATGTGCACTTTTAAAGATTTGCTGAAATAGACTGTGCCCCTAGAGGTACCCCCAGAGTGCAGTGACGTCGATTGTTAGGACTAGAACGGACTAGTTATTGCCGTTCCCTTTTACTGAACGTACTGTTCCCTGTACCAAACGTGTTATTGATTTAAGTGCTGGTTTTGTGATAATAGATACAATCATTCTTTGCTGCTTGTGTGTCTGTTTATTGGTGAGTGGATTAAGTGGATGGTGCTGTTTATTGGTGAGTGGATTAAGTGGATGATGATGTTTATTGGTGAGTGGATTAAGTGAATGATGATGTTAATGGTGAGTGGATTAAGTGAATGATGCTGTTTATTGATGAGTGGATTAAGTGGATGATGATGTTTATTGGTGAGTGGATTAAGTGAATGATGATGTTAATGGTGAGTGGATTAAGTGAATGATGCTGTTTATTGATGAGTGGATTAAGTGAATGATGCTGTTTATTGGTGAGTGGATTAAGTGGATGGTGCTGTTTATTGGTGAGTGGATTAAGTGGATGATGCTGTTTATTGGTGAGTGGATTAAGTGGATGATGCTGTTTATTGGTGAGTGGATTAAGTGGATGATGCTGTTTATTGGTGAGTGGATTAGCTGGATGATCCTGTTTATTGGTGATTGGATTAAGTGATTGATGCTGTTTTTTGGTGAGTGGATTAGCTGGATGACCCTGTTCCGTTTGTCCCCTTATATTTTCTTTTTTGTCCTTCTGAATTTGCGGTATCTTAGACAGGAGGTTTGTGTAGACTTCTGGTTTGCGCTAGGTGGAAGGCTTGTGCTGCCTTCATGTAGACACTGTGGGGTGTTTCTGTGATCTCCTCTATCCATCATCGCCGGGGTCGACCTCTTTCTTATGGCCCTAAAACCTTTATGTAGTATCATTACGCAGCATGTTGATCATACTGAATCTGTTGATGAGATTACCAAACCACTTGATCTTCTGTGAGTCAGTAAAATAGAAAACCGATGTATTCTCCAATCTCCCCCCCCCCCCCCCCCCAAAGTGCTGTTACGAATTTTCTCGCGAATACTTTCCTGCTGCACTATGTACACAGCGCATCCTCTGTCCTCTTCGTGCTTATTCTCCCTCCAACCTCTTTCTAAACCACACACAGACACACATAATGCAAAGGCAATAATACCGTTACATCTGAATATTGTTATCTTTTCGATTCACTACAAAATACATCGTATTTTAAGTCATGTCTAGAGATCTGCCAATATGAGAAAAAAAAGTTACATAAAGATAAAATCCGTTGAGGAAAATAGATGACATGAAAGAGAAAGAGAATGAAAAAGAAGAAAATAAAATTACAACAACAAAAATAATACAGAAGAGAAAGATGAAAAAAAAAAAAAAGAATGTCAGGGGCCAGAGTGCATATTTGTTCTATTTTAACTGCGGCTTCAAAAGAGCAACTCCAATTTTTAGAGATGTTTATTTGTTTGTGTTCCAGAATCTCAATGATTAGAGATTAGATTGTAGGGCCGGTAACTACCGTCATATATTCAGCGTTTAGATTCCTGGTTGATAAAGATGTGAATATGGTACAGTCCGCTACAGGGATCCCGAAGGCTGGTAGTAGACAGATGGTAGGTAATGGCGGGATATCAGACACGCTGTGAGGGTGGTGTGCATCAGGGGTGGTGGGCTGTCAGACACGATGCGAGTGTGGTATGCATCAGGGGTGGTGGGTTGTCAGACACTATGCGATGGTGGTAGGCATCAATGGTGGTTTGATATCAGAGATATGACGTCTCATCCCCAACTGTTATTCAGTTGGACATTAACAGTGTGTAGGGCTGGAGGTGCATGATGGCATTAATAATTATCACACTCACACACGCATGTACTTATGATATATATACCCCACAAGCCCCTATCTGTCTTTCAAGGTGCGGCTCCGGACTCAGACTGCTAGCATGAAGCCTGGCAAAGATATTAATGATCGGGTAGGGAAGATAAATACGTCTCGAAAATACTATGCTGAATTCGGACGTGTCCGACTGAAAGGCGCAGGAATTGTAACCTCACTGTAAACTACGACACACGCCCCGTACAACCTTTTCAGGACGAACTTTTTAAGAAGAAGAGGAAGTTGATATCATCATCATGTTCTATCCTCTTGTGTCGTTAGACGGCGTGGGGAGGTGTAGTTTTCTGTCGTGTGCCATCTTTTGTCGCCGATGTTATAGTCATTCCGTGTTTCTTAAGTGTTCTAATAATGACATATTGTTCTAGTTCCTGATGAAAACTTATTGCTCAATTTCCTAGTGACGATCTATTATTCTAATTACTAATAAAGACATTGTTCTAGTTCCTAGTGAAGACATATTGTTCTAATTCCTAATGAATGCCTATTTTTCGAGTCCCTAATGAAGATCTACTGTTCTAATTCCTAATGAATGCGTATTGTTCTAGTTCCTAATGAAGATCTACTGTTCTAATAAATACATATTGTTCTAGTTCCTAATGACGAGCTACTGTTCTAATTTCTAATGAATGCATATTGTTCTAGTTCCTAATGAAGATCTACTGTTCTAATAAATACATATTGTTCTAGTTCCTAATGACGAGCTACTGTTCTAATTCCTAATGAATGCATATTGTTCTAGTTCCCAATGAAGACATATTATTCACATTTTTGATCAGACCTATTGTTCTAGTTCCCAATGCATATCTATTGCTAACGAATGTATATTGTTCTATTTCCTAATAAAATTCTAGCTTCTAACGAAGAACTATTGTTCGGATGCGCAGGTTGTTTTTGAATCTGTGCTATATATTGAAGCGATTCATACTTACTGTCGTAAAACTATCTAGCGACTTTATTCCCATTGTTGGGATTTTTAGGCAGAGAACCACATATCGACTCGCCACTGCTGTCGCTATGTCGTGTGCTGACTATGACTGTTTATTTCACCCCCAAAAGAGAAACAACAATTTGCATTACAGGGAATTCGATCGGTTGACCTTCTTGTCAGCAGACAAACAGGAATCGAAAGCATTCCTCTATCCACTCCTCGAATTATACTTATTTTTGTTATTATCGATATCTCCTTCGAGTAATTGAAGGACGTGTAGTTAATTCTGCCCTGTTAGATTGTTACTGAAACCTTATAATCATCCTTTGTTATGCGTTGGAAATATAAAGAGCATTTAACTTGTTGTTATTTAATGGTATTTGTTTTATTTTGTTAGCTCCATCCCTGTCAGTCAAACACAGTTGTCATCTTGGCGATTGCATAGCGAATTGACTAACACTATTCATTAGAATCACATCTTCACATACATAACTCTCTATTTAAGTGGTGTCGTGCTTAACCGCTTCTTTGACATTCTGCGTTAGAGGCTTCAGTATACTAAGCCACGGCGTGGGAGAGGTGAGGTGGTCAATACCCTTCCTCGATGCCTTTTGCTTCCTTATCCGCAGGTGTCTATTTACGCCTGGGTCGTACTGAGCTGCTAGTCCGATCAGGCACAACATACTTACCAGGCTATCGTGTTAGGTTCAGGCCCAATATACTGACGAAGACCACTATATCTCTTCCATGTACAGTTCCCTGGAAACAGACTGTTTTCAAGGCAGTCCGGTTAACGAGATCTGGATCGAAGTGTTCCCTGTACTAGTGAGCGGCACGCAGATGAAGACAAATGTAGCCTGGAGGACCACGGCACACCTTTATCAGCCCGCTCAGGATGTGAGGAACGCTACTGTAAACCGCCACTTTACAGCCTTTTCAGATGGTACAATAGAGTCAACACACTCATTGCGGGCGCTAAACATTAACAACCTGGGTCGTCGGGAGCGTGACAGTTGGGGAAGTTGAACCCTAACCACATCGGGAAAGACGCATGCTCCACCTCTGCACTAATCAGACGCTCTAGCTCTGCATACAATCTAAATATTATTGTCTTCCGCCATCTCTCGGTGTAATGTTAACTTCTCGTTTGTTTTGATAATTACACAAATATTTTGTGTTTTTAAAAAAAAAAACAATCTCTAATCTAGATTGGACTCATGTTGTTCCCTTGTTTCATTAATCGACACATGCATGTTTAAATAAAAGCATGTTTAATGAATATCCACGCGTTTTTTACTTCGGATGTCTTTTTTGAAGAAAAAAACGAATATTTAAAAACTTAGAATTTCTGGTACAATTGCGAAGTGAACATAGCAGGAAGCACAGAAGGAGACACAACTAAGACATTTAATTGTTTCACACTTTAAAACGTATATACAGTTTAAACGTATCTATTGAAAACATGTATTTTATACGGATATATGGAAAACGAATACAGATGAAACGAATAAACCAAAATAAAAACAAGGATGTGAATTAGTAAAGTAAAGTAAAGTTGTTGTTTGTTTGTGTTCACCTTTTCACCTTATTTCTCTAGTCTCCAAGGCGGCGTGCGTTGCACTGTGGTTTTTATTTTGCGCCCATCGGCCCAGTGCATCCGACTTCAGCATTCATTTTATGTAAGGGTCTGCTTCCTCCTGCATTTTCTAAGTGTTTGCTTCCCCGGGATAACGGCCGGTGTTGTGATAGGGATCGAACCCAGAACCTTCTGGTTGTGATCCGTGTCACTTAACCACTAGGCCACGCCGTCCCCTAAATTAAAATAACCCGTAGCATTACTGCCGTAGAGGTGTGATGTATTAGCGACCTCACATTTCAAAGGCTCGGCTATATGAGGGCGGTAGCCATCTCCTCTCCCTCGCCGCTTTAACTTCCCGGACTGAACCGGTACCCATTTAAGGTTGGGTCGACCCGGGTGCCGTTGCTGTCTGGAAAAAACATTTTCACCTCAACTGGGAATGAACCCAGGACAACTCAGATGTTAAGCCAGCTCGATAACAGACGCACCCCAAATTGAATCTGCTGACGAAGCAGCCTCGCTGCCTCAACGTGCAGCGTTTAGAAATTCGGCCAACTAAGAACTTTATGAACCCCTGATTGTCCACAAATACATAATAATCAGCTCTGATATTTCTTCAGGTGGTAGCTACCGTTGTGAAAGATATACTGCATAAATTCATACCAGACATATTCTTTTCATAAATATTCAAAATAGATATATCAAAGAGCCTGTTATTGTCAAATGAATGTTCTTAATAACGTGATCAGAATTCGTTTAATTAGCATGTGCCATGCCTCCTGGCGTTGTCAGTCAATTTTTCAGCAGCCAATTGTCATTGAAATCAGAATTGCAAATGTAGTATATACTCCTAAGTTAAATGTATGCCGTTTCAAAACAGTCTTATCTGCCTTCGCGGGGCTTACCTATTGTCGATGGTTTACGCAATATCTTTGATTTTATTCGAGTTTCTGTCGCTGCAAAGGCTTAAAGATTGTTGTTTGTAGAAATCTTGCATCGCAATACCCTGTTTCACAAAATTGGACATTATGACGAATCCCGAAGCTTTCGGTTTCTCAGACACGGTGTTGTTTTTTTTTGGCATGATCGCTTTAAGTAACGAATCTGCACTGTACACATGCCAAGAAATTGATGACAGTCAAATACATTAGCATTTGTAAGAAGGGCGTTACGAACAGGACCTGGTGCTTAATGTTTTGTTTCTCTTTTTATAAGTATTTTTTTTTAAACTGGACACACCTGTTTTCCTTGTGCTGTACTTTTATTTATCATTTTTGATCTAATTTCCATGTAATCTAGAGCTGACATTTTGTACACGTCCTATCGCAATTTGTTAACCTTTAAAATTGTGAAGGATCCTGGACAAGCTATTCTAAAGTTGTTACCGAAAAATATAGTTTAAAAAAAAATATTTCTTCTGCTCAGTCATAATCATCAAGTAACCACGCTTATTATTGAAACCCAAACGAATTCCCGGCTATTTGCCTCCCGAGCGTGCCACTGAATTCTTCATAGCGACATGATGCACGATTGTCCAAGCGCCGGTAACAACGTCGTGCTCGTAAAAAGCAAGAAACGCGTCATTAAATATGAACCGTATGACGTCCAACATTCACAATGTGTAAAATAGTGTAGTGACGTCATTAGGTTTGATCCGCAACGAGACTCGGTTTATGTAGGGCACATTGAGATTAGGAGATTGATGTAATGGACAACAGGACTAGATGATAAAGGGCACATTGGAATTAGGGAGTTGGTGTAATGGACAACAGGACTAGATGATGTAGGGCACATTGGGATTAGGGAGTTGGTGTAATGGACAACAGGACTAGATGATGTAGGGCACATTGAGATTAGGAGATTGATGTAATGGACAACAGGACTAGATGATGTAGGGCACATAGGGATTAGGGAATTGGTGTAATGTACAACAGGACTAGATGATGTAGGGCACATAGGGATTAGGGAGTTGGTGTAATGGACAACAGGACTAGATGATGTAGGGCACATTGGGATTATGGCGATGTAGTGCACAATGCAAATATGTTAATGTTGTGCACAGCAGGAATAGGTCGATGTAGTGCACAATGTAAATATTTCTATGCTCTGCATAACTTCGCGTCGTTGTAATGCACAGCTTGGAAGTTCTTTCCAGAGTGTCACGCTTTGGGTGTGACGAACGGTACATTGGAGCTGCGAGAGATGTGTGTCGTGTGCACCCGGTTTGGTATGGGGCGCTATGTATTCGAAAATTGCATAATTATCTCGGACAAGGCGAGAGATCCCCAACTAGTGCATATATGTAAATCGTATATTGTTGTTTAGGAAAGTGACCCGTCTTCACATCCTAACGTGAGCTATTCTGTACGTGGGCTGCTATATTTATGTTTTATTGTTGTTTATTTATTTCGGCTGCTTTGTGTGTGAGTTGTTTGACGTGTAAGTCATTTTATGTGTACACTATTTTGTGTAGGCTGCTTTGTGTGTGAGTTGTTTTGTGTGTGTGTTTTTTTGACGTGTAAGTCACTTTATGTGTAAACTATTGTGTGTAGGCTGTTTTGTGTTTGAGTTGTTTGAAGTGTAAGTCACTTTATGTGTAAACTGTTGTGTGTAGGCTGCTTTGTGTGTGAGTTGTTCGACGTGTAAGTCACTATATGTGTAAACTATTTTGTGTAGGCTGCTTTGTGTGTGAGTTGTTCGACGTGTAAGTCACTTTATGTGTAAACTATTTTATGTAGGCTGCTTTGTGTGTGAGTTTAGTGTGTGAGTTGTTTGACGTGTAAGTCACTTTATGTGTAAACTATTGTGTGTAGGCTGTTTTGTGTGTAAGTTGTTTGACGTCTAAGTCACTTTATGTGTAAACTATTATGTGTAGGCTTCTTTGTGTGTTAGTTGGTTTGGGTGTGAATCGATTTGTGAGTAAGCTTTTGTGTAAGCTGCCTTGTGGATAAGTTGTTTAGTGCATAATTGGTTTTGTGTGTAGACTATTCTGTGTAGGTTGCTATGTGTGTAATTTGTTAATGTGTGATTCGTTTTGTGTATAGACTTCGGTATAGGCTGATTTGTGCGTGAGTTTTTACGTGTTTAATTCGTGTTGTGCGTAGACTATTTTGTGTAGGATGATTCGCGCGTATGTTGTTTAGTGTGTGCTTTATTTTAAGGGTAGAAGTGTAGACTATTTGGTGTAGGCTGCTTTGTGTGTGAGTTGTTTTGTGTGTAATTTGTTTTGAGTGTAGACTATTTTGTGTAGGCTACTTTGTGTAAGTTGTGTAGTGTGTGAATCGTTTTGTGTATAGACTCTTGTATAGGCTGCTATGTGTGTGAGTTGATAATCGTGTAATTCGTTTTGTGTGTAGATTACTTTGAGTAGGCTGCATTGTGTGCAAGTTGATTTATGTGTAGACATTTTGTATAGGCTACTTTGTGTGCAAGTTGATTTGTGTGTGAATCGTAAAGTGTGTAGACGTTTTAAATAGGCTACTTTGTGTGTGAGTTGTTTTGTGTGTGATTCGATTTGTGTGTATAATTTTTGTGTAGGCTGTTTTGTGTGTGAGATGTTAAGTGTGTAATTCGTTTTGTGTGTAGATGATTTTGTGCAAGTTGTTTTGTATGTAGATTTTTCCGTGAGTGGGATGTTCTAAGTATGCGTTGTTTAGTATATAGGCTGCATTTATGGTGTCTTTGTTCTCGAAACTGTCCTATGTTTGAATTGATCTTTGTCATAGGTACTTTGTTATTTTGCTAAGTAGGCTTAGCAGTATTTGTGAGATGTTTCGTCTTTGCTGTTCTGTGTTTGTTCCCATTTGTATATGTTACTGTGTGTGTGCGAGTGTATATATATATATATATATATATATATACATATATATATATATATACATATAAGTGTGTGTATATATATATATGTGTGTGTGTGTGTGTGTGTGTGTGTGAGAGAGTGAGTGTTTTTCTGTGTTGTCTGTGGAGAACCTTGACTGATCTGCCTGAAAGTTTAAGGAAGCTGGTTTTATGTGAATTGTAAGTGTGAGTTATCTGTGCGGGGTGTTTTGTGTGAGCTCTTTTGTGTGAGCTCTTTTCTCTTAGCTACTGTGTTGGCGAGTTGATGTTTCTGACTGTTATGTGTAGATTGAATGAAGGCTGTTTGTCTGAGTTATTTTGGGTGTGTTGTTTTGTGTATGTTGTTTTGGATGAGTTGTTTGAGGGTGATGTTTTAGATTGGTTGTTTGAAGGGTTGTTTTGAAGGGGTTGTTTGTGTTGGTTGATTTAGATGGGTTGTTTTGAGTGGGTTGCTTTGAAGGGGCTGATGGTTGGGTTGTATTGATTGAACTGTCAAACTGTAGCAGATTCTATAGGTCGCTGTTTGTACAAGCTGTTTTGTGTGGGTTGTTTTGTGGAGGATTGTTTTGTGTGGATTGTTTTGTGTGGACAAATATGTGTGGGTTGTTTTGTGTGGGCAAATATTTGTGGCTTGTTTTGTGTGGGTTGTTGTGTGTGGGTTGTATTGTGTAAGCAAATATATGTGGGCTGTTTTATGTGGGTTGTTTTGTGTGGGCAAATATATGTGAGTTGTTTTGTGTCGGTTGTTTTGTGTGGGTTGTTTTGTGCGGGTTGTTTTGTGCGGGTTGTTTTATGGGGATTGTTTTGTGTGGGTTGTTTTGTGGGGGGTTGTTTGTGGGGGCTGTTTTGTGTGGGTTGTTTTATGTGGGTTGTTTTAAATGAGTTGTTTTGTGGGAGTTATTTTGAATGGGTTGTTTTGTGTGGGCAAATGTGTGAGGGTTGTTTTGTGTGGGTTGTTTTGTGGGGGTTATCTTGTTTGGGGCTGTTTTTGTGGGTTGTTTTGTGGGGATCGTTGTGTGTGGGATGTTTTGTGTGGGATGTTTGATGGGGTTGATTTGGATGGTTCTTTGAGAGTGTTGTTTTAGACGGTTATTAGAATAGAGTGTTGTGTGGGTTGTATTGTTTGAGATATTGTGTAAGTACACAAGCAATTTCAGAGCGGAGGCAGAGGCACTGAGGGCGGCAGTGGAAGAAATGGTGACACATAAAGAAAATGAAAGCCATATAGTCCTGCTTACATATGCTCTCTCCGTAGCCACAGTGCTAAAAAGCCAGAAAAGCACTGAGCTTAATGACTTAAGAGCAGCACTCTGCAAACTGTGCCAGCAGTCCGCACTAAAAACGGTAATGGTACAGTGGCTCCCATCACACTGCAACATCCAAGGCAACGAGGAGGCAGACAGACTGGCAAAAGAAGGTGCAAGACTTCCACAAACAGATACTAGTATGACGTACGAAGAGTCAAAACGGCTTATCAAAGCCAGATACATGACCAAATGGGAAACCGAACATACTGGTTACACCAAAAACGATGCCTATTACTAGTTGAACCGAAGAGAGCAGGTCGTTGTCTTCAGACTTCGCACTGGCCACAATAGACTGAGGTACCACCTATTCAACAAATTGAAGATAGGTGGTATCGACGAATGCCCGTGCGGTACCGGTAAAATGACCGCTGAACATCTGCTGCAGAACTGCCCGACATACGAGGATCAGAGAGAGCAGATGTGGCCATCACCAGTGGAACTGCAAGACAAGCTCTATGGCAGTGGCGACAGCCTCAGGATGACCGCCGCTTTTTTCGAAAAAATAATGGTTACTGTCTGACTGTGTACGCAGAAGAAGGAAGAAGAAGACGGTTATTAGAATATTGTGTTGTGTGGGTTGTATTGTTTGAGATATTGTGTACGAGTTGTTTTATCTGAACAGATTTATCTGAGTTGTGTGGGCTGTTATTCGTTGGTTGTATTTTATGAGCGGTTTTGTTGAGGTTTTATTGTTTGGGGTGGTTTTTTGTGAGAGGTTTTGTGTGTGAATAGTTTTGTGTGATAGGTTTTGTGTGGGTCGTTTTGTGTGGGAGGTTTTGTGTGGGAGGTTTTGAGTGGGTCGTTTTGTGTGGGAGGTTTTGTGTGGGTCGTTTTGTGTGAATTGTTTTTAGTGGGTGGTTTTGTGTGGGTCGTTTTATGTGGGAGGTTTTGTGTCAGTCGTTTTGTGTGGGTGGTTTTTTATGTGTTATTTAATATTGGGTTGTTTGAGAGCGTTATTTTATGTGACCTGTTTGTATGTTTCTTGTTTTTTTGTTGGGTTACTCTGTTTGGGTGGGTTTTCATTTGTTGTCTTGGTCAAATTGAATTATATTTCTTATGTTCTGTGAATTGTGACGCGTGTATTATTGTATATGAGTTGTTATGTGCGGGTTTGTTGTTTGTGTGAAACATTTTGTGTGAGTTGTTTGTATGAAACATTGTGACTGGGTTGTATTGAAGATTTTTGTGTGGGATTATTGTGGAAATTGTCTTGGGTAAGTTTGTGTTGTGCTGGCTGGCTGTTTGTCTTCGCTGTTTATGTGTTCTGTGTTTTGTCTGGGTAGTTTTGTGTGGACTGTGTATTGTATAGACTGTTTTGTTTTGTACAGTTTGTTTTGTGAAATCCGTTTTTGTATAGTTTGTTTTGTGGGATCTGTTTTTGTACGGTTTGTTTGTGGAATCCGTTTTTGTGTACATGTTTTGTGGGATCTGTTTTTGTGTACATGTTGTTTTGTGTGATCTGTTTTTGTGTACATGTTGTTTTGTTTGATCTGTTTTTGTATACATGTAGTTTTGTGGGATCTGTTGTTGTGTACATGTTGTTTTTTGTAGGATCTGTTTTTTGTATACAAGTTGTTTTGTGGAATATGTTTTGTGTACATGTTGTTTTGTGGGATCCGTGTTTTGAACAGTTTGTTTTGAGGTATCCGTTTTTGTATTTGTTGCATTGTGTGTGTGTCAATTCAACGCATGTTGCTGTTGTGTTTGTGTTGATTGTTTGATTCGTGTACAAAAATGTTTTGTTTCAAGGATTTTCATCAGAAGGTTTTTTTTTACATGGTTTGTTGCTTGCGACCTATTTTCAAAGATGCAGTTTGTTTGTGTTGGTCGTTTTATTGATGCGTATTTCAAAGGAGATATTTTGTAGATAAATATTTTGTATGTATTTTCTTTTTTTTATTCTCACACATTTTGGGTGAATTATTTATTTTTGTGCATGCCAAATAACATTATAATATATGTTGTTATTATTTTTTTCAACCCATTGAATCATTTTCCATTTATTCTGCGGTGATACAATGATATCCTTTTATTAAAATTAATTTGTTTTTCAATTTAGTTTTTCCTTTAGATAGTAGTAATATAGTACTGCTTGTAATATATAAGGCAGCATCAGCGTTCCTTCGTGTGCTCTATAGGAAAGGTGCTTCCTTCTGTCATTTGCCATTGCATTGAAATTTGACTAAAAATGTTCAATCGACCGAATGTGATTAGACGTGTTCAAATCCTAGGAAATGATGAGATTTCGTCGCATTAATTCTATATCACACCTGAGTGGTGCGTGTGGAGGACAGAATGTTGTTCGTCTATCGTAATCGATGAGGACTACTTTGTCAGCATTTACTGTTCGCTTGAGTTCAGAAATGGCTAAATAAGCCAATGTGAGCCTTGAATTGTCTGTTGCACTTGGAGCAGAAAAATAAGACACCCCCCTTGCACAGAGGTTGAAGAAGAGTTGATGTAAGTTGACTTGCGGAGCGATCGTCTCTGGATAGCTTGATCTATTCTTGACGCCTCGTGTCTCTGAACACCGTCAGCAATAGTGCTGCGCAAGTCTGTACGATCGGGGGGTGGGGAGGGGGCGATTCTTCCCAAAGTCATCATGGTTTATGACGCAATGGGTCATTGATCTCTTTCTTGTGTTCTTGTACATATTCCACTGCCCATCGCTTGCTCTCTTGCCATTTCGGTGTTCACCATAAAGCAACTCTTTTGGTAGACGTTGATCCGACATGGCCAGCCCATCTCAGCTGTGCTGCACATATCATGGTGTGTATACTTGTCATGCCCAACCGCGCTAACACGTCTCTCTGTGTGTTTGGCACCATGTCTCAGAACAACGCTAATGTAATACACAAACAATTTTTTTTTTAAACAACGCTAAATAGGGATGTGAATGAGGCTAGCAACCTCATCATGCAAAACCAATTGCTACTAAAACAACCAATTCAAGTGAGCAAGAGATACGTGATTTGATATAGCATTTCTGTAGGGGGTCAGTTACTTTGGTCGACTTTTGATCAGTCGGGACACTGCAACAAATGCTAATATCAGTCTGGTTCAGATTTTGTGAGCATATCTTTCTTAGAGGACAACCTGTGTTGTTATCTCAACCTGGTAGCTATACGATCATATCATAAACAATTGTGTACTGTACACTTGACACAGTAGTAAGACACTTCACTCAGGATTATCAGTGACTGCCTATCGATATCGGACAACAGAATAGCGTAGGTCGTTCTAAACTATAAATTTATCTCTGCAGGAAAATATTGATTGTAGATAAGATAAGAAAATGTTTTGTGTCGTTGAAACTATGAGCTCGCTCTTTTGTTACCAGAGCCCGAAAGAGGAGCCAATAATAATAACACTGCAGCCCGATATGCATGCCCTAAGTCGTGGATCTAAAGGGTTGATCACTGGTCGAATGTAGTAGATTCTAAAGGGTTGATCATCGGTCGAATGTAGCAGATTCTAAAGGGTTGATCATCGGTCGAATGTAGCAGATTCTATAAGCCGCTGTTTGTCTTCAATTCAGTTCAAGCGCTGTCGTCCGTAACGAAGGTTGGCTGCAATGTACTTTCGAAATCCCCTCTCTTGTCTTGACGGTACTCTCTGCCAGGCTGACATTAGTTCATATTTCGATATTGTTCTCCCACTTATAGCGCTAGCGTCCTGTAGTCCGTTGATCTTCAAACTTCGTCTCCAGTATTGTTTTCAATACAGTATCGTTTCTTTATATATCACAAAAATATTTGACTTGTCTAATTTTAATGTCTGTTGTAAGTACCCACGCCTACTCTCGTCAGAAAATCGCTATTTCTTTCTTTCTGTTTCCACCACATGCGATAAATTCTTGATGTTTGCTATTGTGTATTGTTCAGTTAATATGTTTGGATTTCTATTTTTGTGTCTATGTTCTTGGTCATTTATTTCTGTGTACATTCTTGTCTTTCTATTTATGTAAACAGTCTTGAATTTCTATTTATGTATCTATTCTGCACTTTCTATGTCTGAGTTACGTGTCTATTTTTGACTTTCTATTTTTTGTGTTCTGTGTCTGTTCTTGATTTTCCATTTCTGTTTTCTCTGTCTATTCCTGATTGTTTTTTAAAATTTCCGTGTACTTTGTATTTGTTCGGCTTTTCATTTCTGTCTTCTGTATCTGTATTCTTGATTGTCTATGTCTGTTTTCTGTGAATTGGCTCTTTTATTTTCGTGTTTGTTTTGTTGGTATTCTAATTCGTTCATTGTATTTTTGGTTTTCTATGTCAGTGTCAATATTATTCGTCTTCTGTTTCTCTGTATGTGTTCTTGGGTTTTGTCAGTGTGTCTGTTTTCTGACTTTGTACTTCTGAATCTGTGTTCTTAGTTTTCTGTTTCTCTGTATGTGTTCTTGGGTTTTGTCAGTGTGTCTGTTTTCTGACTTTGTACTTCTGAATCTGTGTTCTTAGTTTTCTGTTTCTCTGTATGTGTTCTTGGGTTTTGTCAGTGTGTCTGTTTTCTGACTTTGTACTTTTGAATCTGTGTTCTTAGTTTTCTGTGTCTATATTACTGTTTGTAGCTTAATATGAGACTGTTCTAATGCTATACGCATATCTTATATTGGCACTTCACATCTACGCAGGTCTATCTGGAAACGTCAGTTTTCATGGCAGCCTGGTCAAAGAGGTGAGGGGTCGCCGTGACCTCCATAGTAGTGGGTGACTCGCAGATGAAGCCAAACATAACACAACCGCATGGGGGACTCCTGTCCACCTTCAACAACACGCTCTGGATGTAAAGGAAACTACTACAACCCGACTATTATGTCTGTCTGGACTGTGTCTGGACCATCTGTAGCCCTTTTCAGCGAGCACAATAAGGACATTCAACAAGACCAGCATCATATTGAAACTTGAAATGGGCAAAGCTTTCCAGCAAACAAGGATGACCTTTTTCTAGTCGAATGCAACTGAACCTTGCGGCAAGGAAAATGATTACTCATTTTTTGGGGGTAGAAATCTTTGCAAACACATGCCATTATCCCAGAATCCTTTCTAACTTGCTCTAATCGCATTTGTAAAGGCCGGTCATAGAAAGAGTACATCGTTCTGAAGTCAGGGTAATCCAACCACCGTCAAGATTACGGAAAGATGGAGGGATTTTGAAAGAAGAAAGAAGGACTAGTTTAAAAATAAAATAAATTTCGCCGCGATAACAATCGCATAATGTTATCACCCGTGATAACATGTTCAGCGGATATGACTCACTATCATAATGGTCGAATCGGCAGATATTTTATCACTGCAACGCTTTATCATTGTCTGTCTGTTATCAGATTCGGTATGACTGCAGTCAAAGTGGGAAAAAAATACGAGTCAGCCAGACAAACGAGACAGTCCAGACAGAAAAGACAGTCCAGACAGACAAGATAGTCCAGACACAGTCCAGACAGAAAAGATAGTCCAGACACAGTTCAGACAGATAAGATAGTCCAGACACAGCCCAGACAGACAATATAGTTCAGACACAGTCCAGACAGACAATGCAGTCCACGACACTGTCCAGACAAGACAGTCCAGACACACAAGATAATCCAGACACACAAGACAATCCAGACACACAAGACAGTCCAGACACACAAGACAGTCCAGACACACAAGACAGTCCAGACACACAAGACAGTCCAGACACACAAGACAGCCCAGACACACAAGACAGTCCAGACACACAAGATAGTCCAGGCACACAAGACAGCCCAGACACACAAGACAGTCCAGACACACAAGATAGTCCAGACACACAAGACAGCCCAGACACACAAGACAGCCCAGACACACAAGACAGTCCAGACACACAAGACAGTCCAGACACACAAGACATCCCAGACATAAATGATAGTCAAGACTCACAAGACAGTCCAGACACACACACAAGACAGCCCAGACACACACGACAGTCCAGACACACAAGACAGTCCTGACACACAAGACATCCCAGACATAAATGATAGTCAAGACACACAAGATAGCCCAAACACACAAGACAGTCCAGACACACAAGACAGCCCAGACACACAAGACAGTCCAGACACACAAGACAGCCCAGACACACAAGACAGTCCAGACACACAAAAAAGTCCAGACACACAAGACATCCCAGACATAAATGATAGTCAAGACACACAAGACAGTCCAGACACACAAGACAGTCCAGACACACAAGACAGCCCAGACACACAAGACAGTCCAGACACACAAGACATCCCAGACACACAAGACACCCCAGACATAAATGATAGTCCAAACACACCAGACAGTCAAGACACACAAGACATCCCAGACATAAATGATAGTCAAGACACACAAGACAGCCCAGACACACAAGACAGTCCAGACACACAAGACAGCCCAGACACACAGGACAGTCCAGACACACAAGACATCCCAGACACAGTCCAGACACAAATGATAGTCCAGACACAGTCCAGACAATCCAGACACACAAGACAGTACAGACACACAAGACAGCCCAGACACACAAGACAGTCCAGACACAAATGATAGTCCAAACACACAAGACAGTCCAGACACACAAGACATCCCAGACATAAATGATAGTCCAGACACACAAGACAGTCCAGACACACAAGACAGCCCAAACACACAATATTACTCAGTTACAAGTGTTCAGCACATACGACACTTACCAGCGCTAGACACATGGCTTCACTTTTAAACTACTATAAATAGAATTAGCTGAGACTGGAGACCTATTGTAATAAATAGAACTACGAACTTCCTTTCCGAAAGCTGAGTTTGAGAAACGACTTATATCCTGATGTAAAGACGAAAAACGCAGACATAAGGTAACGCAATATATTTAATTTAAGATCAGGGAAGCTATATATACAAAATGAAACAAATATTTACATAACCAACATGTTTTTTTACAACCAAACAGAACTTCTTGTATTAAAACGCAAAACAGAGACAACCAATCCAGGCTCATGCACGCACTCCATACATCCAGATTACTTTGAATATATAATATACTTCATCTGAATATAATTTAACACAAGCACAGAAAACGTGTCACAAACACGAACCCAATCACATAATCTGTTTACTTCATTGTTTCGTCCACTTGTCTCAGTAAGCGGCTGCGGTAGCGGAAGTTTCCTTTCTTGGCTCAAGTGTGTTGTATTTGGTGTAAGCCCGCGTTGCTCTGCCATTTCTGCCTTTATATTTCGCTATAACCAAATCAGCTTATGTTTTCAGTGACCAAACCGTCATATTTTTTAACGTACCATCTGTGTAGCACATACAGTTTGTTCCCGGTACTTTTTCTAGTGTCATTCTCTTTGAAATATATCTCCTGTTAACATTGATTTGTATCATAAGTTATAATTCTCCTCTCATTAACATAGCTAACATAACATGCTCAGTTTATTTTGCCTCACCTTGACTAATAAAGTCTGATCAATATGTTTCACATGACCCCGACTAACATAGTCTGATCGGTATGTTTCACCTTACCCCAACTAACATAGTCTGATCAGTATGTATCACCTGACCCCCAACTAACACATCCTGATCAGTATGTTTCACCTGACCCCGACTAACATAGTCTGATCGGTATGTTTCACATGACCCCGACTAACATAGTCTGATCGGTATGTTTCACATGACCCCGACTAACATAGTCTGATCGGTATGTTTCACCTTACCCCAACTAACATAGTCTGATCAGTATGTATCACCTGACCCCCAACTAACACATCCTGATCAGTATGTTTCACCTGACCCCGACTAACATAGTCTGATCAGTATGTATCCATTGACCCCAACTAACACAGCCTGATCAGTATGTATCCCCTGACCCCGACTAACACAGCCTGATCAGTATGTATCCCCTGACCCCAACTAACACAGCCTGATCAGTATGTATCCCCTGACCCCAACTAACACAGCCTGATCAGTATGTATCCCCTGACCCCAAATAACACAGTCTGATCAGTATGTATCCCCTGACCCCGACTAACACAGTCTGATCAGTATGTATCCCCTGATCCCGACTAACACAGTCTGATCAGTATGTATCCACTGACCCCGACTAACATAGTCTGATCAGTATGTTTCCCCTGACCCCGACTAACATAGTCGGATCAGTATGTATCCCCTGGCCCCGACTAACATAGCCTGATCAGTATGTATCCCCTGACCCCGACTAAGACAGCCTGATCAGTATGTATCCCCTGACCCCAACTAACACAGCCTGATCAGTATGTATCCCCTGACCCCGACTAACATAGTTTGATCAGTATGTATCCTCTGACCCCGACTAACACAGCCTGATCAGTATGTATCCCCTGACCCCAACTAACACAGTCTGGTCAGTATGTATACTCTGACCCCGACTAACACAGCCTTATCAGTATGTATCCCCTGACCCCAACTAACACAGTCTGATCAGTATGTATCCCCTGACCCCAACTAACACAGCTTGATCAGTAGGTATCCCCTGACCCCGACTAACACAGTCTGATCAGTATGTATCCCCTGACCCCAACTAACACAGCCTGATCAGTAGGTATCCCCTGACCCCAACTAACACAGTCTGATCAGTATGTATCCCCTGACCCCAACTAACACAGCCTGATCAGTAGGTATCCCCTGACCCCAACTAACACAGCCTGATCAGTAGGTATCCCCTGACCCCAACTAACACAGCCTGATCAGTAGGTATCCCCTGACCCCAACTAACACAGCCTGATCAGTATGTTTTGCCTGACCAGACGTTACTCTTGTTTCCCATTTACTGAGTTGAATTGTAATGATGTTTTTAAATGAGACTGTCTTCTCCTGATGTTGGACATCAGTGACGAGATCACATGACGCTGCCTTACTCTTGCAGTTTTTGTTTTAGTGTTCCATGATCCGTGACCCCATACGTAGCTTATTACTTTTGTAGTTTCACCAAGACTTGAATAAACCCAGCACGAGTACAACAACAAGACATCTGGACTAGCACGGCACAGCGCTCTCACGTTATCTAGTAGCTGTTATTGTGTTCTCAATCTACTCTACCGATAAATGCACAAAAGCATTATTTCACGCGAGATCTGGTAATCAGCGAAGCGTGATGCCGGCACAGGTCACGTGTTTCTTCTATACATCTGTCAGATGTCGGGATCGAAGCTCTGCATTAGATTTGTGTGTACAATGAATTTCAGGTAGAGACACGGGATGTTAGAAAAAAAACATACACATTAATTCAACACGGTAATAACAGACAGACGTTTATTTGGTGATGCAACACGCAGACACAAAACTCAATAGACATAGAAGAAACAACATGTAAGGACTGACAGCGGGAGAGAAAGGCAGAATACAACAACAGAAAGAGAAATACATAGAACGACAAAGATATGCAGAGGCAGACAGAGAAAGACAGAGGGACATATGTAACTATAGAGAGTAGGGACACATACACAAATAGAGAGAGAGAGACAGAGGGACATATGCAACTATAGAGAGTAAAGGCACATACACAGAGAGAGAGACAGAGAGTAAAGGCACATACACAGAGAGAGAGACAGAGGGACATATGCAACTATAGAGAGTAGAGACACATACACAGAGAGAGAGACAGAAGGACATATGCAACTATAGAGAGTAAAGGCACATACACAAACATAGAGAGAGAGAGAGACAGAGGGATATATGAAAATATAGAGAGTTGGGACACATACACAAACACAGAGTGAGAGAGAGAGAGAGAGAGACAGATAATGAGAACGACCGAGAGAAATAAAGTCATCAGTGAGACGGACAATGATGTGCAGAAAAAGTGGCAGAGGACACAAAACAGAGACGAAAAAGAAAGAGAAATGCAGGCAGAAAAGATAACGAAAGTGGTTAGAATACTAAAACTCGATTCGTGCGTACGTGTGTGTGTGTGTGCGCGCGCGTGCTCGCGTGAGTGTGTGAAATGTTCTTGATTTCCATGAGAACATGTGGGCATTTGCAGTGAGTTTGTCTGAGTGAGTATTTGATGCTGTGTGGGCGTGTATGTACGTACGGGCAGAGTGTATGTGTGAGTGGTGTGTGTTGCCTTTGAGTGCTAGGCATGTGCAGTCAGTGTGCTACACGCGTGTCTGTGACATTTATCTGGATGTGCCGAAGAAAGGTCATGCACTTAAATATAAGGGTAAAGTAAAGTATCCCATAGCATTACTGACGTAGCGGTTTGAGGTGTTAGCGATCTCACATTTCAAAGGATTGGCTATATGAGGGCGGTAGCCATTTCCTCTTCCTCGCCGCTTTTACTGCCCGTACTGAACCGGTATCCATTTAAGGCTGGGTCAACCCGGGGACCCTAGCGGTCTGAAAAACCATTTCCGCCTCAACTGGGGAATGAACCCAGGACCACTCAGATGCGAAGAGAGCTCGCTAACCTCTGCGCTACGAAGCTCTACTATAGGGATAGCGTTACACATATTGTGGGGAAAGGAGGTCAGGGGTATGTGTGTGTGTGTGTGTGTGTGTGGATGTGTAGGTTTTGTGTGGGTGTGAGAGAGTGTGGATGTATCGATATTGTGCGTGTGTGTGTGTGTGTGAATGTGTAGGTTGTGTACGTGTGTATGAGAGAGAAAGAGAGAGAGACAGAGAGATAGTATGTAGATGTGTACCTTTTTTTGTTGATGTGTGCGAGTGTGTATCTTTTGTGTCAGTGTGCACGTACGGGTGTGGGGATGTGAAGATTGTGTATGGTTGTGCTTGTACGGGTGTGGGGATGTGTAGATTTTGTATGATTGTGCTTGTACGGGTGTGGAGATGTATTCGTATTGTGATAGTGTGTGTGATGGTGTGTTAATGTATATGTATTGTCTGGGTGTTTGTACCAGCGTCTTGCTGTACATGTATCGTGTGGGTGTGTGTGGATGTACATGTATTGTGTGGGATGTGTATGTGTGTGTGTGTGTGTGCAAATAGTTTGATATACATGCATTGTGTGAGTGTGTGTGCGAACGTGTGGATGGTTCTGTTCGATAATGTGGGTGTGCTTGCATTGCCCGAGTATGTAAGTCTCTGAGGCACTTGTGAATAAATGAATGAATGCATAGCCGTTGTGTGTATAGTTATGTATGTGTTTGTGGTACTTGTGAATGAATGAATGTATAGCCTTTGTGTATATATGTATGTGTCTGTGTTACTATTGAATAAATAGAAGTGTGTACATATATGTATGTTTGAATATGTAATGCGGGCATCTCTGATCATCGCCAATCTCTGTTCATAGCATTGTCTTGTCCGCCATATACTGCAATGTGGATATGTGTGGTGTCTCAAGATCTCTCTATATTTCTATATCCAGGAGTCATTCTCTCTTATTTATTTTGTATCTCACTAGTTATTTACTTCGCATCCCTCTCTCTCTCTCTCTCTCTCTCTCTCTCTCTCTCTCTTTCTATTTTATCTCTCTCTCTCTCTTTCTATTTTATCTCTCTCTCTCTTTCTATTTTCTCTCTCTCTCTCTCTCTCTCTCTCTCTCTCTCTCTCTCTCTCTCTTTGTACAAGTATTTGTTTCTATCTACCCAGGTATATATCTCAGACTGTTTCCGTGTCTTTGTCTGATTCTGAGAAGTTCTATCCTATTTTTCAATATAATATTTTCTCTCCGTCTCTCGCTCTCACTCTCTCTCTCCTTCTCTCTAAGTTTCTATCTCTGTGTGTCTATCTCATAGTCTGTTTCTGTGTCCGTGACATATTATATGTCTAATTACGTTTCTTTTCCTATCTCTGCTAAGTCCTCTCTTCAGGGCTGTTTATTGTATACTGTGCGCGGCTGTAAAGTCCCAGAGGGTCTTGACAGGTGTTGACTCAGATTTTGAACCCTAAAATTAATTCTTCCCCGATTAGATTAGATATATATTGCCAGCAGTTTTGTGTTCGCCCCAGTTTGATCAGATAGTGTTAAGCGTTCCTGATATCGCAGAGATAAATACAAGAATAACTGGAGACCGGCCCAAGGCTGTCCCATTCATCACTGTCCCGGCTGAAGCTCTTTGTTGAGGAACCGGACACTTATCTCTCTATCACGGTGTTCCTTGACAAGCTCCAGCCAGAGACTCCAGATGATTCCCTTGATTGTAGTTGCTACCATAGAAGCATTGATAAGCCCACGCTGGCGTCAGACCAGATTAGCTTAAACAAGTGTCGCTGATAGCAAAACGCTGGACTGAAGAACAACACCAACGATAGAACAACGGGGTCACACATATCAACAGACGCGTTAACAAACACAAATAACACTTACATTTGTGACGTGTGCACATATTTCTGGGACGTAAACAGTAAATATCGGACATAATCTCATATGCTAAGTACACTCAGAGATGAGATCACATATCCTAACACATATACAGACTCACTTACTCATTTGTATGATACATTGTAACAGAGAGAGAGAGAGAGAGAGAGAGAGAGAGAGAGAGAGTAAAAGTCCAACATTCACTCAAATATATGCACGAGGCCACACACGTATGCACGCGCATACATATGCGGATGCCGGAGTGGTCTGCCGGGGTCGCTGTGTATGACAAGGACAAGAATAGCACCACTGCCTCACAGAGAGCATGTCATAATAACTGTGTGACATGGCATACTACCAGCCATGGTTAAGGGATTTGTTTAGAGTAACACAGATGACGCCTAATAAGCTGCGGGTGTACTTTGCTCTAATGTTTGAGTCTATTAAGATGCAATCGCATATCGGTTAATCCCCCCCCCCCCGTAAGCGAATGTAACAACGCAGCGGAGTGATAAGCTGCTCGAACCTTGTCCGCTAAGCAGGAAATCCTTCTTCCAGCTACATCAACCTCATACCAGAGCTGGGACCTGCACAAGGGGGATCTGCCACTGTAGAAGTACAGGTCGAATAAGAACAAAGAACAAAAGCGGATGGGTCGTGATGAACAAACAGAGTAATGTTAATATATTTGTCACCAGCCCACCCCTTTAACGACACCATGCAACGGCTTCATAGGCATAGCGATATACCAAGAAACAAAATGGTAGACAGACTGGCAAAAACAGAAGTCCCCCATATAAGAAAAGGATATACCCAGTAGCAGCCAACAGTTCAACAAATCCTTAGAAATTATACCAGAGCAGTGAACAGGGGGATAATGGAGACATTGAGTCGCAATACATTTAGTGATAAGTCACAGCCACAAAAATAATGATGTCATAAATAGACTACTTATAAGAACAAAGTCTCATCTTTCAGTTCTGAACTGGAAATACAAGAGTCAATAGTCACTTAAACCGGATCTGCTACACACAGGTCACAACCGACTTAGATGTAATCTGTTTAACAAGTTCAAGATTACCACTACAGACCGTTGTGTCTGCGGCACAGCCCCCATGAAGGCAGAACATATTTTGCAGTCCTGTCCACTGTATACCGACAAAAGAAGTAGCATTTGGCAACAGCCAGTGTCCTTTCACGAGAAGCTGTACGGAAGTGTACAGAACCTTGAGTCGACTGTTGCCTTCGTTAGAGTCATTGAAGTTGAGGTCTGAAGACGAACGAACAAGTAGAAGAAGACTTAAACCGGATCAACCCTGAGCGCTTGCCCTCCTTCGGACACTTCACTAACACTGACATATTAATCAGACACCTACTCATTGAAAGCAACGCGCTTGCAGACACGAGAAGAAGATTGCTATAAGTACCGCAAACAATCACCAATACATTGTATGTCCCAGTGAAGCACCAGAAGAGGACTTGTAATGTGTGCAAGTTTGGCATTGATCTGACAAGAGAATGATTGCTCAGCACACTTGGGATACAGCAACAACAACAGTTTTTGTGCACATATTTCCGGAACAGACACAGTAAGTAACATATATTCACTTCTACACTCATACATACGCAAATACTGGAAAACACATATATATGACCAGCTGATTTCGAGAGAACCCATACATAAAAACCATATTCTGGCTTCGACAGAACTCATAGACACACATAACTGATGTAGTGGCTTCGACAGAACCCATAAACACACATAACTGATGTAGTGGCTTCGACAGAACTCATTGGCACAAATAACTTATGTGATGTGCTGGTTTCGCCAAAACACATAAAACAAAATATATAGCTGATGTGCTGATTTGGACATAACTCATAGACACATAACTGGCATGTTGGCTTCCAATAACTCAAACACACAGAACTGACATGTTGGCTTCCAAATAACGGATAGACACACATAACACATGCTGGCTCCCACATAACTCATATACACATATAACTAACATGCTGGCTTTCATATAACTCATCAACACACATAGCTAACATGCTGGCTCCCACACAACTCATAGTCACACATAGCTAACATGCTGGCTTACACATAACTCACAGACACACATAGCTAACATGCTGGCTTACACATAACTCATAGACACATGTATCTGACATCTGACTCTGAAAAACTCAGAGACATATGTATCTGAAATGCTGACTCCAAATAACTCAGAGTCACTGCTAACATACTGCTGTTTGTTCGATCACGACAAAGTAGTGTGGGAACTAACAGCAAGATATTCAGTTCAAATCAGAACAAAGGGAAAAGTGTAGACATGCTTTGCCATTTGTTGCAAGTGATTGATCACCTATAGATCCACCCAGAATGCAGTGATGCCAACTCTGTCAAATCGAACGTCAACACGAATCACAGGCTTACATTACATCGATTAACCATAAGTCCATATTTCTGACCACGTGGTGTACATACTCACATACGCATATACACGCACATACGCAATATTTCTCCTGTGTCAATCTCGTTCAAATTGTCTTATTATTGCACCGGTTTCTATTCATTAGTGTTCTACCATTCTCGACATGTGTATTCTTCTTCTTCTTTTCTTCTACTTCTTCTTCTACTACTTCTTCTTCTTCGTTTTCTTCTACTTCGTTCTTACTCTCCCGCTACCAAGCCATGAAAAGGGCTTTGCAAGTAGCAGGCCGTTGTCTGCAGATGGGAATATGCCGTGTCGTAGTTTACAGCTTGAATGCGATATTTGCACCTTCCGTTCAGACACATCCGACTTGAGCAGGCATTTTAGAGTACCGGGTTAGCCTCCCCTCTTCGATCCCCTCAGCTAGTCTCCCTGCTGCAGCCTGTTATCCAGGATCACCCCGTGGAAGTGTAGAAGGGTGTTGGCAGCTCTGGTTCGCTGACCCTGACGCTGGCAGTCAGCTATGGGTCGCTGACCACTGCCGCTAGCAATCAGCTATGGGTTGCTGACCACTGCCGCTAGCAGTCAGCTATGGGTCGCTGACCACTTCAGTTAGCAGTCAGCTATGGGTCGCTGACCACTGCCGCTAGCAGTCAGCTATGAGTCGCTGACCACTGTCGCTAGCAGTCAGCTATGGGTCGCTGACCCTGACGCTGGCAGTCAGCTATGGGTCACTGACCCTGACGCTGGCAGTCAGCTATGGGTCACTGACCACTGCCGCTAGCAGTCAGCTATGGGTCACTGACCACTGCCGCTAGCAGTCAGCTATGGGTCACTGACCACTGCCGCTAGCAGTCAGCTATGGGTCACTGACCACTGCCGCTAGCAGTCAGCTATGGGCCGCTGACCACTGCCGCTCATGCACTATTCGGCATCTTGACCCCCCCCTTTTCCTCATGGTAATTCCAAATAATGTATTAGTGTCCCAGTGTCATTTCTCCGAGCGTTCATGCCATCACTCCATTCCTCGGGGATGCACATCCGCAATGACTAACTAACGATCACTCTTTCTCAACCATCGACTAACTCACTGTTTCTTGCTCAGTAACTCTTATTCCGTCATTCACTCACGCACGCGAGATCCACATAATCACCCACTCACGCACTCACTCACTCACGGGCTCACTTTCTCGCTCCCCCACTAACTCACTTTCTATCTCTATCACACCCACTCACTCACTAACTCACTAACTTACTCTCTCTCACCCACTCACTCACTTACTCTCTCACATACTCACTCACTCACTTACTCTTTCTCTCTTTCACACCCACTCACTCACTCACTTTCTTCCTCTCTCACATACCCACAAACTCAGTTACACTATTTCTCTCTCTTACACTCCCACGCACTCAATATATGTCTCTCTCTCACATACCCACTCACTCACTTACTCTCTCTCACCCACTCTATCACTTACACACACTCTCTCTCACACACTCACTGACTCACTTATTCTCTCTCACCCACTCATTCAATTACACTCTCTTTCTTACACACCCACTCACTCATTCTCTCTCTCACATACTCCCTCACTCACTTACTCTCTATCACCCCCAGTCACTCACTTACACTCTCTCTCTCACACACACCCACTCACTCACTTACTCTCTCTCACAAACCCACTCACTCACTTACTCTCTCTAACCCACTCTCTCACTTACACACACTCTCTCTCACACACTCACTGACTCACTTATTCTCTCTCACCCACTCATTCAATTACACTCTCTCTCTTACACACCCACTCACTCATTCTCTCTCTCACATACCCCCTCACTCACTTACTCTCTCTCACCCCCACTCACTCACTTACACTCTCTCTTTCACACACACCCACTCACTCACTTACTCTCTCTCACATACCCACTCACTCACTTACTCTCTCTCTCACCCCCACTCACTCACTTACACACTCTCTCTCTCTCACACACACCCACTCACTCACTTACTCTCTCTCTCACATACCCACTAACTCACTTACTCTATCCCTCACACCCACTCACTCACTTACACTCTCTCTCACACCCACTCACTCACTTACACTCTCTCTCACACCCACTCACTCACTTACTCTCTCTCACAAACCCACTCACTCACTTACTCTCTCTCACCCACTCTCTCACTTACACACACTCTCTCTCACACACTCACTGACTCACTTATTCTCTCTCACCCACTCATTCAATTACACTCTCTCTCTTACACACCCACTTACTCATTCTCTCCATCACATACCCCCTCACTCACTTACTCTCTCTCACCCCCACTCACTCACTTACACTCTCTCTTTCACACACACCCACTCACTCACTTACTCTCTCTCACATACCCACTCACTCACTTACTCTCTCTCTCACCCCCACTCACTCACTTACACACTCTCTCGCTCTCACACACACCCACTCACTCACTTACTCTCTCACATACCCACTCACTCACTTACTCTCTCTCTCACATACCCACTAACTCACTCTTTCCCTCTCAACCCTACTCACTCACTTACACACTCTCTCTCTCTCACACACACCCACTCACTCACTTACTCTCTCTCTCACATACCCACTAACTCACTTACTCTATCCCTCACACCCACTCACTCACTTACACTCTCTCTCACACCCACTCACTCACTTACACTCTCTCTCACACCCACTCACTCAATTACTCTCTCTCACATACCCACTCTCACTTACTCTCTCTCTATCACCCCCTCACTTACTCTCTCACACCCACTCACTAACTCACCCACTCTCACACCCACCCTCGCACTCAATCACTCTCTCTATCACCTACTGACTCACTCTTGCTCTCTCTCTCTCTGACACCTTCTGTCTCAACAACAAACTGATGTTCCCTCTCTCCTCAACTCACTTATCTTCTCTTTCTCTCTCTCCCACTCCTGTTTTCACCCCCCCCCCCTCTCTCTCTCTCGCTCTCATCCCCGCTGTCCACTCTCAGCCACCATCACACATCACCAAGAACATCACATGACAACAAGTGAATCCGTTTTAAATGTGAACTTGTGGATCCAGTGCTCTAGACGAACGATGACACATCACAACACAAATGACAAGCGGCTTATAAGGTCAGTTTCATCAGTATTTGCGCACAGCTTGTCCCCATTTATTCTTACTTGACTATCTCAGATGTCGCCTGTATGTCAGTCGTTTCTTTTTTTTTGGTTTTACTTCAATCTCGCTGCACCTCCCGCCTTCATAAATATTGGTTAGCCTTAAGATTATTTATGTGTGTATTTTTGTGAATAACTAGTTTCTATGGCCTAATTACTGTTTAGGTACTCCTAGGGTTTAGTTCATGCTTTGGTCAAATCGTCCTCCGTTTCCGTTCATCACTGTGAGAGGCTAGTGCCTTAACCTCTGGACAACAGCCTTGACAACAGCGACACCAAATATTTACCCACCTACACACCTGCCTGCCTGTATATCTATCTATCTATCTATATATCTACCAACTTCCTTAACTTACCTACCTACCCAACCCACCTACCTACCCAACTTACCTACCTACCCACCTACCTCCCCAACCCACCTACCTCCCCAACTTACCTACCTCCCCAACCCAACTACCTCCCCAACTTACCTACCTGCCCAACAAACCTACCTACCCTACCCACCTACCTCCCCAACCCACCCAACCCACCTACCTACTCTACCCACTTACCTCCCCAACCCACCTACCTCTCCAACCCACCTACCTCCCCAACTTACCTACCTCCCCAACTTACCTACATCCCAAACCCACCTACCTCCCCAACCCACCTACCTCCCCAACCCACCTACCTCCCCAACTTACCTACCTCCCCAACTTACCTACCTCCCCAACTTACCTACCTCCCCAACTTACCTACCTCCCCAACCCACCCAACCCACCTACCTACCCTAACCACCTACCTCCCTAACCCACCTACCTCCCCAACCCACCTACCTCCCCAACTTACCTACCTCCCCAACCCACCTACCTCCCCAACTTACCTACCTCCCCAACTTACCTACCTCCCCAACTTACCTACCTCCCCAACCCACCTACCTCCGCAACTCACCTACCTCCCCAACCCACCCACCTCCCCAACCCACCTACCTCCCCAACCCATCTACCTCCCCAACCCACCTACCTCCCCAACCCACCTACCTCCCCAACCCACCTACCTACCCAACTTACCTATCTCCCCAACCCACCTACCTCCCTCCCCAACTTACCTACCTGCCCAACCCACCTACCTCCCCAACCCACCTACCTCCCCAACCCACCTACCTACCCAACTTACCTACCTCCCAAACGCACCTACCTCCCTCCCCAACCCACCTACCTCCCCAACTTACCTACCTCCCCAACTTACCTACCTGCCCAACCCACCTACCTCCCCAACTTACCTACCTGCCCAACCCACCTGCCTCCCCAACTTACCTACCTCCCAAACCCACCTACCTCCCCAACCCACCTACCTCCCCAACCCACCTACCTCCCCAACCCACCTACCTCCCCAACGTACCTACCTCCCCAACCCACCTACCTCCCCAACTTACCTATCTCCCCAACTTACCTACCTCTCCAACCCACCCAACCCACCTACCTACCCTACACACCTACCTCCCCAACCCACCTACCTCCCCAACCCACCTACCTCCCCAACTTACCTACCTCCCAAACTTACCTACCTCCCCAACCCACCTACCTCCCCAACTTACCTACCTCCCCAACTTACCTACCTCCCCAACTTACCTACCTCCCCAACCCACCTACCTCCCCAACCCACCTACCTCCGCAACTCACCTACCTCCCCAACCCACCTACCTCCCCAACCCACCTACCTCCCCAACCCACCTACCTCCCGAACCCACCTACCTACCCAACCCACCTACCTCCCCAACCCACCTACCTACCCAACCCACTAACTTTCTACCCAACCCACCTACTTACCTACCCTACCCAACCCCAACCCCACCCAACCACACACACACACACACACACGCACGCACGCACGCACGCACGTACGCACGCACATTCTTTGTGAATATGTTAATTAAGCATTGCCAAGGTTAATATGCTCTGAGTATGGTCCATGCGTCCAAGACACACAAGAGTATGACGTTTACACGATACCTAGAGTCCCCTTGTACTATAGTTACGCCACTGCTTCGCCGTAATTTTCACCGACATGACCGGCAAAATATGTTTGAACACGTGATGCAGTCCGCTGGAGAGTGTGTCTTTGATGTTCAAATAATCTGCCGGCTGATCGAGACAATATCTGTGGGTCGAGGTGACTCACACCACTAACAGATCCACGCGATACGGGAGTCCATCTTATACGACAAGTGTTATCGCTATGTTAATATCAGCGTATCGGTCTGGTGTTTGTAATATCAGTCGTGTTTCCGATACCATCTTCAATATTAAGCAACATTTCTTATCAGCTTGGTTTATCAAACTCATTATGCAGTGTTCTCTTATTAAATACTTCTCATGTTTTTCATCAAATTTTCTCCCCAGCCTACTGATTTATTCTTTCGCTTTCTCTCTCTCTCTGTCTCTCTCTCAAATACACATACACGCACACCCTCTCACACACCTTCTCTCTCTCTCTTTCTTTCTTACTCGCCTTCACATGTTTGCTATCAGTGTATCACCAATATACATGCCCTCAGTGTATGTCATATCATTGATATATATATATATATATATCACCGAGTAAACGTGTCAAACTCAGGGTACTTAGCTCTAATGTCATGTCAGTGCTTTCATTTGGTTGTGAGGCTGGAAAATGACGACGCTTGAAAATAGATTGAAAGCATTTGCAAATAACTGCCATATTCATCTTTTGGGCATTGGAAATATGGATATATGGAACGATGGGCTGTAATTTATGGAAGGGAAACCAAACAAATAAAGACATTGCGAATTGGAAGAGAATTATTGAAAGAAATACAAATTTGGAAATAGCATATTTTGCACATATAAAGAGACACGGCACAGCACGGAAGAGGTTACTGGAGAGAAAGGTGGAATACATTTTCCCTCTTCCCCTCATTAACTCCTTACATTTTCCCTCTTCCCCTCATTAACTCCTTACATTTTCCCTCTTCCCCTCATTAACTCCTTACATTTTCCCTCTTCCCCTCATTAACTCCTTACATTTTCCCTCTTCCCCTCATTAACTCCTTACATTTTCCCTCTTCCCCTCATTAACTCCTTGCATTTTCCCTCTTCCCCTCATTAACTCCTTACATTTTCCCTCTTCCCCTCATTAACTCCTTACATTTTACCTCTTCCCCTCATTAACTCCTTACATTTTCCCTCTTCCCCTCATTAACTTCTTACATTTTCCCTCTTCCCCTCATTAACTTCTTACATTTTCCCTCTTCCCCTCATTAACTCCTTACATTTTCCCTCTTCCCCTCATTAACTCCTTACATTTTCCCTCTTCCCCTCATTAACTCCTTACATTTTCCCTCTTCCCCTCATTAACTCCTTACATTTTCCCTCTTCCCCTCATTAACTCCTTACATTTTCCCTCTTCCCCTCATTAACTCCTTACATTTTCCCTCTTCCCCTCATTAACTCCTTACATTTTCCCTCTTCCCCTCATTAACTCCTTACAATTTCAACACTGACCTCATTATTTCGTTTTAATTTACTCCATCTCCAAATTAAATGACTATCCGAACTCATCTTACAAATGGACTAAACAATTTACTTTTCATGTATAGACTGTTCTAACACACATATCTACCGATCTAGTCTCTCAGTACATTCAATATTTATATTTCCCTCTCTTCTCTCAACCCATACTCTCTCCGCCATTTCTGACAACTTTTGTTTTCTTATGACCAACAAAAGTTTTCAGTATCACAATGAATTATCTTTCCCTCCCCCCCCCCCTCTCTCTCTCTCTCTCTCTCACTCTCTCTCTCTGTGACAAAATCAGATGGGCAAATTTACATGTGTTTTTCCCATTATCTGATTCAAATACACTCTGCTAACAGTTAAACACAAAAAAAACCAAGCGATCGACTCTCTGTATTTTCACTCATAATTGACCCAAATCTTTCACGACATATATATATATATATATATATATATATATATATATATATATATATATATATATATATATATATATATAAAGAGAGAGAGAGAGAGAGAGAGAGAGAGAGAGAAAGAAAGATATAGATATTTATAATATTGCATTCAATAAAGAAGTTACAATAAACATGACATGAGAGGGAATCAGAGACAATATATTGACGTGTTGACAATAGGAGCTGCACAATAGGAAATATAAGAGACCTGTACAACAGCACGAAGAAACTGACAGGAGTGTAAATGGGTTTATTGGAGATAAAGAATGACGTTTGATTATTGTAGAGGAGATATAAACATGCTGGAAAGGATACAAAGAAGAGAGAACACTGATAGTTTGATTCAAGAATTACAGTTATGAAGGAAAACCTCTGAAAAACCAGCCTACAGTTTCTAGAAAAGAGAAGAATTCGAGGTGACTTAATACAAGTTCATAAGATAATCACAGGAGATGTTAATTTAGACTATAACAAGTTTTTGTTTTAAATACAACCACTAACAAAAACAAGAGGGCACAGATACAAATCAACTAATTCAGAGAGTGGTGAATCCTTGGAATGCATTGCTCCAGGAGGTAGTGGAGGCAGGGACAGTTACTGCATTTACGACTAGACTGATGCACATAGCTTTTAGAGCAGGGTAATGTAAATGTAACTGGTTGTATACAGACTCTGATAAGTCTTCTAAACCAGTATAAAGACGTTAAGTTTAAGTTTAAAACAATTGAGCTGATGAAGAGATGGACATAATATTTCGATGAACTTTTAAATAGACCAGATTCACAAGATCCCATAGACAAAATCGTGACTGCATGCTAATTTGCACGAATCCATACAAAAAGGAAATGACAAAAGTAATTATTGAACTTAAGAATGGTAAAGCCACTGGCCCAGATAATACTTCTTTAAATGTAAAAGAAAAGGTGGGTCCCATGGCAACAATTGTGTCGGAGATGAAGATAACTCTTCATGGACTAAGAAGCAGCCTGGGTGAGGTTGGGTGGCCAGTTCCCTTCCTTGCTGTTTACACCTTCTTCAACTAATGTGTCAGGTACCAATTTACAGATAGATCGACTGGAGGAGCGGTCTTACCAGGAACGAACCACGACCGGATTTTAGTTATGCCCGTCCGTGATTTCGAACCCTGGCTTGCTGAGATTACAGAGAAGACTGGGATTACACAGCACCAGGTTTTTTAAATTTTTTGTTTAAAAGGGTTGGAAATTTGTATACACTCAATTTATCTCTACATTTGTGTCTGTAATACACTCAATTTATCTCTATATTTGTGTCTGTAATACACTCAATTTATCTCTATATTTGTGTCTGTAATACACTCAATTTATCTCTATATTTGTGTCTGTAATACACTCAATTTATCTCTATATTTGTGTCTGTAATACACTCAATTTATCTCTATATTTGTGTCTGTAATACACTCAATTTATCTCTATATTTGTGTCTGTAATACACTCAATTTATCTCTATATTTGTGTCTGTAATACACTCAATTTATCTCTATATTTGTGTCTGTAATACACTCAATTTATCTCTATATTTGTGTCTGTAATACACTCAATTGATCTCTATAGTTGTGCCCGTAATACAGTCAATCTTTGTGTCTATATTTATCCATAATATACTCAACTTGTCTCTTCATTTGTACACCAGGATACTCCCGCACACCTTGTAATTCACTTTCAATCACTCTCACTCACGCAAGGATCTCCTAGTATCAGTCCCCCGATAAACAACGCTCTCATACCTGAGAGAAACTCCCACAGAACGCACCTGAAAAGTTAATGTTGTATCGCTATCTAATCTGGTTAACTTGCTCGTGCAATATCAGCATCATCATGTGCCATGTCAAGTTAAATGAGAATTAGTTCTCACCAAGTAAGAATAGGTGTATTAAGCATTTAAATCGGTTGTTGTTTCTGAGACTTCTTGCCATCACATCTCATACATTCATTTCTGTCATCCTCTGTCTCTCTTGTCCACAGCTTTTCACGTTTTCTTTATCATTGTCTTTGTATCTAATTAATTGTACGCCTGATTTTTTTGGGTGCTTAGCAGAGATATATTTATTCCTTTGCCTAGCAGTGCATAAGTGAATGGATTTCTTGATTGTGCATTTTTTTGTGTAGCGTACATCTCAAGCAACACATGCGTGTTGTTGCATGTTATTTCCATATTTACTGGTATCATTATCATCTAGCTGCTCAGTGCTGAGACTGGTTGCAGGGTTGTCTAATCATGTCTCTCCATTGGGACCTATCCTCTGGCTGATTAGTGCTGAGACTGGTTGTTGGATTGTCTGAGCACATCTCTCCATTTAGGGCTAATCATCTGGTTGATCAGTCCTAAAACTGGTTGTAAGGTTGTCTGAGCATGTCTCTTCATGTTGGGCTAATTCTCTGTTTGATCAGTGCGGAGACCTGGTGAACGATTGTCTGAGCGTGTCTCTTCCTGTTGGGCTATATTCTCTGTTTGATCAGTGCTGAGACCTGGTGAAAGATTGTCTGAGCATGTCTCTTCATGCTGGGCTAATTCTCTGTTTGATCAGTGCTGAGACTGGTTGTAAGGTTGTCTGAGCATGTCTCTTCATGTTGGGCTAATTCTCTGTTTGATCAGTGCTGAAACTGGTTGTAAGGTTGTCTGAGCATGTCTCTTCATGTTGGGCTAATTCTCTGTTTGATCAGTGCTGAAACTGGTTGTAAGGTTGTCTGAGCATGTCTCTTCATGTTGGGCTAATTCTCTGTTTGATCAGTGCTGAAACTGGTTGTAAGGTTGTCTGAGCATGTCTCTTCATGTTGGGGCTTATCCTCCTCAGTCTTCTTCATAGGCGAATACTTTAATGCCTCTGCATGTCGGAGATGTCAAGTTAAGTCCTTGTCAACCCTTCCTCTTTTCACTTTAATCTTGCTCTCTGATACCTTCTGTAGAAGACTTGCAAGTCTCATATTGTGGCTCAGCTAACCAATCTTCGTTGTTGCATCATTTTAAATATGAGTCTTTGTGCCCCTACTTCGGTAAGGACAGTGTTATTGGATCTTCCTTATATTCAATTCACTATTTCCATTCTAATGTAACACCACATTTCAAACGTTTCCAAGTTTGTATTTAATCTTTCTTTGCTAGAGTTCATGTTCAGCCACTTTCATTGCAATTTGCCACGTATGAGTAACGATGAACTCTGCATCACTCTCACTCAAGGTAAAAGTAGTTCCAGAGAAGAGACTCCCGTCGGGGATGAAGTGTTAGAGCCTTCATTGTACTAAACCACAGCTTTGTCATGTGAGGTGTTCAGTTCGCTTCCTTGCTGTCGTTTTCCTTTCTTAGCCATCAGCAGGTACCCATTTACAACTGGATCTTTGAATCTGCCGGTATTGGGAGTTGAACCTCGTACATGAAAAGCTACTGCACTAATTACTAGAAAAATTATGTTGATCAAGAATAATATAATGCCACAGATAAAATAAGAGAGGTAAAGGGAATTAAAGGAAAGTCACCGAGGAAAAGAACAATAAGAGACATATGTTGACGATAAAACCATAATGGAAAGGGAGATTGGCAAAGAGCAAACTGAATGTGCTCGCTATTATCTTAGTAAGCCAGGCCTGAGAGTATTTCATTTAATCAGAAAATGAAATTCGTAGGTGTTTATCCAGATCAGACAAATACATGAATCTTTAAACCGACCTTGTAACTGAGAGTGTCTGTTGATTTGTAACTAGAACAGACGTTTAATTCCTCAAATTTATCTCCAATCGGTTATCAATCTATCGAAAACAGGCGTACATAGATAGCATGCAAGTCGTTACAGGCCTGTTGGAATCTGCTCTACGATAATTTCAGATCGGATAATCTTCTAGTGTTGCAACAGAGTACTACAGCCATAAATAGGACAATCTCGACGTAAGAAAAGTCTGGGCCACCATTAAGAAGCTGTTGTTGCACCTCATGTTGTTGACTAATAAGAGCACCATCGAGATAAGCTTCTTTGACTCACTTAACATCAGCTGCTCTTGTCACTACTACTCTCTATCTACAGACAATCCTCGAGCTACGACATGGGCCTGTTATGATTGTCTTGTGTAACATACCGCAAACTTCAATGATCGTACAGTTCACTTGTCAGTCTTTTGTTGATGCATTCCGTATGAAAGATTGATTCACTTGTCAGTCTTTTGTTGATGCATTCCGTATGAAAGATTGATTCACTTGTCAGTCTTTTGTTGATGCATTCGGTATGAAGGATTGACTTCGCGTTCTTTCGGTGGAAAAGGAAGCCCACGTCGTGTTTGAATTCCTCCGCTGCTCCTACATCAGAACACAGTTGCCAAGCACATCCTTGCTGTTTTGATCATTACGACGGACACCAGCCGGTTCAAGTAACACCCCCCCCCCCCCCACCCCCTCTCTCTCCAATGTGATCATAAAATCTACAAGCTCTAATGTCGCAATTTTAGTATAGATTATCGAATCCGTTGTTTGCCACCTGGATATATCCCCGATTTCATGAGATCAGACAAGTAAGGCTCTTCTGTTCGATTCATTGCAAAGGAAAATACGCTGTCATCTTGCTAGCACAGTCACAACATCGTATAGATTGTTGTTACACTAGGTGGACCCTATCACTTTATCAAGCTCACTTGTGTTGAATTTTCAAAACGATGATTATTAGCCATACCTGGACAACGCGTTCGCTGACGTCACCACAATGAGGCTGAATAAACCACGCTGGCAACGCGTTCTCGCGATACATACAATGGAATATTCCTCACAAGATCTTGATGTTCACGTATCGGGTGAAGGGAGAGCAAATGAACACTATATACCCATTAACTAAACCACACTTATGAAAGTATGTCCATGAATATCATAATAACTGTCTCATTATGAACTATCAGTGACCTCCCGCTGCCATTGCTGAACCGAGTTGATTAATTGCTCTTGTAAAAACGTCAATATTTCTCATACCGTATTTATGTCTGTAGTTCACCTATTTGAATTCATGGCACTGTAACACAAAAGTTAATAGTTCAATATTTGTGTCTGTAGTTCACCAGCAAGAAAGGTCAGCAGGCTCTCATGAACGTGGCCGGAGAGTCCGGTGGGTGGCTAGCGTTGCTGAGATCTGCTGCAGCAAAAACAGAGAGAAACACGCACGTCTACTGGGAAGGTAAGCAAGCATGTCTCTTGTACACTCATACCTGGCAGAAGATGCAGCAGTGAATGAATTGACAGAAGACAACTACCAATGGTTGCCTGCTTGCATCAAGATCAGCCAATCATAGCTGACCAAGACCCCGTCCGTATGGTCTAGGGGTTGTGAGCTTGGTTTCAATCCCAACGAACTAGGTTCGAATCACGTCGCACTCGATTTTACAGATTAAAAAAAAATTCAAAATCTACCCAACTGTAAATTCATACCTAACAGTCAGGGAAACATTTCGGAGGTGTCGCGACAGTTACGGAATTCGTACTCTGTCTTTAACATTTTTAGCGGCGACAGGAACTGAACACAATTGAAAGCATCCAAGTTGCCTAGAGGCCTAGAGGTAATGTGTCTTCCTCGTGTGCCGGAGTTTGCGGGTTCGAATCACGGCAGAGACCAGGATTTTTTTACATGGATCTTCTGGTAAAAATTCCCCTGATATCTGGATAGTGAGATCAGACTCCCGTGTTCAGCGTTGAGCATTGACTTGACCTCCTTCCTCCCCCCCCCCACCCACCCCGCAAGCTGCAGGAAGTTCTAAAATACCTACTTCGCATAGCCGAAGCCTTCGGCTACCTGACAACAGACATTAAACATGTCTATTTGAATATCAGGATTCCAAGTATTCCAAGTATACTACCGCTACAGATCAGAATGCATACCGTCAAGCTGCGTATTTTTTTCTTTGTTTTGTATTTGCGTTGCAACCTTTACCGCTCCTTTTTGTATATCAAAAAAGAGTGAGTAATTATTTCCAGATCTAGTTGTCGCTACCTGTTGCTAATGCAGTTTACTGAGTAGTTTAGTCTTCTTCATCGAGATTAGTTTCTTGGAGACACTGGCCACTGTCAAATGCTTTACTCAAGTCTAGATACTCCTTTACACCTCTGTATACTTTTCTTCCCACATTCCCATTCAAAGTATTGCTTCCGAGTTGGAAATCCCAACTGCTCGTCATGTACTTCACTTTCTATTTTATATTGACTCCGTTCCTGTATAATCTTGAGCAGTTTCGTGGTCACGTGACTTATCACGCTGATTCTTTTATGATCTGTACAATCTACAGATTCATGTATTTTTTAGTCAGTCATAAAATCTGACGTCTTCAAGTTTGTGGGTATATATTCTGTACTATATACATCATTACATAGCCATGTAGTTGTGTCTTTACCAAAGTCCTCTTAAGTGTTTATCATTTCAATTGTAATGTTGTGTTGGTTGCGGTTTGCTGTTGCTTCATCATTTGTATTGTTTTCTTCACTTATGATTTTTGAATTTTTGGCCCTTCATTATTCTGAACTTATGCCTTATTGCCTCTGTTTTCATAGAATAATATTCTGACATATTCGGCCCATCTCTTTTAAATATCTGCCTCACCAAATTTAATTTCGCTATTTCCATTTTAAAAACAACCTCCATTTTACATGATTATTCTGATTTGACGTGTTCCTTATTCCTCATACATGTCTTTGATATTGCGCTTTATTTCAAAATCTTTAATGACTTTTTCTCAATCCACGTTTCTTTAGCCAGCTTGTACATCTTACATCTCATATGTCTCTATTAATTGTTGCATATTCTGTTGTGTTCTTGGCCTTCTTTCTGTCTGCCATTTTAATTAGGATTATTTCTGCAATCCATAATTGACATTTTTTAAACTGTTTTTTGTGCTGGAAAGCTTTCTTTGGCTGTTTTGTATACTGTGTTTTAGGTAACAACAGAAATGAAATGCCTGAGAAAATATTGGGCGTAACAAGAAGAAACATCAGAAACGATTACATCAGGAGACTAGTGGGAACAACACCAGTATTGGACTACATGACAAGACAGCAACTAAAATGGCCACCACGGCCGAGATCATCACTCACGGATGTACAGTCTTCTCTAAAACGTTTACACCATTCAAATGTCTGACTGCGGTTGAGCGTCTCATCACTCACGAATGTACAGCCTTCTCTAAAACCTTTACACCATTCAAATGTCTGACTGCGGTTGAGCGTCTCATCACTCACGGGTGTACAGTCTTCACTAAAACGTTTACACCCTTCAAATGTCTCACTGCGGCTGAGCGTCTCATTGCCGTATTGTGGTTGCAGTCTTCTGTCAAGTTTCGCAGATTTCACGCCTTCTTTTACAAGAAACTTAATCATAAACTGCTGTTCCATGCAAGCACTAACAGTGCTGTCCGCCATTTTTATTTATATATCACGTGACTGGCCCATAGCAAGTGGGCCACCTAGCAGTAATAGGACACAAGTACCCCTAACTAATGATAGTAGTTCCCGCAAGATATAACCCATTCAGGTAGAACTAAGACACAAAGTTCGGGTTTGATTTGAACGCCTCTCGTAGGAAAAAAACCCACCAGTAACGTCAATTGCAGTGACATCCAATGTAGGGGCGCTCACTCTACGTGCTGGCCCTGTACCGACGTTACAACTGCACACATTACTTTTCGGAAAGAATTCGACAATTGCTGTCTTATCCTCAATCCCATGTACCAGATTGTAGCTGATCTTCCACTTATTTGCTTGATTCATAGATTACGCTGTGTTTTCTGTCGACAGGTGGACGAATATGGTGTGAGATTATAGCTGATATCGAGATCGGGACGGAGTTAACAGCTACATTCTCTTTCCAAAACGACGAGGACAATGAAGATGAAGGCGACGATGAAGTGGCAAGTACGAGTGAGATCAAAGACACAGAGGTGCCACCAAATGAAGACACCAGTGGGGCTGCCCAACAGTTGCAACATCCTTACCAGCAACAAGTGGCACCTGGACATGGTGAGTATAGCTAGGTAATTGTGAACTGCCGCGAATGAGAATGTCCGGAAGTAGCCGTCGTGAACGTAAACATCATTCCATTTATGTTGCTATGACTTGGCTCTAGGTGTAGATATCCACTATGTTGGGATCGGCACCAGGAGCAACGACTAAGCCACGAAAATATTTTTTGATGCTAATAGTGATTCATAAATACGTAATACACATTTTAGATAGCGGTTTGTCTGTAATAAATTAAGGTTATATAATAGTAATATAGTAAATAGAAAAAGCTTAATTGTGTTCGTAGACCCGTCCTATTGTAGTTACGCCACTGGCAAGGACAATACTATCTAGATATCAGCCGACAGGCCGGGACGGAACGTTCGCTTGTTGGTCAACCCCCAGATATTTTCAAATGGAAGTTGTGCGCTAGCAAACTGATGTGTGGTGTGGATTCACGATATCTGGAAATATACACAAATATTTTCTTATATGTCTGTCCATGTAATTAAAACATGGGTTTGAATTCGTTTCTTATTATATCAGAGGGAGGTCTAGGTTCTTACTTCATTCACCGCAATCTCAGGAAAAGACGGGTTATCATACCAGTCATTTCAATATCAGGAAACACTTAGGTTCTCACTTCTGTTATTCCAATATCAGGAAAAGATCTAGGTTCTCACTTCTGTTATTCCAATATCAGGAAAAGATCTAGGTTCTCACTTCAGTTGTTGAAATATCAGGAAAAGATCTAGGTTCTCACTTCAGTTGTTGAAATATCAGGAAACGACCTAGGTTCTCACTTCAGTTGTTGAAATATCAGGAAAAGATCTAGGTTCTCACTTCAGTTGTTGAAATATCAGGAAAAGATCTAGGTTCTCACTTCAGTTGTTGAAATATCAGGAAAAGATCTAGGTTCTCACTTCAGTTGTTGAAATATCAGGAAAAGATCTAGGTTCTCACTTCAGTTGTTGAAATATCAGGAAAAGATCTAGGTTCTCACTTCAGTTGTTGAAATATCAGGAAAAGATCTAGATTCTCACTTCAGTTGTTGAAATATCAGGAAAAGATCTAGGTTCTCACTTCAGTTGTTGAAATATCAGGAAAAGATCTAGGTTCTCACTTCAGTTGTTGAAATATCAGGAAAAGATCTAGGTTCTCACTTCAGTTGTTGAAATATCAGGAAAAGATCTAGGTTCTCACTTCAGTTGTTGAAATATCAGGAAAAGATCTAGGTTCTCACTTCAGTTGTTGAAATATCAGGAAAAGATCTAGGTTCTCACTTCAGTTGTTGAAATATCAGGAAAAGATCTAGGTTCTCACTTCAGTTGTTGAAATATCAGGAAAAGATCTAGGTTCTCACTTCAGTTGTTGAAATATCAGGAAAAGATCTAGGTTCTCACTTCAGTTGTTGAAATATCAGGAAAAGATCTAGGTTCTCACTTCAGTTGTTGAAATATCAGGAAACGACCTAGGTTCTCACTTCAATTGTTGAAATATCAGGAAAATACCTGTTCTTAGTCTAGTCATTGCATTATCCAGACTTCGTCTTCTTATCTCTTCTCTATACCCCTGTGCAGGTACCAGCTCTGATATGAGCTGGATGTAGCAAAGGAATAGGATTTCCTGCTTAGCGGGCTAGGCTCGAGCAGCTTATTGGGACAGGTGCCGCCGAGGGTGGTTATCCGATATGTGATTCAATCTAAACTAAAACATTAGAGTAACGTACACCGCAACCTGTTAGGCATCTATGCTGCTCTTTACAAACCATCTAACCATGGCCGGTGTTATGCCATGTCACACAGTAATCTCCTCTTACGACATGCTCTCTGTGTGGCAGTGGTGCTATTCATGTCCTTATCATACACAAAGACTCCGACTGACCACTCGGGTACATTAATATGTGCGCATCCCTGAGATGTAGAAGGAGAGTATTGGTCGATCCCTTACTCTTTTTCCCTGAATCTTATAATAATGTCGCTTTATAAACCTTTTCTTTTCTTTTCTTTTCCAGCTGCTCTAATTTACGGGTGTCCGTTCTGCGGTGTCCGGTTCTCGAGTCCCAGGACACTTCAAGGCCACCTCAGTTTCTACTGCTCCAAGAAAACTTCTGATCAGATTGTTAGTCCAGCAAGCAAGGAACGAGACAAGGGAAACAACCAAGGCAAGATTCAGTTGGAAGGTGAGGTTACTAAGTGGCCTACCTTTAGCCAAAAATATGAGTTAATGTTGCTTTACATGGCCCCTTCCTGGGTCTCCTGGACAGAAGAACATCACTTCACCGATATATATATACATACAACGGGCTTGTCATAAGTCTTTACTCTGACTATGAAGGAGAAAGAGGAGAAAGTTGAAATTTGGCACATAGGTAGCTCATTCAATTTGTACTGGACTTGAGAAGTATGAATTTCTCTCCTCCATGTTGCATGGCGCAACACACCTTATTGACCGGATCTGCTACTCTAAGGTTTGTTAGAACAATGGAGAAATCAGAGGCCAGAAGTGTGTTAAAATTGTTGATATTGCAGAGAAAAACACCTACAGAAATACACAGAGAGATGGAACCAGTGTTTGAGTAATTCTGTCCTTCGCATGCTTCTGTAAAAAACTGGTGTTGGCAGATTAAGTGTGGCCATACCCATGTTGCTGATCTTCCAAAATCAGGAAGACCATCCTCAGTGCAGCGATGAAAATGCTGCAAGAGTGAAGAAAATCATTGACCAGGATAGGAAAATGACAATTGCAGAGATATCTAGGTCAGCAAAACTGAATGAAAGTACAGTTTTTAGAATTTGACACAACAGACTGAACATGAGAAAAGTGTGTGCCCGCTGGGTACCGCGTCTGCTGACATGTGAACAGAAACAAACGAGGGTTGATTGCTGTGGCCAGTTGCTCAAAATTTGTTGATTAAAAAACATGTTGCCGACCATGGTGACTGTAGATGAGACTTCGGTTCACCATTATTTCCAGCATGCAGAGGACAACCCCGGGCTCACCAACACATGTCAAGCCAAGAGCACAGAAATCTGCAAGAAAAGTGATGCTGACTGTTTTTAGGGATGTCAAAGGTGTCATATTGAAAGATTACCTGCCTTATGGCAAAACAGTTAATGGGCAATATTATGCAGATCTCCTTACCAAACTAAGAAAGACTGTGAACAGAAAACGAGGGATAGCGCACACTCAAATTCTGCCCTTGCTTCAAGACAACGCTCCATCCCACAAAGCAAGGCTTGTACTGCAAACAGCCAACAATTTGAATATTGAAATTACTCCACACCCACCATATTCTCTGGATTTAGCTCCATGAGACTTTTTTCTTTTCCCAAAACTTAAAAATAATCTGAAAGGAAATCATTTTGACAGCTTATGATAACTGGTTTAGTTAGAAAAATAGGTTACTTTATTCTGAAGGTCTTTTCAGGGTCACGCGGAGATGGCAGAAATGTATAAATTTAGGTGGTGGCTAACTTGAGAAGTAAAAAGCACTGTGCCAAATTTCAACTTTCTCCTCCTACGCCTTCATGGTCAGGGTAAAGACTTATGACAAGCTCCTTGTATATATATATATATATGTATATATATATATATATATATATATATATATATATATATATATATATATATATATATATATATATATATATATACTTATATATGTCGTCAAATGAGACTAAGTAAGGTTTTGTGCAAAGGGCCATAAAAGCCAATCTAGATGAGCGTAAATGTCCTAATTTAGACAAGGGCCTGAAAAAGGAGCAAAGAACAGTAACACTGTAAACGTACCAAGCCTGTCGCAAGATGTAACAATGGAGGGTTGTCAATGGGACATGCTTCCTTATTCTGTAGAAACTTTAAGCCAGAGAAATTTCCACAAGTATGCACTACTCAACTACAAAGAAAAATACAACAACCCCCCAAAACCGAAGATGGTCCTCCATCAAGAAGACTGATAACATGATGCAGAGAAAGTCAGAACGAATGTACATTGCCAGTTGACCTGTTGGTAGCTGAAATGTTCAAACAATGTACAGACAAAGGAAGGCTGCACAGAAAGCAACAAAAATATGAAACAACAAGATAAATATTCTAGGATGGACGGACAAATTATGGAATGAAGTTTGAAACCAGGTACAAAGCAAATGCTGCTGTTCTCAGGGGACACTGCAGAAGGTGCATATCATAGTGTAAGGGTAACACGAATGATGCAAAGGGATGTGCAAATACAGATATAGAATGGGACAAAGTACAGCACAGCAAAACACTAGCTACTTTCAAAAATGCCAAAAAAGATTTAAATAAACATTGTTATAACATTGTAAAGGTCAGTCCTATGGAAACAATTGCAGATAACAGGTGCATACCTCATATATTTTTTAAATTTTTGTTTTATATTTACTGACTTGTGTAATATACTGATGAGACATTTCCGTCAGTGTCAGGCAAAATATACTGATTATACATGTTTGCCAGTGTCAAGAAAAATATACTGGCCAAGACCCTCACCTCGGCTTCCTAGTAGCCCTTCCTGGAAACGGGCTGTTTTCATGGCAGCCAGGCTAACGAGGTGAGGGATCGACATGTTCCCCATAGTAGTGAGTGACACGCAGATGATGTCAAACATAGCACAACCGCCTGGAGGACCCCGGTTCACCTTCATCAGCACGATTGGGATGTGAGGAAAGCTACTGCAACTCGCCACTTAACGTAATGCAATGAACAGTAGAAGAGTGGACGAGATAGATAACAACTCAATGAACAGTAGAAGAGTCCATACGAGGTAGAGAACAATACAAAGAACAGTATAAAAGTCCATACAAGTTAGAGAACAATACAAAGAACAGTAGAAAAGTCCATACAAGTTAGAGAACAACACAAAGAACAGTAGAAAAGTCCATACAAGTTAGAGAACAACACAAAGAACAGTAGAAAAGTCCATACAAGTTAGAGAACAACACAAAGAACAGTAGAAAAGTCCATACAAGTTAGAGAACAACACAAAGAACAGTAGAAAAGTCCTTACAAGTTAGAGAACAACACAAAGAACAGTAGAAAAGTCCATACAAGTTAGAGAACAAATCAAAGAACAGTAGAAGAGTGGACAAGTTAGAGAACAACACAAAGAACAGTAGAAACGGAAACAGTGACAGCCTGAAGAGCTTTAGAGGAACCCCCCACCCCTTCCATACAAAAAAAGAAACAAAAAAAAAAAGGAATCTGTGAAGAGCAACAATAGAAGCCCAATGTTCAATTGGAAACTATAAGAAATAGCTCAAATTCTAATTTGTGTTTAGATGAATATAGCTGAGATGCATGTCTCTTAACTCTTACCTTCTTTCATCATATTTCTAAGATAAAAGTGCATCTTACATTACTCAAATGCATATTTTTTGGCAGTGGCTGATACTTGACTGTTACTGCCTGTTACTGCCTGTTACTGCCTGTTATGTTTGTGTGCAATGTGGCATTGATACCATATTATATTAGTTACTCAAGAGCCCTCTCAAATTCCTCCTGCAGGTCATCCAGTGAAGCAAGAGTCTGATGTGCAGCCTGACAATGATTTGAATGATGGATCACGTCCTCTTATCGATTCCAACAAGCAACTAGATACAGCAGATCCACAGTGTGTATCAACGCAAGCAAAAGTTGGTCGACCCGGGCAGGTCTTTAAGTGCAAGCACTGTTCTTACAAAGCAGACAAGCTTAGCAGCCTGAATCGTCACATGCGTATGCATAACAACGACAAGATCAGAGTTGCGGGCTTCCTGCCAGATGAGAAGGCATCGTGCAGCAATAGTGAACATACGATAAGCAGCATCAGGTCTCCTAACTCTGAAACGTTCTGTAAGGAATGCAGAATTCAGTTTTCAAATCTGCACACCTACAGGTGTCATAAAGAGCACTACTGCGCCCAGAGAAGGAAGAAAGCTTTAGCAGATCCTTCAGCCTTTGCTGCCATGTTTCATTCCCCCTTTTCATTACACGATGCTACAAAAGTGGGCGTTCCCTCAGCATTACAGATGGCAGCATTAAATCAGGGAGGTCTGATTCTGCCTGGGACATCACGTGATACAGCTGGTCTTGCAACGTCATCAGTATTACTGTCAGCACCAGTTATAACAGCCAGCGGCATGGCCAATATAGCCATCTCTCTTCCAACAATGTTAATGCCATCAATGGTATCAGGCCAAGATGTTGTTGCAGCTTTGACTAGTCCTAGAGCTAAGGGATCTTCTGAGAACAAGAAGCCTCATCTATCATCATCTCAGGCATCGTCCCATGCTCTACCACTAACCCATTTCTTAAATCTTGCTACCACAACCCAAGCGGACTACACTAGAGTGTTAGAGGAACTACACAAATCAAAAGATTTGACTGCAATTAAAACCGACACAATGGAAGAAGACCATCCACTTGATCTGACTATAACAAAGAAAGAAATCAAATCTGAACAAGAGAGCAGCAAAGAAGACATCCAAACAAATTCAACATTTCTTCAACCCGACAGGGACGGAGCATTAGATGCCAGAAGAATAATTCGGTCACCTTGTCAAGCTTCCAGTGCAGCAGCCATGTACCAGCAGCCCAAAGATCTAAAAGATGACTCAAATTCCCCAGCACCGAGTTCTCTGTACCATGGAACATCCAAAATGGAACCAGTTGAATTTAAGAAAGAAGCTATTTCTGCAGCGCTGCACTCACAGCAAGTTCTGAGACCTGGGCATCTAACCCCTAACTCAATGATAGTCCAGGTTCTTCCTCATCCGTCCATACTTGTTTCCCCTGCTGGTTTTCTCTCAATGCCCCTGACATTATCACCGCCAACAAAACGTGTAGACCCTCTTTCACCTTCGGGCACAGCCAATGGTATCAGCAAATGTGCCGATTGTAATATTGTATTCTACAAGCATGACAACTATTTGATCCACAAGAAGCATTATTGCTCCGGTAAAAGACGACTGGGCGTGCAGCAAACATCCAATCATGACACTGCTTTTCTTGTTGCTGAGACTGACACCAAAACTCAACCCGAAGTTCTACAACCACTATCCCCAGCTCCACCACAATCACCACCATTTAAACCTAAGAAAGATTTGAAACATGAATATGTGAGCTCTGGCGAGTCATCGCAAGATTCGAAAGCTTCTCCCCCAAGGCATTCCAGCGAAGTGAAATACAAATTCTACTGTGTTCCATGTCGAATTAAGTTCAGTAATTCTAGCATCCTAGAGGCCCACAAAGAGTACTATTGTCCAGCCGGCAAGGACAGCGAACAGTCAGTGATCGTTCATACGGCTTCATCTGAAGCAGTTCCTGTCCCTTCCCCGAAGGATGATCGGGAACACACATCCCCAGACTCACCCCCAACAGAGTTCACGTGTACAAGATGTAACATCAACTTTGTATCCGCCAGACTCCTTCGCCTACATGTGTGTGACGGTGGGTTCCCCTGTCCTCATTGTGATCACGTATCAATCACAGAAAACAGATTGGCCGAACACCTCAAGGTCCACGCCCCCACCAAAGCATACAGGTGTACAATCTGTGGCTACCGAGGCAACACTGCCCGTGGGATGCGCATGCATGGCAAGACTCACATTGACGAGGGCCTAGACTTCACAGATGAAAACATGCTAGCATACCACGAGCCTGCTCTCATTCCTGTTCTCCACAGTCCGTATCCTGGAGCTTCAACAGATACAGAACTTTTGAGACTAAAGAACGAACCTTACAAAAGACGAAGATCTAGAAAAGCTTACGAAAAATTTGATTACCCTCTTCCCAAACCTGACTTTCCTCAGACATGCCCATTGTGTGGTCAGAACTTTGCCAGTGCTGATTACCTGGCTTCCCATTTGAAAGTGCACGAGATTGCTGCCTCCCAGTACATGACGGGGCTCATGAAGTGCGTTCACTGTGGTTACATTGGCACCTCTCCCGATAATCTCTGCTCTCACTTTGAAGAACATCACACAAGTAAAAATAGAAGCAAGAGGAGACGGTTGTCTTCCCCTGACAGTGAAGAGCAGAATGATCATGGAAGAAGCGTCAGTCCTAGTATGTGGAGGTCACCAGGAAAAGCAAGAACTGCTGAGAATGAAGAAAATGTATCAATGACCAGAGACTCACATTCACCCTTAGAAGATTCAAAAGTTCAGCACAAGAGTAGTGAAAGGTATTCATCAAGTAGCAGAAATGAGGATAGCCAACTTGAATCCTTGCCATCTAGTCAAATAACAATTAAAAATGAGCCGGTTCAAGAACATACACAAGATAGCAAGCTTGCCAGTAAAGTCAGTCACTTTTTGCAAACACCGAACCAGAGTCCAGAGCCGTGTTCCACAAATGATACTGACACAAGAAGACAGTTCGGCAGTCCCTCATCAAGTAATTCCTGGATTCAAGCAGATTCCCCGACCAACAGCTCACAGGGGGAGCAACATTCTGAATACATGACCTGTAAGGACAGTGGACGGTTAGAGTCTTGCAAGATGGAAACTGAACCAGGTGAGATCAACTCTACCCACATCAAACCTGAACCTAGAGATGATGATTATGAGAATGAAGCTAATAACGATGATGATGACAATACAGACCAGCGGCTTCAGTTACACTCTCACAGTGACAGAGATTCAAAAAAGGATAGCTATGACTCTGTCAGGGACCACAAATCTGAAAAACCAGAAGTGGACGCATGTGAGATGTCATCCGATGCGCACCACTCAAATTCATCAAACGTTTTAGCAGATTTTGAAAGAAGAAGTCGTCTTGCCATTTCCCGTGAACCTAGACAAGGCCTTACTTCCACGATGTCGGCTATCAACACACCAAATTTTCTTATAAGTTCGCCACCTCATGGAAACCCCAGCCGCAGCCCCTCGGCACCTAGCACCAGCATTAGACTCAGTTCAGCATCTTCATCATTTCAAACCACTGTGGAGTCGCCAGTTACCACAACTTCTTTAACTACTGTGTTTCCTTTGCACCCCAGTCAGACTCATGCTATATCATTTCCTTGTTCCACACCTCAGATATCTCTCCCATATCTATTCCTACCCCCTGTCCAGCCAGGATCTTCTTTGCCAATTACTCGTTCTCCAAATATTGCAGATGAGAGAATCATAGGAGCTCGCTACTGCCAAAATTGTGATATCTCCTTCTCAAAACATGCCACATATCTGGCGCACAAGAAGTACTACTGTACTGCAAGGCCTAGAGGTGAGGTCCAGTCATCTGCCAAAGCATAATATGTGAAGTCGGAGCTACGTGACTTTGTGGAATAACTATATCTGAAGTTGACGATGTACATTTGTTAAAATAGCAACACCAATGTGGAAGTACATTAGACGAAACACATGTCTAACTCCATCAATTTACACAATCACATTGGTCAAAAGCAGAACTTCAATACGAAATGTTAGAAACTCTCGCACGATCTACAACATTCATAGCCAACAGTTGAACCTTCACATTATATAGTTCAGTCTATTTTTGTTTTCGTGTGAATATGTTTCTATCCATAATCATAGACTAATGAAGTGATTCACTTCACAGACAAGGTCTTGTCACTCCGTCAGCTGTTGTTTGCACAAGCTGTTCTGGTGAATTTACTATGGTATCTGTGAAGTCTTTCAATTAAGCGGATTGAATTGTAACGTCCTTACAGCTTCGTGTGCTTCATTCCCCCTGTGTCTGCTAGTCTGGTGACCACCTGCTGCAAAGATTGCGGAGAGTTAGCTACACTGGAACAACATCTCTTCTCTAACTTTCCCAGTCACACATTTAAAAGGAAGAGCCTCTGTAATGGTTGATTTGGTAACCATAATCAACAAAATATACAAATCTATATCAACAATGTCTAGTTTCTCTCAATAACGACCTATTATGTTCAGGGCTACACTAGTGCTGGGGACTCACCGAGGTGAACACAACACATTTAGACAATATTTACGCCACTGCCGACAGTGAACAACGCCACCTGAACCAGGAACTTACATATTCCCAGCGTCACTTAGCAACAAGGATATACGGACAATGACACAGTTGGACACACAGAAGACATTGTTTAGAACAGCGTGAGCCAATTGTTGACATCAATATCCAATGGTGATATATTCCAAAGTAGAATTTCATATTACACATTGATAACTCGTTGTGTCCAGAAACTAATATGTGTATTGCCAAATGTCATTGGTTGTGATTTTTATTAACTCTTTATATTTTACAGCAACAACAACAACAACAACAAATACTACTTCTACTTCTACTACTACTACTACTACTACTACTATTACTACGACTACTATTATTAGTATTTCTCTCTCTCTCTCTCTCTTCTTATGTTATATATCAGAAGATTTCCCATATTTTAAATCTCCGGACCTGTGTACAGTACAATATTTCTAATCAGATATCTCATGTTTACATAAATTCACTTTGTTACTTACCAAGTTATAAACCCTTCCCTGATGTTTACAATCAATTCTTGTAATATATTTGTAACTTTAGGATTATATTTTAGTATCTGAGCTGCTGTTAAGTTTAAACGGTGTAGTATATCGATTTATATTTATGAACTTTCTGACACGGGCCCACTCATTTGCCTGTCTATCATGTGACCCTTACTATGTATTTTAAGTGTGTTTACGTGTGACAGTCAAATGAGGTGTTATATAGTCAAATAGGTTGCTGTGGTCCAGAGGTAAGGCACACACTTGTCAAAGTGATGAACAGAAATGGTGAGTGATCGAATCCCACAAGTTTCAATTGCAGCTAGTGTAAATGTAGGTAGGGACCAGAGTGCCTGCATCCTCAGTAACCTCCATTCGTTTTATATAGTCAGTGAGGTTTTATATAGTCAGTGAGGTTTATATAGTCCATGATGTTTTCTATGGCCACATCAAGTTTTCTATAGCCACATGAATTTTTCTGAAGCCAGATGAGGTTTTCTTTAGCCACATGATGTTTTATACATCCACGAGGTTTGATATAGTCATTGAAATTTGTAATATACCATAATACGGTTTTATATAGTCAATGATGTTTTGTATAGTCAGTGAGGTTTTATATAATAATTGAGGTTTTGTATAGTCAGTAAGGTTTTTATATAGCCTCATGACGTTAATGGGTTCATCTTAGGTTTGTTAATGCCACAGGAGGTTATATAGTCAGTTATATTTCATATATCTACAGGAGGTTTTGTAAAGTCAAATGAGGTTTTATGTAGCAATATGAGGTTTTATATAATCAGTGAGGTTTCATATAGCAACATGATGTTTTGTTTAGCTTCATGAGGTTTCATATAGCCAGCTGAGGTTTTGTTTAGCCACATGACATTTTATATAGCCCCATGTTTTCTCGTATACCCACATGAGGTTCCATTTAGCCACATTAGGTTCTACATTGTAGCATGAGCTTTTATTTAGTCAGAAGTTTGAATAAGCCAAATGAGGTTTTATTTAGTTTCATGATCTTTTATATAGCAACATGAGGTTTTAAAATAGTTCAATGAGGTTTTATTGCCTCATGAGATTTTAAATACACACCTGGTTTAGTATAGGCATACTTCATACATTTACATAAGATATCCTACAATCATACAATGTTTGTTACAATCATATAAGGTTTTTAATGGTTTCAAAAAAATTGGAGTGGTTGAAAGTGGATAAATGGCCAGGCTAAGAAGGTATTCATCCAAAATTGCTGCTTGAAATTAGAGACCAACTAGCAAAACCATTGGCTATATTTTGTTCTCAATCACTTGCAAAAGGGATTATTCCACAGGATTGGAAAGATGCAGGAGTGATCCCCTTATTAAAAAGGGCAAAAAAGTAGATCCAGCAAATTATAGATCGGTGAGTTTAACAAGCATAGTCTGTAAATTGTTAGAGTCAATAATCAAAGAAAGCACTGTAATGCATGTAGACAAGTTTAATCTAATCAGAAATAGTCAGCATGGGCTTACTAGAGGGAGATCATGCTTAACAAATCTATTAGAATTCATGGAGGAGGTTACTAAAATGATAGATAAAGGGGAGCCAGTGGATGTTACTTATCTAGATTTTGCAAAGGCCTTTGATAGAGTACCTCATTAAAGAATATTTGCAAAGGGGAACTTGCCAAATGGATTGAATATTGGTTAACGGGAAGAAGGCAGAGGGTGGGTATAAATAAGGAGTACTCTGAGTGGTGTGAAGTGAAAAGTGGTGTGCCACAGAGCTCGGTTTTGGAACCAATTTTGTTCTTGATATATATAAACAATTTGGACATTGATTTGGGATCCATGATTGCAAAATTTGCTGATGACACAAAACTACGCAGTGGTGTCTCATCTAAAGCAGAAGTGGATATATTGGATTTAAATACAATTGGAGAATGGTCTGTAAGCTGTAAAATAAAGTTTAATGTAGATAAATATACAGTCACATACATGGGTAGATCCAATATGGAACATAATTAGGGAATGGGAGAGAACAATATTAGAAAGATAGAAAAGGAAAGGGACCTAGGGGTTATAATAGATCATACAGCTAAGGTGAGTGAGTAAGTTCATGTAGCAGTGAAAAAGACAAATGCAATGTGAGGTATGATAAAAAGAAATATTAAACATAAAGAGCAAGTAAGTAATAGTCAAACTGGCTAACGCATTAGTTAGACCTAGATTGGAGTACTGTATACAGGTATGGAGTTCTTATCATTGAGGGGATATACACACGCTGGAAAGAATACAAAAAAGAGCGACAAAGCTGATAGTGAGATTCCAGAAATACAGTTATGAGGAAATACTCAGAAAAACCGGCCTACAGTGTCTAGAAAAGAGAAGAATTCAAGGTGACTTAATACAGGTTTATAAGATGATCAAAGGAATGTATAATATACTATAACAAGTTTTTTCAAAATACAGCCACCCACAAGAACAAGAGGACAGAGTTACAAATTAACTAAAGAGAGGTCGAGATTAGATATTATAAAATATTTTTTAATGCTTGGAATGCATTGTCACAAGAGGTAGTGGATGCAGGGACAATTAATGCATTTAAGAATAAATTGGATGTGCATAGCTTTTAGAGCATGGTAATGTAAATGAAACTGGTTGTATACAGACTCTGCAGAGTCTTCTAAACCAGTATAAAGATGTTAAGTTGAGTTAAGTTAAGTTAAGGTTTCCTACAATCAAAAAATGCTTCTTACACTAACATAAGGCTCCCCACAATTACATACCATTTTCTACAAGAATTCTTGCCATCCCATTTCCTTCCTTACAGTCACAGTTTCCTACAATCACCCAAGTTTTCTTACAATTATGTAAGTTTCCCTACAATCAAGCAATTTGCTATAATCATACAAGGTTTCCTACAATCCTGCACACATTTTTACAATCACATAATGTTCCCTACATTCACACAGTTCCCTACAATCATTTAAGCTTTTACAATAAAATATGTTTCCTTACAATCATATCGCTTCTTACATTCATACATTTTTCTTTCAATCACTGAATGTTCCCTACAATCACACAGTTTCCTACAATCATTTTAAGCTTTTACAATCATATATGTTTCCTTAAAATCATTCCGCTTCTTACATTTTTCTTACAATCACTGAATGTTCCCTACAATCACACAGTTCCCTACAATCATTTTAAGCTTTTACAATCATATATGTTTCCTTACAATCATTCCGCTTCTTACATTCATACATTTTTCTTACAATCACTGAATGTTCCCTACAATCACAGTTCCCTACAATCACAGTTCCCTACAATCACAGTTCCCTACAATCACAGTTCCCTACAATCACAGTTCCCTACAATCACAGTTCCCTACAATCACAGTTCCCTACAATCACAGTTCCCTACAATCACAGTTCCCTACAATCACAGTTTCCTACAATCACAGAATGTTCCCTACAATCACAGTTCCCTACAATCACAGTTCCCTACAATCACAGAACGTTCCCTACAATCACAGTTCCCTACAATCACAGAATGTTCCCTACAATCACAGTTCCCTACAATCACAGTTCCTTACAATCACAGTTCCCTACAATAACAGTTCCCTACAATCACAGAATGTTCCCTACAATCACAGTTCCCTACAATCACAGTTCCCTACAATCACAGTTCCCTACAATCACAGAATGTTCTCTACAATCACAGTTCCCTACAATCACAGAATGTTCCCTACAATCACAGTTCCCTACAATCACAGTTCCCTACAATCACAGTTCCCTACAATCACAGAATGTTCCCTACAATCACAGTTCCCTACAATCACAGTTCCCTACAATCACATAATGTTCCCTACAATCACAGTTCCCTACAATCACAGAATGTTCCCTACAATCACAGTTCGCTACAATCACAGTTCCCTACAATCACAGTTCCCTACAATCACAGAATGTTCCCTACAATCACAGTTCCCTACAATCACAGTTCCCTACAATCACAGTTCCCTATAATCACAGAATGTTCCCTACAATCACAGAATGTTCCCTACAATCACAGTTCCCTACAATCACAGTTCCCTACAATCACAGTTCCCTACAATCACAGTTCCCTACAATCACAGTTTCCTACAATCACAGTTCCCTACAATCACAGTTCCCTACAATCACAGTTCCCTACAATCACAGTTCCTTACAATCACAGTTCCCTACAATCACAGTTCCCTACAATCACAGTTTCCTACAATCACAGTTCCCTACATTCACAGTTCCCTACAATCACAGTTCCTTACAATCACAGTTCCCTACAATCACAGTTCCCTACAATTATATTCATCTTCTTACAATCATCTAAGCTTTACTACTATCTCACATTTTCCTCCAATCACAAAAGTTTCCAACATTCACACTAGATTCTGTGCAAGTACATGATTTTTTACAATCTCACAAGGTTTCCTTTAATCACCCAAGGTTTCCTACAATCACAAAAGGTTTCCCACAATCACCCAAGGTTTCCTGCAATCACAAAAGGTTTCCTGCAATCACACAAGGTTTCCTACAATCAATCCCACCAGGTTTTCTACATCAGGTTTCATGCAATCCAATATTATGTCTTACAATCTCATATGTCTTACAATTACATTTTATTTCTTGATTTCCTACAATCTTAATAGGTTCCCTACCATCAGACATGATTTCCTACAATCTTAATAGGTTCCGTACCATCAGACATGGTTCACTACAACCACACATGATTTTTTACAATCATATTAAATTCCACACATGATTTTTCCTTACAATTACATTAGGTTCCATACAATCTCATTTTGTTCCCTATAATCACATTAAGTTCCAGACAATCTGATTTTGTTCCCTACAATCACATAAGGTTCTACACCAACTAATTTTTTTCACTACAATCACATTAAATTCCACACAATCTGATTTTATTATGTACAATCACATTAGGTTCCAGACAATCTGATTTTGTTCCCTACAATCACATTAGGCTCTACACCAACTAATTTTGTTCCCTACAGTCACATTAGGCTCTACACCAACTAATTTTGTTCCCTACAGTCACATTAGGCTCTACACCAACTAATGTTGTTCCCTACAGTCACATTAGGCTCTACACCAACTAATTTTGTTCCCTACAATCACATTAGGCTCTACACCAACAAATTTTGTTCCCTAATATTAAATTAGGTTCCAGACAATCTCATTTTGTTCCCTACAATCACATTATATTCCACACCATCTCATGTTGTTACATACAATCACAATCTCATTTTGTTACGCACAATCACATTATGTTCCAGATAACTGCACATGGCCTTCTACAATCCATTGTTTCCTACAATCACACATGATTTCCTACAATCACACATGGTTTCCTACAATCACACATGGTTTCCCACAATCACACAAGGTTTCCTGCAATCACACAAGGTTTCCTACAATCACACAAGGTTTCCTACAATCAATCCCACCAGGTTTTCTACATCAGGTTTCATGCAATCCAATATTATGTCTTACAATGTCATATGTCTTACAATTACATTTTATTTCTTGATTTCCTACAATCTTAATAGGTTCCCTACCATCAGACATGATTCACTACAACCCCACATGATTTTTTACAATCATATAAAATTGCACACAACATGATTTTTCCTTACAATTACATTAGGTTCCATACAATCTCATTTTGTTCCCTATAATCACATTAAGTTCCAGACAATCTGATTTTGTTCCCTACAATCACATTAGGTTCTACACCAACTAATTTTTTTCACTATAATCACATTAAATTCCACACAATCTGATTTTATTATATACAATCACATTAGGTTCCAGACAATCTGATTTTGTTCCCTACAATCACATTAGGCTCTACACCAACTAATTTTGTTCCCTAATATTAAATTAGGTTCCACACAATCTGATTTTGTTATATACAATCACATTAGGTTTTACACCATCTCATTTTGTTACGTCCAATCACATTAGGTTCCAGACAATCTCATGTTGTTCCCTACAATCACATTATATTCCACACAATCTCATTTTATGACATACAATCACAATCTCATTTTGTTCCCTACAATCACATTATATTCCACACCATCTCATGTTGTTACATACAATCACAATCTCATTTTGTTACGCACAATCACATTACGTTCCAGATAACTGCACATAGCCTTCTACAATCCATTGTTTCCTACAATCACACATGATTTCCTACAATCACAAATGGTTTCCTACAATCACACATGGTTTCCTACAATCACACATGGTTTCCTACAATCACACATGAATTCCTACAATCACAAATGGTTTCCTACAATCACACAAAATTATGTGCAATCCCACAAAGTTCCCTCAAATCATGCAAGATGTACTACAAACACACAACGTACCCTACAATCATTCAAGATTTCCTACAATCACTAAATTCCTTAAAATTCAGTTTTCCAACATTCACAAAAAATGTGTATACAGAGACTGTCATAGAAATTTTCGAATTATATGAATGTGTTTTATTTTGTTGAACAGAATGTTACAATAAGCTAGAATCTCTTCTCATGTTGAAGCTGCCACACACTGTTGATCTTGTGTCCTACTTTTATTATTCATTTTAAATGATTACAGGAGTTAATGTTTGGCTTTTGTTTTCTTTTGCTCTTTTCAAATATGTATTTTGTGCTTGCTGTCTCTGGCAGCCTTATTTACTTTACCTGACATTTTTGAGTAACGTGGAATAGATTTTGTGTGGGCACAAGTGTTGAGGCAAGAGAATGTAGTAAGTCTTTGTTGGAAAAGTTGACCTTACTTTGGATTAAGGTAAAAGTAAAAAAAAAAGTAAAGTAACCCATAGCATTACTGCCATAGGGATGTGAGGTGTTAGCAATCTCACATTTCAAAGATTTGGCTATAGGAGGGCGGTAGCCATCTCCTCTCCCTCATCGCGTTTACTTCCCGGTCTGAACCGGTACCCATTTAAGGTACGCCAATTCAACTGCAGACCAGTAACTTTGTTTAGTTATATCAGTAGTTATAGATGGTTATAGATGAATATGCATATAGCTTAGTGACACTATGTTGTTATAATACAATAGAGTGCATTAGATTAAATTAGTTCATATTATTTTATTTCATTAATATATTAGTTCAGATTACATGTGTTTTAATAAGTATTTATTAGAATTTCACATATTATGTCCGATTAAATTTAATTAGGTTGAATTCAGTCAGTCATCATATATATTCAATATGAACAGCTATGGAAAGTTATGACAGACATGGGTTGCTGACACACCTGATTCGACTGATATAAGCACTGTGCCAAGAGCAGCAAGCAATAGTCAGAATTAACTGGAGCGATGTTGGAATGTCTTGAGGTGCACATGGAAGTACGGAGAGGATAATTGTTCTTTCATTATCTGTTCAATATCTATACAGAAAACATAATGAGATATGTCAAGGAATACGAAGAGTATGAAAAGTTCGACACTTTCACAATCTACAGAGATGCATTACCTGAACTAATGAGGATACAATTGTCCTCTTAAAGAGCGCGAGCGCTTTAGGGCTGGAACAGATGATCCTGTCGGTTAAACAACACAATGAGGAACAAAACCTAATCTTAAAAACTGACAAGACTATAACAATGAGTACTGGCAAAGCAAAATATCAGAGCTAAAGTCATCCTAGAGAAGGAAGAAGTCCAAAACGTCATGAATATCTCAGCTCGATCATAAGCAACAACAGAGATTGCCAACTGAAAAGAAATATAGAGAACAAGACCATAGGACTACAGAGGTTAGCGAAAATGTACCTGGCAAAGGAGGCAGAAACAAGCCAAGGAGAAGATGGACAAGGGACATTACAGAGGCTCTGTGGTTGACAGTGGCAGAGGTAAAAGAGCCGGCCAAGAATCGAGTGTCTTACAGATCGGCTGTCATTGGAATGTATATATATAAATATATATCTTGGTAGTAATATAGACAAGGTTGAAGGTACTGATCAAGATATCAATAGAGCGCACACAATAGGAAAGTAAAACAGTAATAGCCAGTTATTGCTGAGCCTATGTGCTTTTCATGACCTCTCCATCACAAATGTCATGTTTCATCTGCCCACTCGAAGAAAACCTTGTGTATGCACCTTCGATCTTCTTCTTCTTCTTCTGCGTACACAGTCAGACAGTAACCATTATTTTCTCGAAAAAAGCGGCGGTCATCCTGAGACTCTCGCCACTGCCATAGAGCTTGTCTTGCAGTTCCACTGGCAATGGCCACATCTGCTCTCTCTGATCCTCGTATGTCGGGCAGTTCTGCAGCAGATGTTCAGTGGTCATTTTACCAGTACCGCACGGGCATTCGTCGGTACACCCTATCTTCAATTTGTTGAATAGGTGGTACCTCAGTCCGTTGTGGCCAGTGCGAAGTCTGAAGACAACGACCTGCTCTCTTCGGTTTAACTGGTAATAGGCATCGTTTTTGGTGTAACCAGTATGTTCGGTTTCCCATTTGGTCATGTATCTGGCTTTGATAAGCCGTTTTGACTCTTCGTACGTCATACTGGTATCTGTTTGTGGTAGTCTTGCACCTTCTTTTGCCAGTCTGTCTGCCTCCTCGTTGCCTTGGATGTTGCAGTGTGACGGGACCCACTGTACCACTACCCTTTTTGGTGCGGACTGCTGGCACAGTTTGCAGAGTGCTGCTCTTAAGTCATTAAGCTCAGTGTTTTTCTGGCTTTTTAGCGCTGTGACTACTTCGAGAGCATCTGTCAGCAGGACTATATGGCTCTTATTTTCACTGTGTGTTACCATTTCTTCCACTGCCGCCCTCAGTGCCTCTGCCTCTGCTCTGAAATTGCTTGTGTACTTACCAGTAGCGAATGACAGTGTTATTTTTCTGCCATTTGGTAGGTTCAGGAATGCTCCTGCCCCTCCGTTCTGTGTAGTGTTTGTTACAGAACCGTCGGTGTATGCATGGATCCAGTCCATGCTTGGGTAGCTTTTCGTTATGAAGCTTAGGGTAGTGTCTGTCCTTTCTTTTTCACTCTGGCAGTTTTTGTTTGCAATACCTGGTATATTTTCTACCACCTCTGGATATATATCCTGCCTCCAAGTAGGTTTTCGTACAGTAGTGATGGGTTTTGGTGTTGTTAGTGCGTTTATGGGATCTTCGTGCATCTTTGCTTTGGCACCTTCGATCTAAGCCATGACATCTCATCGACTATGTTATAATTGGACGGAGGGATAGACGAGACGTGTGTGTGACAAAGGCCATGCGTGGTGCTGAGTGCTGGACAGACCACAGGCTTATTGTCTCCAAGTTCAACATTTATATTGAGCCTATACGTCGTCATCAGGAGCGGAGGCCTGTAAATAGATTCAACATCTTCATGGAACAAGACGAGACACATGCACAGACCTTGGCAGAGATCTCAACAATTGCCTAGAAATTAATCAGCCAGCTCATGCATACTTACTTATATACATACATATATATTATACTGGTTTAGATCTGTTTAGACTACGGTACATTAGTTATGTGTTAGATTGGACTGAATTTAGAGCAGAATTTGCAAGGATTTGATCAATATACCACCATAAAATAAGTCTCAAGGCATGTGGTATAGCCTCTGTCGTATGTACACTAAAAATGATTTGGCTTCAACTGAGTTGATCTGAAATGTGTAGTGATGGGTAAGTCCTCTAGCAGATCATTTAGTCCTTGTTGGTGGACCAGTTTTTGTTGGGAAATACTGACTTTGAGAAATACTGACATTGTCAAAGTTAAATGATGGCATGTTTGAATAGAAGGAAGACCTGTGTGCATGCTATCAACAAGTACAAGCATCGCTAAAGTAATGCTCTTCCTGTCCTTTGCTTCCACTGTTTAAACAAACAAATTCAATCTTATATATCACTACTACAATTTCAATATACCACTTTTGGTTTAAACCACCAAACGCTGCATAAATTATTGCTTGTATCATATCTGTCTCATTTAAGTCCATGCATATTTGCCACAGTGTTGTGTGCTTTTTGTAGAAAATTTAGGCACTACCAACACAGATAATAAACTTTGTGGAGTATATTTGTTTAACACATGCTTATATATCTTCTCAGAAGTTCAGACAATCTTGTGTTTATTCCTGGTCTCAATGTTTTTAGTAGTTATAGACAACGTTCTGCCATTTCATAAACTACTTAATGTCACTGTTTTATTTCGAGGTCCAAACTAAACCTTAATTTAGTCTTACTGCCTCCCACCACCTATTACTATGTTCTGCTTCTATACATTTGAACATGTTTTTAGTATTTCATATTAAATTAATTGCCTCCTGTTTAGTTGAGATGAAATTTGTGAAGAAACAAATAGAAATTCTGAGCATTCAACATACGACCAACAAAAACCCGCAATGCCCACTGTCATTCCTGAATCCGCTGCACTTTATACAATGTGATACCAATTACATCATGCTCCCAATAAACATTTTCTAGTCAATTTATGGACTATAAGAAGAATGACAGAATTCACTCTTATTTAACATTGCACAATCTTTGCAAGTAGCCACGCACTGAGCTAGCAAGTGACATGAATCATACCTGCAATTACCAGTTTCCAGGTGTTTGAATTGGAACCACAAGAAAGATAGGGCACCTCGGATGGCTATGCTATGCTTCTGTGCTGCTGGTCATTTGAGACAAATATAAATCTACACCAAAATATGTGCAGCGATATAGTTCAAGGTTCGCTAGTATCATTTATGGTAACTGAGCTTAACCGTAACAAACAAAAATACGGAAAAAACTATGTGTGTCTCCAGAATTAAATCGAGTAGAACGTAATTCAAGAATAGCAACAAAACTGACACGCTAGAGTTGAGTTGAGGATAACATGTCTGGGAAGTCTCCTACTTGCTCTGGTTCAAAGTTGAACATTATTACAAACGTGTACTCCAAATGTCCGGTTATAATATGAGGAATATATGAATTGTAATTGTCAATATTGTATGTTTTGTTATGTAGACTTATCTCACTAATCAACAGCTTCCAGAACCCCGTTCAAATTCCACTTCTTCATCCACATGAAACCAGACGCCAACTTGAGAGGCCATCTCTGTATATCTGTTCAATGTTGTTTGGTTTCCCCTGGGACCCGTATCACTGGCCTTCTCCATATGTTGGTCAGGTTATGGCAGGTTGTACAGAAATATTGATTTCATTAAAGTCAAAAGTGATTGAATTGAGTCTGCACTTATTTCTAATACCCTGTTTATGTCTTCATCTCTTCTTTCTGTATGTCTGTCTATCAGTCTATTTATCTAACTTAAAAATGGCTGTTTTTATATTAAAATTGAGTAAAAGAACAACAAGAGAAGACTGTCATGTTGTTGGCAGCTTCGTCATGTCAAATACAGTGCTGTAGAAATCATGGTTCTTGTGCATTAATTCACCCATTCTGAAATTTTATACCATTCTATGACTACACGGGTTTCCGTACACAAATAATGATAAGTGTCTAGCTACAGGAGGCCAACATTCTGTCATGTCCTGCAGAACATTGTAGAACGGGTCTAACTGATGGACTTTATGTAGCTACAGGAGGTCACAATTCTGTCATGTCCTGCAGAACATTGTAGAACGGGTCTAACTGATGGACTTTATGTAGCTACAGGAGGTCACAATTCTGTCATGTCCTGCAGAACATTGTAGAACGGGTCTAACTGATGGACTTTATGTAGCTACAGGAGGTCACAATTCTGTCATGTCCTGCAGAACATTGTAGAACGGGTCTAACTGACAGACTTTATTCCGATGTCGCCACAGAAACTCACACATGTAGGAATCTATCATGTGTCTGTGTGTTCCGTTTTGGTTAGCGTTAAATGCCCTCTAACCATGTGCCAGAACGTACAGGAATGTCCTGCTCTAACGATCTTGGCGAACTGTGAGAGACAAAGTCATAACATGAATTTTAGCACACAGTCGGACAGTGTGTATATCGTCTTTCCTGCAGAAACTGCACACAATTTATTTTCTTGCGGTTCAAGTGTGACAACTGCAATAAATTCATCTTCCACGTACGGTGTTAGATCTGAGAATGACATGGACATAGGTTTACCGCGCGAATTGAAAAGTATGGTGCTTCGTGTGGCTAAATTCTACTACCTATTATAATCTCTGGGTGAATTAACGCACAAGTACCGAAATCATTACTAGAATACATTAATGGTTTGTCACGTGCCTCCCTCACATTCATCAATGACAGTGACAGGCCGTTGTTCCAAGATAAGCTCATGATGACGACGATGATGACGATGAATGCTAACACTATCAGCAACTGATGTCACAAGATCCTACCAGAAAGAAGACACAAGAGACACATGAACAATGAGTGAATATAAGCTTTCTACATTTCAGAGGATACAGAACCGCAAATTGAAGACCTTGATTATGCTAGATTGAGTTATGATAATAAATCAAATATGACTCTGTTAGAGTTAAGATAAATAAATCAAATATGACTGTTAGATTGAGTTAAGATAAATAAATCGATTGAGTAATGATAATGAAGGAAATATCTTCTTCTTCTTCTTCTTCTTCTTCTTCTTCGTACGCTGTCGGACGTCAACTTGAATTTGTTCGAAGAAAGCAGCTGTCATCCCGAGGCTGTCGACACTGCTATAGAGCTTGTCTAGTGTTGGCACTGGGGATGACCACATGTGCTTTCTCTGGTCCTCGTATGTCGGGCAATTTTGCAGTAGATGTTCAGCGGGCATTTTCACTGTACCACAGGTGCATTCGCCAGTGCCACCTATCTTCAGTTTATTGAATAGATGGTACGTCAGCCTTTTGTGGCCTGCGCTGAGTCTGAAGACCACGACCTGCTCTTTTTTGTTCAACTGGTAGTAGGCATCATTGTTTGTGTAGCCAGTATGTTCTGTTTCCCATTTGGCCATGTATCTGTTCCTAATTAACCTTTTGTACTCTTCGTAGGTCACACTAGAATCTGGTTGTGGTAGTCTTGCACCTTCTTTTGCCAGTCTGTCTGTCTCCTCGTTACCTTGGATGTTACAGTGGGATGGAACCCACTGTACCACTACTCTTTTTGGTGCGGACTGCTGGCCTAGTTGACAGAGTACTGCTCGTCAATCTTTGTTCAGTATTTTTCTGGCTTTTTAGTGCTGTAACCACGGCCAGGGCATCTGTAAACAGGACTATCTGGATTTCATTGCTTTCGCCTTTCAGCATTGCTTTTACTGTAGCCTTCAGTGCCTCTGCCTCGGCTCTGAAATTGCCCTCCAACGGGTTTTCTCTATCTCCCGTCTCGACACCCTCACTCCCACTCACCGTCCTCCCTCTGACCGTGTGAAACTTGTTCTTACTTATCACCCTCACTGCGCTTCTGTCCAGGATATCTTATTCCGCCATCTCCCTATTCTTCACTCTGATCCTGCCACTTGTAAATAATTTCCCGATCCTCCACTTGTCGTCTACAAACGGGACAGAAACCTAAGGGACTTGCTGGTCAGTAGTCGCCTATAAACGGGACAGAAACCTGAAGGACTTGCTGGTCAGTAGTCGTTTACACACCAGCCCTCATAGCCTTCCAGGCACCAGGCCGTGCAATAGTGCAGGTGGCTGTGTTACCTGCCCTCATGTAATCCTTACTCGTTCATTACCTTTCCCAAAGCAGAATTGTTCATCAAAGAGGGATTCCCATGTAACCTCATCTATTCTATCATCTGCCGCCAGTGGGGTATGACATACATTTGGGAGACTGGAATGGAACTGCGGGAGCGTTTCCGCCAACACCTCAACGATATCCGCAACCAAACTGGCTCCCCAATTGCCAGCCACGTCAATGGTCCTGAGTACTGGGTTAAAGCTGATGTTAGTGTCACTGGTCTAGTTTCTTGCTTCTCTGACGATCGTCATCGATTCGCCCTTGAGAACAGACTTATCTCCAGCTTGGGTTGCCTCCAACTACATGGCATTAATATCTTCCATACCTTTTATTACAATCTCATACTGCCCCCCCCCCCCTCTCCTCACATCTATTTGCCTCCCTTTGCCCAACACCCCACCTTCTTCTATCAGCCCCCCCCCCCTCCTTATATCACTTTCTTTCTGTTCCCCCACTTGCATCACTATTTGGCCGTTCCCATATTTTGCCACTACTAGCTTATACGGCCCATTGTTCCTCACTTTTTACGCTCTCCTGGCCATCTTATTTGACCGCTGTCCTTCATTTACTGTCGAGCTTCCGACCCAACCAGTTATTTATTTTTTATCCCATTATATACATCCACAGTGCCGCCGCACCTCGCCATATTTTAATCTTGTTATAAAGTAGAAAGATAAAACACTTGTTATAAAGTAGAAAGATAAAACACTTGTTATAAAGTAGAAAGATAAAACTTGTTATAATGTAGAAAGGTTAAAGCATACGTTATAAAGTAGAAAGGTTAAAGCATACGTTATAAAGTAGAAAGGTTAAAGCATACGTTATAAAGTAGAAAGGTTAAAGCATACGTTATAAAGTAGAAAGGTTAAAGCATACGTTATAAAGTAGAAAGGTTAAAGCATACGTTATAAAGTAGAAAGGTTAAAGCATACGTTATAAAGTAGAAAGGTTAAAGCATACGTTATAAAGTAGAAAGGTTAAAGCATACGTTATAAAGTAGAAAGGTTAAAGCATACGTTATAAAGTAGAAAGGTTAAAGCATACGTTATAAAGTAGAAAGGTTAAAGCATACGTTATAAAGTAGAAAGGTTAAAGCATACGTTATAAAGTAGAAAGGTTAAAGCATACGTTATAAAGTAGAAAGGTTAAAGCATACGTTATAAAGTAGAAAGGTTAAAGCATACGTTATAAAGTAGAAAGGTTAAAGCATACGTTATAAAGTAGAAAGGTTAAAGCATACGTTATAAAGTAGAAAGGTTAAAGCATACGTTATAAAGTAGAAAGGTACAACACACGTTATAAAGTAGAAAGATGAAATACACGTTATAAAGTAGAAAGGTAAAACACACGTGATAAAGTAGAACGGTAAAACACACGTGATAAAGTACAGAGATCATATAAACACTTCATTTATGGTTGACATTTAAAATATGTAAAGTTGCATGTGTCATGTATTTACGAAACATCCAAAAGCACGAAGAGAAGAAACGCCTGCACGTCTGACACACATTTTTCAAATTAATGTTAAATCAGGAGCTCAGAAACAGAACTTTCAATGCAAAAGGTGTCTGAAATAACAAAATACATAAAAGCATAATGTAGTCTTTATAATGCACGTTTGGTTAAGCCCTACAGACTGTGACCTGATGGCGCAATGCCCACCTTCGTTGGCTTTTCAGTAACTTGAATGTACAACTTTGCCTAGGTAAACTATATACATGTATTGGACAAATATGGACATACTATATAAACATTCTGAACGACTATTTCGCATTCTTTCTTCCTGTTCAGCTTCTAAACATGTACTCCAGAACCTTGTTCTATGTGTACATCCTCGTATAATATGTTACATCTTCTGATCAGGGATTGATTATATAAGTTCAGAATGTTCGCTAAAGAATAGTTAAAGAGGTAATGCATGCACTCCAGCAGTTGAGCACCGTAGTGCATCCTCGTCATGTCAATCAAAATGGTAGCGGATGTACCAGAGCAAGAGAAAACACATTCTTTGCCTATTGTTTCCTGCATGAATACAAACAAATTGCAGCTGAGAAGATACTGAAGGTCAAAATTCGATAAAAGAGTAATATGCATAGCTTAGTTATGAAGGCCATTGGTATGCGTCTGACATCCTAGGAGGACAAAGCTGCAGGTCGATCCACGTAGAGAAGTACAGTGGAAGACTACATCAAGCTTGCAACACAGAGAAGTGAAACGACAACACAGAGAAGTGAAACGACAACACAGAGAAGTGAAACGACAACACAGAGAAGTGAAACGACAACACAGAGAAGTGAAACGACAATACCGCAAGGAGAAAGAAAACAACAAAAGCTAAATACATATTTTTTGTTTATCACTCCAAGTCACGTCAGACATGACTGAAATGATCTACTAACTTACCACACGTGGAGAGACACAATATAACTCACATGACGACCACATGGCATTCGGTAGGGACAGAGAACACACAAAAACGCATAAGCAATCACAACAATAACAATAGACTAAATTATCTATCTAACCGAAGTCCACATGTGTCTTAAGACGATGTGGGGAGGTGAGACCTCCTTTGTTTCATATTTTTTAGCAGGCGAATCACCGCTGGTGACTTGCCAGGTCAATGCCAGTATTTGTTACCAGTTAGTTGGTTGACGTACGCGTATTCATCGAGAAAAATATGACGTGTATGCCAAACTGAACACGGTGAGATTGAAACCCCGTGCGTGAGGCTTGTGAAATCTAAGCCGGTTTCACCTACATATATCATCATCACTCTCGTAACCTAGAAGGTCGTTGAGGCATCGTTATTGCAGTTTGTCGAACCAGTTCCCGTCACACGTCTCGATTGTTCGCTCTTTTATATTGTCCTCCCATCCCTTCTTTGATCTCCCTCTCCCACGCTTTCCAGGCACAGTCCCTTGCAGGACTGTCTTGGACAGCCCCACCGATCGTGATATACATATATCATATATATACATATATCACGATCGGTGGGGCTGACCAAGACAGTCCTGCAAGGGACTGTGCCTGGAAAGCGTGGGAGAGGGAGATCAAAGAAGGGATGGGAGGACAATATAAAAGAGAGGACGGAAGGTCTATAGTTGAAACTAATACCCTGGCGAACAATCGAGACGTGTGACGGGAACTGGTTCGACAAACTGCAATAACGATGCCTCAACGACCTTCTAGGTTACGAGAGTGATGATGATATATGTAGGTGAAACTGGCTTAGATTTCACAAGCCTCACGCACGGGGTTTCAATCTCACCGTGTTCAGTTTGGCATACACGTCATATTTTTCTCGATGAATACGCGTACGTCAACCAACTAACTGGTAACAAATACTGGCATTGACCTGGCAAGTCACCAGCGGTGATTCGCCTGCTAAAAAATACCATGTCAATTTTCGTGTTTTTACTTTAGTCAGTAAGTTTTTATATTGACCTAACTCCTTCCTAACAATTTCAAGAACACTTTCGTTTGTATGCAATCCAAATATCAAATGCCAAGAATTCTTAGCAAGCATCTCATTTCTATTTTGCAAATTTTACGTTCTAGAGCAGTCGTCAGAGTCCAAGTCTCACACGCGTAAAGGTATACCGAAGTGACCATTGTATAAAGTCTGCTTCGATTTAAGGCTAATGTTCTTGTCTTTCCAGATTATTCGCAGTCTGGTTAGGGTGCACATGGCCATCACTGTTCTTGACTGGAACTCCGCCCTAGACCCCCTCGGCATTCATTTCTGCTCCCAGATATTTGAACCGCGTAACACTTTCCAGAGGTTCACCTTTGACAGTAATCAGGTTTAAAATACCCTCTGGGGAGTTGACCATGAAGTTACTCTTCTCTGCACTGATTTCTATCCCGAAATTTATGGACGGCTTTATCCAGGTTTGCGACTAGTCTTACAAGTTCCACCCAGACCGGTAATGTCGTCGACAAACCGGAGGTTAGTTAGTATGCGTCCACCTATACTGACCATGTTCCTCCAATGCTTCTGAAATAATATATATATATATCATGTGTAGCAGATCCCACTGTTTGCCCTAGGGTTATTCTAACTTAGAACATTATCACACTCATCCACATCATTCATGACCACACACAGCAAATAATATAGTACACAGCAGGTGGCATATTTATTATTTAATACTCCTACCAGAAAAATGAGTGGTGAAATTACAAACACAATACAATTTATATCATCTTAATTAAGTATTTCTATATTATATATAGGTTAATATAAATTTTAAGCATTAGCTATTGATGGAATTCCCAACTATCTAAAACCCAGTTCTCTTGCCTACACACATCACACACACACACACACACATCTATTTAACTGCATCCTCAACACACCTTATCAAAAACTACTCCTCACTCAAATCCCCTCAGGCGGGCGATCTGGACATACCTCGTTCACAATGTGTCCTGCTTACAACATACGTTCAGATTATCTATTAATACAAAACTCACACACCTATTTGAGCGATCCTGTTCTATCACCAACATTCGTACACCAATCTATCAATCGCTCCTCTATCAAATCGGTGAGCTAAACGGACTCCTATCTACAGTCTCTCATTCGCTCTCATCCCCTCTCCATCCAGCCTCTTGAGCTAAACTTTGTCTCGTGTTGTATACTCTCCAGCAGTATCAGAGCTGACCAATGGATCTCAGGGGGATGGCTCTATTCAGTCGTTATTAGAACGAATTACTCTGAACACCTGTCACTCATCTATCGCAGCAAGCTTCGCTGCCGCCGCGTCTGTCACTCACCCTCCATTAACAAAATCGGAACGCCAGTGGCCAGTTCCTACCAGTCCATATTCTTCGACCCAAACTCCGTTTTCCTTTGTTGAGACGGTGAGTGACCTTGACACGCATTTAGGTACCTTTATTCTGAGTCGTCAACCACATCACCCCTGCCCTAAACTCCTAAACTCTCTTGCTCCGGCTGGAACTATTACAATATATATATATATATAATAGCTGTCCATCGTTGTCGATGAGAACTACCGACATCATCCTTGTCACAGATTTCCCTGTTGGTGTGGGTGCGCATGTGGCTGAACAGGCCAATGCGGGCACGAAAACATCTGCTACATATCGGGCACACCAGGTTTGTAGAAGGTGATGGTGTTCCCGCTGTTCGGGATTTCCGGGACTCGCGTCTGCTCTGAGCTTTCACAACACGGTCGTCCTCGCCGGTAGCTACACCTGATTTGACTACGCTTCTCCAGTCAGATCTGTTTTGCGCAAGGCATTCCGAGGTGTCGATGTCTATCTGGAAACTTTACAGTGAGTCCTTCAGACCGTCTTTAAAACGTTTCTTTGGGCGCCCTCTCTCGCGCCATCCCTCTCTCAGCTCGCCGTAGAAAAGCTCCGTTGGGAGCCGCTCGTCTGACATACGGACGAGATGTCCGGCCCATCCTATTCGTGCTTTTTCTAGCAGTGCATGGATGCTGGGCATGTTAGCCCTCGAGAGAACCTCGATGTCAGTGACACGATCTTGCCATCGGATGTGGAATATTCGCCTCAGGCAACCTGTGTGGAAGTGGCTTAACCTCCTTGCATGTCCAGAGTATACAGTCCAGCTTTCGCAGGCGTATAGTAGGGTTGGAATGATGGTTGCACGGTAGACTTTGAGTTTGGTCTTGACGCTGATGCCACGACGTGCCCAGACCATCGAGCGCATTCTACCAAAGGCTGTGCTGGCCTTTGCTATTCTGCTTGCCACCTCAGCGTCTAGGCTGACAGATCTCGACATCGTGCTGCCCAGATATGTGAATTTGTCTACGGCATTCAGCGTATGCCCGCTGACTCTAGTCTCTGGTTTTGTGTACGGCATGCCTGGTGCTGGTTGGTACATGACCTCTGTTTTTTTTTCATTTATGGTCAGGCAAAAATTTTCGCATGCGGCAGAGAACTGGTCCATTCCAACCTGCATGTTCAGTTCTGAGTTGCTCATTAGAGCGCAGTCGTCAGCAAATACAAGTTCCCTGATTATGTCGCCAGCCACTTTAGTTTTGGCCTTCATTCTTCTGGGATTGTGTAAGTTGCCATCTGTGCGGTACTTTATGGGTATTCCAAGCTCCAATGATCTGAAGGCGTCTGTCATCGTGGCCGCGAACATCATGCTGAACAAAGTCGGGGCGAGTACACATCCTTGTTTTACTCCGTTTGATACTAGAAACGTTTTAGAGATTGCACCGCTGTCCAGTACACGAGCACACATGCCCTCGTGTAGCTGTTTCACCATTGTTATGAACTTGTTGGGGCAGCCAAACTTAGACATTATCATCCACAGCCCTCCTCTGTTTATTGTATCAAATGCCTTTGTCAAATCAATGAATGTGGTGTACAAGGCCTGATTTTGTTCTCGACACTTCTCTTGTACTTGGCGAGCGGCAAAAATCATGTCCACTGTTCCTCTTCCGGCTCTGAATCCACATTGGCTTTCTGGAAGGTGGTGGCTTTGTTCAAGGTGTTTGTTGAGCCTGTTTAGCAGTAAGCGCGCTAGGATCTTGTCTGCTACGGAGAGTAGCGATATTCCACAATTATTGTCGCATTCCTGACGGTTGCCTTTTCTTTTGTACAGGTGAACGATTGAGGCGTCTTCAGCTCCTGCAGAATTTTTCCTTCAGCCCGCATATGACAGAAGAGTTCAGTGATCCTTCTGGTGAAGGATGGGCCAGCTGTCTTATATACCTCTGCTGGTATTGCATCAGCTCCATGAGCTTTTCCTATAGATAGTGAACTGATTGCCCTGTCGACTTCCTCCTCAGTGATGACTTCATCCAACGCCAGGTTCAGTTCCACCTGCGGCATTCACCGGATGGCCTCTTCATTTATGGACGATGGGTAGTTTAGTATTTTGCAGAAGTGGTCTGCCCATCTGTCTAGAATCTGAACCTTATCTGTTAGCAGTACCCCATCCGCACTACGAACTGGAGTATTACTAGAGGGCTGCGGGCCGTAGAGAGCTTTCAGTGCCTCGTAAAACCGTTTGGTGTCATGACGCTAGGCGAACATCTCAATTTCGTCAGCTCTTTTGCTGAGCCAGGAGTCTTGCATCTCTCTAAGCCTGGTCTGGACAGCTTTGCGAGCAGTATTGAAGGTAGCTTTTGCTGCTGGAGATAGTGTGTTCCTCGGGTATTCCCTGTGCGCTTCATGTTTTGCATCGAGAAGGCCCTGTATTTCCAGACCGTTCTCATCAAACCAGTCCTTATGCTTGCGCGTGAGTAGGCTAATGTGTTTAACAGCTGTATCGTAGAGTGTGTTTCTCAATGATGCCCAGTTCTCTTCGATGTCGTTCTTTTCAAAACGAAGCTCAGATAGTCTGCACTCAAGCTTTTCCTGGAAGCCTCCTCTCGTGGGTTCGTATTTCAGCTGAGAGACATTAAGCCTCCTCGGTGGTTTCTTTCCCTGGGGGCGCATTTTGGGCTGGATCTTGAAGTTTAGCTTGATGAAACGGTGTTTTGTTTGTGTTTTCTATGATAACTCTCGGACTATTAACGTGATTCCTGGATATAAATGTGCCGACTTGTGAATTAAGCATACTAATGTGAAAGAAGTGATGCAACGAAGTATATAACAGTGTATTTTTAGTCGTGAAAGGTTGACTGATGTGAACAGTTTCGATGGGACAAAGCATGACCGAAACTTGACCCGGTCAAAAGCTAGTGTCGCTCCGTGCTGTACCGTGACCCAGATAACGAAACATGAACACTGAAACGAAGGAGGTCATCCTGACCCCGTCTAACAGACGGTACTTCAGAAAGGAGCTCATTGCGCTTCGATCAGCACACTACGTCCCTTCAAACTCAGATCTACATCTGTTGCGTGTGCTGAAAATACACTTAACCGAGGAGGCATCGGAACTCACAAGTATACAATCAAGGCGAAAGACCAGAGGAACGAGAGGTGGAAGAAGAATACACAAACAAATGCACTCAGAAACTGATACCTCAAAGCTCCACCCCAGCGATAAAAGAGAAGGGAAGGGCTACCGAGATAATGAGGCACACGCTGACACCATACTGTCTGCATTCGAACCCTTCACTAGAAGTCTTGACAATGTCTTGCCTTTAGAACATGTTGAGTCCGGACGAGAGAGTGAGGAAGATCCTGCGCACATCACCCTCACTATAAACTTATTGCGCAACTCACGACATCACCCTACAGATCACACCCTGACTAGCAGCTCGCAACTGGCAGGGCCCCCAAACTGCAGCGCAGAAAACGATCACGAAAACTACCCATCACGCTTGCAACATGGAATGTCCTCACGCTACTGGACTACGCCAAAGCAAACAGACCCGAACGACGGACAGCACTGATCGCCAGGGAACTAGCTAGATACAACATCTGCATAGCTGCCCTGAGCGAGACACGACTGGCAGAGGAAGGGCAGATCACAGAAGAAGGTGCTGGTTATACTTTCTTCTGGAGCGGCCGCAGCAAAGAAGAACGCCGTGAAGCTGGAGTTGGCTTTGCCATCAAGACCAACATGGTCGACAAGCTCACAAGCATGCCCAGAGGAATTAATGACCGCCAGATTACACTTCGTCTCCCTCTAATAGGACGGCGCCATGCAACACTTATCAGTGCATATGCACCCACAATGACAAATCCTCAGGAAACAAAAGATAAGTTTTATGAGGACCTGGAGGCGCTCATCGCTGCAGTCCCCAAATCTGACAAACTGGTCATCCTCGGTGATTTTAACGCTAGGGTTGGCACAGACCATACAGCCTGGGAGAGGGCCATTGGCAGACATGGTATCGGAAAATGCAATAGTAACGGACTGCTCCTTCTGAGGACATGTGCCGCAAATGAACTACTCATTACAAACACAGCTTTCCGACTTCCTGTCTGAAATAGAACCACATGGATGCACCCAAGGTCCCGCCACTGGCACCTCATTGACTACATTATCATCAGACGTAGGGATCGAGCGAATGCTATGGTAACGAAGAGCATGTGTGGTGCAGAATGTTGGACGGACCATCGACTTGTCATATATATATATATATATTTTAACTATTATAGCTCTATCGATCTATCGTTCTCTACACTTGAAGGATCCACGTGAGAGCCCGCCACGCTATATAAGCCGATGCTGTCCACAGCGTATGTCCTATGAATTCCAATTTTCGTCTAAGAATATGTT